>CM052333.1:12709464-13035929 GCA_028455615.1 Lasioglossum zephyrum
GGCCGGAGCAAGTCCGATTTATTCAGCGCTATCCTAAATTGCTTCCGCGAGGAAGAACGCTGGTGGACGTCGCACGCAGAAACGTCCACGCGTAAAGACGTCCGCGGTGCCAGTGTGTTATCCATCGTTTGTGGGAGTGGCAACACGTGTTTCCCATGTGTGTCAACCCGCAGCCCCGAGAAAGGGGAATATCGGCGCGGTATCGGCCTGCATGAGTTCTCATAGAGGTGGATTGCATACATATCACCGGCTTCACAGTGCCGCGTGGCACGAACTGCCGCGAACGTGCACACACCGGTGCACGCACACGATCCTACGAGCTCTACCTCCAGGACTTCCTTGGATCTCGATGCAATTTCGCCTAAGTGCCGATAAATACTTCCACCGCGGATGATCTTAGCCGTGATATTGGATTCTTTTGATGTTTCAATCTCACCCGTCTTAATTCGCAGTTTTAATGGCTGCTTGATAGCGAACGCTATCCTTAAAGCAGGATACGGACTGCTCAAATTACATTTTGCAAATTGAATCTGTGCAATCACCAATTTGGATTCACAGTGCAGCGACGAGCTTGCGTTTATAAATATGTATAATCTACTTCTACCTGTTCTGTGTATTTCGTTTAGTTGTGAAAACAAGCTTCAGTTAAACTTTCACTTCTTCCTTGGATGTATACAAATGTTAATTCGTTTTTCGTTGAGGTTAGCTCATAAATAAATGGATATGCCTTTATATAATGGTATCAATTCATTGGTTAAACCATATAAAATGGTAAATGAACGTCATGAATTAATAAATGAATAAACGTATGTATGTGCCAAAGGGTTTAGGAAGTACGTGTATTTTCCAGCTCTGCAGTGACTTAAAAAAACAGTGTTAAACAGTTCTGGTCCTTTAATTAACGTGATTATTGCCGCGAGAATCCGCTCGACGAAATTCATTTTTTCGAAATGAAAACGTGTTCATTAAAATTAGTGTTCTTCATGAAAGCACGGCTACATTTTATCGGGAAACTGTATCTAGAATTCAATTCTCATGAAAACGGAATTTCGATGAACATGAAAGTTTGTTTCCATGCTAGTGCTTTATGTTCCTAAAACAGAATTATCTGTTTCCGATTATTTCGCGATAGGAGAAACGCAACATACGATGCGACCTGGACGGTGAATCCAGTCGGGACAATGATTCGTATTTAGTGGCGATATTTCGTGAAAATGCTTTCATTAAAAAGTTATTTAACGAGGAATTTTCCCCGGGCATTGTACGCAGTCCGCGTACAAAACGTTGTTGCGCTCATTTGTTAAAGTCTGGAAAATATGTAATTGCTTGTTCCGCGGAACGTACTTCCGTGTGCCGGCTATTTGTTTTGCGAGCGTGCCCTACGTTTAACGGAACCATTGAGACAGATACTACCACTGACGAAAATAGATATTAAAAATTCCAAACAATGGAATTTTTTGCCGTACACGTGCTAGTCCAAACTGATGAAAATAATTATGGTCAATTCTGCGAACGCACACGTAAAGAACAACACCAATATAACACCTATGTTTCATGTATGAAGCCACTAAACATTTAATGGATTTTAATTCAATGCAGCTATGATATCATTATAAAGATCACATTTGTCTAATGTATAAGATTGTACAAATTGTGAGACAATCTTTTTGTCAAGCCATTGAATACTCAATTTTTTGGATGAAGCCGAGAAAGCATTGCAAAAGCAGAAAAGCCAGCAGTTCCCGAACCCAAAACCCGATACACCGCCGAATTTAGCTCCCGCGATAATGAAACATCTCGTATAGCGCGCACCGAGCGACAATCACGGGGTAAATGGTTGATTCCGCACCGCGCGGACGAACGACTCTAATTAAGAAACAATTTCGTGGTGGTAATGAAATCCTGGTTTTCCGGAGCGGTGGATAAAATTTGACCGTTATCGAGGGTAGCGCAAGGGACCGTTGTACCTACGCGAAATTTTGCTCGGAGTCCTTATGAATCGTTGCACCGACGTAATTACACCGTCATTACAACAAGTAATTTCCGAAACGGACTTGGCCGCAGTCTCTCCCAAGAAACGCGAGATATTTCGACGGTTCCTGCGGCGGGATTAAACGCGATATTTCTCTACCATTGATTTTTATATTAATTCGTCTCTCGCTTCTGATATTTTTTTTCGACGTTTCCCCTGGGCGCGCGGGCGCGTGTGTTTCGAACACGACGGCAGAAATTTAAAATGCATTTGTCCCTCTCGAAAAATCGTTTTCCCACGGACGGCACGGTACGGTGTGTGGATTACCGTAAATGCATATGCGTGACGAATTACACCGGCGAACGAACGATATTTCCGCGTTAATATATTCAAGCGCGCTAGCCGGTAACAAAACAGCGATGCTTAAAAAATCCTCCGAGCCGTAACGTAAATTTAATTGCAAGAATTATTGCGTTCCGACAGCGGCGTTAGTTGCAATTCATATCAACGTTGACAGGGCTTCAGTCGGTCCCTCGGCTGCACCGCAATAACGCTCGGCTCCCTAAAATACATATTTGTCGCCAGTACACACGACTTTCTTGTTTTTCCTCCTCTTTGGCAACGGACTCCGTCGGAGATAGGATAAACATTAAGTTTTCAACGTGACCCCCAACCCCACGAATACACCACAATATTTCAATTCCGAGTGAAACCTCCAATAATTTATTGCGGAACGTTTCTCTGGGCAATATTAAGAATTCTTGCCTGGTAGACATTTAAATTTTTATAGAATCGAACAACTTGTAAATTATACAATTTAGAAATTTCAATATTTGTGTTTAACAGTAGAAAGTTTTCTGTGGTTTCTATTTGGTTGGAACAGTTTACTAACATCTTTTTAACTAGCTTTTTTATATTCACACAATTCTTTATAAGTGAACTAAATGGAATTTCGCATATTATCACTAACCAATATTTTTAAATTTCCTATTGTGTACAAGTCGGATATAATTCCAAGTTCAGGTGTAATGAGACAGTTATTTGTTTAATTGAAAATATATCGAGCTTGATATGCCATATGAATAAAGGGAGCTACAACATAATATTATTTATTCAATATTATTATTATTATTTAATATTCACGTTAACAATGTTTAAGAATCATGATCTGACCCATAAAGATTCCATATCAACTATCGAGTGCCAAGCACTACTATTCGCCTGTCATCTCCTATGATATGTCGGGACGGAAATTTCGATTTTCACACAGATAATTCTGTCTTCTCCTATTGTATATTCTAATAACAACGAGCGTGTCGGAGAAAAGTGGACATTTCGTACAAGTCAGGCGTCTTCTATTCGAAGACACTTATTGGGTCATGGCCGGGTTAAATCCTCGCGTTCTGAAATAACGGAAATGGTCGGTGGCCCATCGTAAACTCTGTTCGGCATAGTATTGTTCGCCACGTGTCTATGATACGTACTATAACGAGGACAACATTGATACCGGAGGAGCACACTCCAGCATAAGCATTCGTTGTCGTTGTCGCTGTCCGCCTTGTTCCGGAATTCATCCAGAAACTTGTAATTATTTTCAACGTCATACGTGCAGGCGCAACGGATGCGGAACCTCTTCATTAAAGGAAGCCTAGGAAAGGATAATTAAAAGTTTCACGAGAGGAACGTCAGGAGTGCCTAGTATGTTGCGCAACTCCGGGGACCCTGAATTTCCCTGTTATTTGCTCCTCGAAATTGCCCCGACCCGACCCGACCCGACCCGACGCAGCCCGGCCCGTCCTGTCTCGTCCGCCTTAACCTCGATTCACGTAAGTCTTCCCTCCTTGAGTCTCGTTGTCCCGAGAAACCTCGGATCGGGCTGATTAGCGCTTAGACGTTAATTACAGTTGTCTCGGGCCCGCGACAAAGTCGACGAAAGTTCGTGACCCGGAGAGTGTAACGCCCGAACACGAAATTGTAGTTGGATCTCGCAATGGAACGCCTTTTCACCGGGGGATTAAACCTAATCTTCTTTCTTGTTGCTAGCCATTCACGCGTGCACATCATGTTTTTGTTCTGATTCAATTGGAAGTATTCACATGAAACAAGTGAATAATTATGCAAGTTGAGAAATTGTTCATTAAAAGACGCAAGTAAAATGCAAATATTAACCACGACCACCCGGTATAGATAATTAATGTTCTATGATCAAGTATGTGACGTAGGTGGTAGTTAATGGCTTCCTAGAAGTTAGCCCCTCACTTGTTCATTTTAATAATTTCATCAGTTGTGCTGAATTGTGCTATATTGTGCTCGAATATTACAACTATAATATCAACAATAAGATGAAAAATTGAGAAAAACGATTTTTTGAGTAGCCCCCACTTTTCATTTTTTTCAATTTTCTCAATTCTGCTAAGTTGGGCTAAGATTGTGCTAAAGTATTACTTTTAAAAAAATAATAAATAAAGAAGTGTTATAGTAAATAATCGTTTTAACTCTTCATACTGTGCATACTGTGACTAATTTCACTAATATTAATCCTTTCTCTTTTCAGACATGTCTTACAAGCCACAACGACCTGTTATCGAGGGTGAGTCTACATTTACAATTTTTAAGCACACCAAAATGGAGAAAGAGGATAAAGAAACAAAAGAAAAGTATATTATACCATTTGCCTTTTTCTCCATTTTTGTCCATTTCATCCCCTGGGATAAAAGCTAGTTTTTAAATGTCTAAATGTTTTCTAATGCCATTGTCGAATACTTTCAGTCGTATTATTCAATAACATTTTTCGTGAAAGTGTTGGAAATAACAATAACATGACATTATTTGTAAGTCATTCACTACTAGGATCACTCATGTCTGATTCTATTAGTGGTTGCGTCAGTGATAAAACTAATTGAAAAGATCATGCTTGGTGGATCACCCTGTACATGTTCATACGATTGAACCAAACTTTTACCAATGCATTCAGACATTCAAAATGGACTCCTATACATACGAATTAAAGATTTTATCATTTGTGTAAGCTTGAGAAAGAACTTTTATATATTCCTTGCGATGGTAATAGACATATTTAAACACTATTTTACTGTATACAATGGCACAAGAAACAGATGACATATCCGACACGTCTTCGTACACCATGCGGTCAATAAAGTGCATGCCGTTTTGCGTTGCACAGTCATCTAGTTCGAGTGCAATCAAAATTTCATAGCAGTGATACCAAAATAAATACGCTCGAGCTTAATAAAGGTAAATGGTAGGAGCTGACAAGCCAGCGAGGCGTTATGATTTCTCGACGCGAAAAAAGAAGATCGAGGGAATGGCTGTCACAGAAATCGCGATCCAACGGATGGAAATCTACTCGATCACGCGATATTTAAGAACGCGTTATCCGGGAGGCGGACGGACACGTGGCCTCGTGTCTTTCAAAGTTGAGCACGACTCAATTACGCGAAACGCAGCGGTGAGCATAACTCGAAATTGCCCCCGATCAGGAACGATCACGCCATCGCGTTCGCAAACACGTCGGGAATCTTACCGAGTTAATTGAACGACCGATTCATGGTAGCAGTTCGTTTCCTTTTCTCTCTCTCTCTATCTCTCTTTCGCTCTCTCCCATCCTCGATCACGTTCGCTTCGTCGCCGGGGTGCATACGCCAGCCCGAGAGGTCGGTAATTTTTCAGCAGGTAAGCTACGACAATGGTCACACATAAATACCTGGAATTACGTAAAACATTGCCGCTCCACAAATCGCGAAACTGCGCCAGCGCCGCGCCGCGCGGACGCGAACGTAAAACGCGTTTACATTCGACGGTTTTTGTCTTGTTTATCGTTCGGCGCGATCGATACTTTCTCCCTGAGATTGGATATGAACTTTCGCAGCAATTCTCCGTTCTAGTTCCAATTTACTATTAGAATCATTTAACCTCCCCAAATAGCACAAAATATTTAATATCTTAATATTAAAATATACATACGATATTTATTTTATACTCAGTAACAAATATTTCTTTTTAAATATGCAGGAAATATCTATTTCATGTTACGAGGAAACTATTTTTTCTAAATATTAAATGAATCTTTGTTTCATATTAGAAGCAGAATATTTTGTTCCTAATATACAGATAATATTTATTTTGTATTATGAAAAACAAAATATTTTTCTCTCATTATGAAACAGATTTTTATTTAATATTAGAAACAGAATATTTTTTCCTAATATACAGATAATCTTTATTCTTGTACATGTATACAATATAAAAAATATTTTTCGAATATTTAAACAAAAATATCTATCTAATATTTTTGTGCTACTAGGGTCTTAGCTGACGAATTTTAATGAAATTACTAGAACCATAAGAAAAATGGGAAACAAATTATTTCTATTGACAAAGTATCTGCAGTTCCTTCCATAATGTAGAACAAAATTAAATTGTATAAAAATGTATTTCTTCGTTGAGAGGAATTGTACTAATTATCCATCGATATTTTTGCGGATTTCTACTGCAAGGAAAATGATAACGGTCCACTGACATTGTTGCTATTTTGCGAAGCTGCAATTCCTCACCGATACTGTCCGAAAGTAAAGGTTTCAATTTCCATTTAAAAAAAAAACAATAGCGATTGTGCGGAGGTGTCTCCATACAGAGCCATTAATCCTTGCGTAATCAATTTTCTTCACAAATCAAGATTGCCGGCAATAGGCCCATTGTGCTTCGCAAAGTGAAAACGTATTCAGCGGCCCTTATTCGAACAGGGGCGTTTCGATTTTTATCTTTTGGCACGGCGTAAAGGCATCCACTTTTACAAAACATCGATACAAATCATCCTGTCAAACGCGTAATCCGAGGGCTCTTTTTCAAACTCCGCCAATGTCCGCCATTGTTGCAGGTGCATTGTCGGCGCACTTTGTCCGAACATTTTCGTTTCACTCCGATGCCTCGAATTTGGAAATCACAGTATTATCCGGCGTGCGCGTTCCCGACAGATATTTCTGCATAAATAAAAGAACGTCGCTTTGAATCAGGATGTGTAGTCAACGGTATAACACCCGCCGAAACGGACTTGACGCTTCCATCGCGCAGGTGCACTCGAAACGAAAGAAAATGAATGGACGTATCGCGTCCTCGTTATTCTGCATGCTACGTACTTCGGTTTTTACTGACATCAATACTTTTCCATCATTTCCATCAATGTCACGGAATAATTGATCCCGCGGCCATTGCAATTGGCCGTGAGATCTGATTGATCGACGATATCAAAGGGAATTCAATACGTCAAAACACTGTCAACAATTTGCCGGATCACTACTGTAAATTTTACACTTACAGAATATTGCTAAACCAGATACCGGACAGACTAGTGACAGCTATTTTGTACGGGGTGTCACATTTAAATCTGTCACTCCTAATAACTTTGTTATTAATACTGATACAACTAAAGCTGTGGGGAGAAAGTTGTTGCACCATATTTTGAGAAGAATATAAGTATGTGTGGGTGAAGGTCATCTCAAGAAGGTCATATTTTTTGAGATGCTACGAACTTAATCCACGACTTTTTTGGCTATTTTATTCAATAGGGGAAGAAGAAATTTTTTTAAACGTTATTACAGACCTTTAAACTTGTATCATTTTTATGTAAAATCGTGTCTTTAGTTTCTCATCCGCTATAGTACACAAAAGAATCTCAGCAAGAAATTAATGATACGTAACAGAATTAGAGTATTCAAGCTTTAAAATAAATTCAGGATTATTGATTTTACTATTTCTTTTTGTTGGAATTATCACAGTTTAAAAATCAGTGTTGAATTAATTTTTGGATACCGTGAATACGTGGTTAAATAAATGCAAAGTATATAAATCGATTATCTAAGTATAAGATTTGAGGCTTGTGCAGATACTTTTAAAGCAATCAAAAAGTTTCTAAAAGATCGTGACCGACTTCGGCGCCAAATCGAATTACTAATCGATTAAATGTTAAGTTGAAATAGAGCGGAATACAAGCACATTTCACGTGAATATTGAACCACGAAGAGGTGGTAAAATTGTTCAGCGGGTTTATCGAGCAAATTTGAGGATGGTAGGAAGAGTTAAGGGCAATCGGCGAGGAACGAAGGCAATCCAGGGAAGTTTGAGATTGTTAGGCAGTTTCTTACGTTGCGTTAATATTCAGGATTTCTCCGATTCTCTTTAGCGCGGTCGGCGAGCCCTAAGTTCGCCCGGTAAACCTATACAAACTATTGTTCCGCCGTCAGTTTTCACGGGAAACTCGACAGGGGTGGCGGAAAGAGAAATACGTGCGAAGTCAATTCGTTAGTTACAGACACTGACTGTCTGGGGAAAGAGGAAGGTACATATTTGTACGAAGTACGTCCCCTTGTCGTTTCATAGTTACGACCGCTTGACAATGGTTTCGTTAATTAACAGTTCACGAAATAGGCCAAGCAAGCACACCCGCCCTGAAATTATAATGGCCGCTTCGGTATTCTATTATTTCAGAAAGAACAATTACGAGGAAAGAACAATCTCTGATACGGAGCGGAAGTTCGGCGCGTTAGTTTAAGTTTAAGCACTGACTCGAAATTGTTCAAAGTAGCGGAGGATGTACTGCCTCCTACAGGTGCTCCGACAGAATTGAGTTCCACTTCGTCGAGAATTGTACGCGGTAAGAACGTTTCAGAAAGTATTCGCTTATTCCTTATTTGCCCAATTCTATTTACTTGCTGGATCTAATCTTTGGTATACTGAACACATTATTTATATGGAACGTTTTTCAAACCTGATTGTAGCTACGCCAAATTGCGAACTATTCATTTTACACAATTCTTGCAATATTCAATGTTGTAAGAAGTGAAAGTGATACAACAATGTTTCAATGGGAAAGTATTTGTGAAAATCAATACTAGTTTAACAAATATTTTTGTTTTTTTTATTTATTTATGAAACTTTTTACAATTTAGAACAGTATTACGAATGTATAATTCCAGTAATTCCAAGTTGAAATAAGATGAAGAAGTAAGATCGATCGTCTACATAATAGTTTAAAAAGTGTAGATTGTTAACGCAAAGTTTTTTGTTCAGACAACAAGACGATCGTGAACAGAATATTTAAGAGAGTGTAGATTGTTCCCACAAAGTTTTTAATGAGTTTAGACAAAATTTTTAAGAAGTTTTTTTGTATTATGTTTACGCTGAAATAATGAAAAATACAAAAGTGTATAAATTTTTACCGTTTTTGATATTGTGCGTTTTTAGTGTTTCCAATATGTGTATCGAACCAATATTGACGAGCCATTTTTAAGTGATCGAAGCATCATAGCACATGCAGCGAATGGTGAAACATTCAGGACGTAGGTGTGCGCTAACGAACGATGAGAGCTGTGAGGCTCAAAGGGCCCGCGTATAGATACCGGAATCACGGGAACTAAGACTATTTCCAATTACTCGACCACTCCGAAGACTGTTGCGGCTGATTTACGCGGAATTCAAAACTAATTGGCCACAGGCACTGTTGTCATCGAAACATCTGATGCTGGCCCGAAGTAACGGCGACCGTGGTATCCGGAATATTCCCAATTTCCGTATAACCATATTCAATATCCGGATGTTGAAACTTCGGATACCCGCAGTGCGCATTGCCGAAACGATCGTATCGGTGAACTATTCAAATAATGGTAACTGCACCTAACGTCCGCCTCGTCCTTTGCGCCCCCGAACTTTGGTAATAATTGATAATCGACATTCGCTGCGCTACAAATTTCACGCAGGCATTCCGTGGCCCCGAAACGCGTTAGGTGATTTGCCTGTTAAGACGATCCGCCGGACCATCCTTCCTCTTCTATTCCTTGTAACTATATCCTCCCGGTATTCGGAATTTTGCGATTCTACGTATCGTCTTAATAATCATATTATTCCGTGGTAGCCGACGTCAAAATCTACCGGCGAAATCAATTCTCATTTGGAATTTACTTGGTCCGTTAATTAGCAGAATTATTGTTGTTCAATAATTGGACTGTGGATATATTGCTGCAAATTTATTATAAAAAAACAAAATAAGTATGTAGTTAAAACAACATGACAATGTTATTAATTTTGGTTGATATTAACGTTTCCTTTCATTTTAGAAATTTTCATGTGTCACACGTATATGAATAAAGAAATGTAATGAACGAATTTCACGGCGAAACACATGTTTAATCCAGGTTTTTCATAAAGCAAGGAAGACAATTTCAATTATCATATTACAGATCTATCTCTATGGAAATTCCAGACTTCATTGTTTTATGAATGGGATGAGAGACTAGTACAATTTATCAACTAAACAACTCCTCAGTATACACATGAAATAAAAATGTTATTAATGTTTTCTTGTAGTTTGAAATCGTTTATATTTTATAAACGCATAAGGATCTATTTATAATGTACAAATCTGAAGTTCATCGTTGTCAAGCACAAAGTTAACGGAACTGATCCAAGCTGCGGCAGAAGTAAAGATGGCGTGTCCCTGACGCAGCAATCATGCCGAAGTTAATACAGTATGGTGGGAGCCATAACTTCGCCAAGTAACGCACGCGTCATCCGTGAGATGCATTTACGTGCATCGATATAACGTTCGCCTATCGAGGCATTAGAGTGTTTGCTTGATGTCAGCGGCGCATTCTTCGAAGCCCCGCGTTTCAAGAGCATTTTTCGCGTCGGGAAAATTCGCATGCATCTCGTGGCATTTCGTGGTTCTCGTGGCATTCCAAGATGCCGAGAAATTTATTCCATTTACGAATGGCTTTTCCAAGAACAATTTTTATCGGGTCTCATCCCGCTCGTATTTCCGCTTCCGTTCCGCGGCGAGGATAAGAAATCTTGCGCAAATCGGATAAATAACAGCATCTGGATAACGAAGCTCGTCCCGCTTCCTCGCGGAAAAATAATATTTCGCTCGTTCTATTTGTACCGTTAGCTACGGTGTGAATTTTACATTAAATGTAACCGGGGGACACCGAATCGATGCAATTTCAGTGGTAATGTGTGTGAAGCAGGGTTTACTAGCATTATTTACGTTAATTACAAGAAATTAATTAATTAATTACAAGGTCATAGCGTACCATATCATTGAACTCGTCTTGACATCAGCTACAACAGTATGAAAAATGCATCGAAGGCCTTGAAATGACGAAAAAGGTTAATTATGAGATTTCAAAATCAGATTTTCTGTTTTTCGTGACTCACCCTGTATATACTTAAATTTGTTGTACCGATTTACTGCTTTAAATCCTACTCATTATTTCATGAATGCATGATATCCGCAGTCTTATGATGAATTAAAGTGGATTTGTAATTAACAATTGTCCGTGTAAATGTACAAGTTAAACAATCACACATAAAGAAATTCTATTACAAGCTATTCTGAAGGAAGCACGGGAATTATTTCCAGAATAAAAATGATTGAATGATAAATGTTTGTACAGTGAACATTTCCAAAACGCTTTATTCGAAGTAACGTTAATCCACGAACAGACCGATGTTATTTACAATATACGATCGTCATGACTAACATTCCCGGGAAAATGGTAATTTTCATTGTGTATCGTGCTCGCCGGAGGCCAATCGATGCTATCTCTCCTTATCTTGATGGAATATTTCATTTTATCTCTCGTGTAAAAGCCATCGACGAGGACGGCAGCAGTAGCAACGGCGCGCACGGATGAATTTATTTGAAGTAGTCGCTTTGCTCGCGCTTCGAAATTTAATTGCAAAATGATGCCGGTAGCGCGCGAGGCACTCGAGTGTCTACGTGCGACGCGCGGGGAGCCGCACGCGAGCAATTCCACGCGGAGATACGCTCGTGATCCGAGTGACGGTAATGCGTCTGATTCATATCGCGTCACGACGCGCTCCTGACGAAAAAACGGTTGGGCAGAAAATGTAGTATCGGTGACCTTTTCACCGAGCGAGCGAGATCCCCAGCTCGCCGCGTTTTTATTGGATAGAAGTTGTGAAATGGAACGGTGCACAAAGACAATTCCCTGCGCCGGCAAAAATCGGCCTAGCGTCGATCGTTAGGTTCTGTCGAGTTTTTCTGAACGATAATGACTCTCCTGTTCGAGATCAATTACTGCTCGACCAACTGTAAACTTCAATATATTCTCCCTACATATTAGATCTTTATGTTGGTATGGCACATGTGAATTTCTAACATATAGTAAGTCGGAATGTAAATTAACCATACGAATTTGTGGGATCGCAATTATATAAATATAATTGTGTTTTATAAATTTATATGTTAAGAATACTATTTGAGATGATATTGTACGATTACAATGAAATCGAATTGAAAGAAACAGTTATCCCCTCTCTGCCAGTACCGGACTACTTTCATTAATTGTGCTGTAATAAGCTAACTGTACTGTAATAAGGAAACGGCGTCGAAGAAGGGGTAAGATAAAATGAGAGACAAGTGTTGATCTGGTGACACAGACTACGAGGTCCATCATAGTCCTACGAAAAGACAGACACAATTTTCCCCACTCTATGGCTAGATACGTTAAAAACACTCTTATCACTAGCCACACCCCATGCAGTTCCATGACGTCGGGACATCGGCAATAAGATGCCTACCTCTTTGCTATCGAACCCGTAACCATAATATCACTGGCGGTTGCAAGTCCCTCATCGACGTCAGAGTAACGCATATACATATAAACATACCTATGAGACTAAATTTATAAACAGTGAAAAATGGTGACAAGTACTAGGTTCGGCTAAAATTTAAATGTTTTAAAAGATTGCATAAAAAGCTTCTTAAGAAATCGAGACCACAGCTTCCGCCGAAGAATCCGAGAGCCTGAGGTTCATCAAGAAGTTCCGCAACTCTTTCGACCGCTACTAGAATGTCCCCAAAAAATCGAGACCACCACAGAAGCTCTGACTGAAGAAAAATCTTTCTTCCTGCCGCGGAATAGAGTCCAGGCTAGGGCTGTAGAAGGTCGCAGAGGCTGTGTCGAGAGGGGTTAGAGGCTGCCGTGGCCACGTGAATGGAGCTGGTATCGTAACAAAATGATCGTCGTCACCTCGCCGGTTGGTCGAAGCCGGAGCGTGCATCTGGCTTCGCGTTGGCTCAAAGAGGCGAGGTGCACGGCTTCGCGCGTTCTTTCCCTGCGGCTCTTTGACTCTCTCGCCCTCCCCTTTTGTTGGCGTGCATCTCGACAGAAGGAAGTGGACAGAAACGAACCTTGAAGTGGTATAAGTAAGAGCCGAAAGAACGGGAGTGGCAGGCGAACTCGACGAAAGAGAGAGAAAGAAAAAAAGAGAGAGAGGGAGAGGAAGAGAGCGAAATGAAAGAGAGAGGATCGAAACGGATGGTGGAACCAAACGATGGGGGCTGGTGTTGGAGAGGTGTGGGATAGGGCACGAGGAGGCAAAGGAAGAAGAAAAGATTGCCGCGCGAGGAGAGTTCCAACGGGTTTGGCTTCGTCCCACGGAAAGCAATTTCTTAACGTAACCTTATCTTTGTCCGCGGGTATAGCTTGCACGTCACGTACAGGCCTGTGCAAAGACGCGTATGTGCCTGACACACAAAGCGACCGAGCCTCGCAACTTACGTGGAAAACAAGAAATATCTGAATCGCGCAGACCCAGGTAGGGCTGGGGGAACCAAAGGCTCCCACCATCGCTCCTGATATTCGCCGCCGCGTACCCGTAACTCTTTCGCTCGTTTTCACTGGATTTCCTTACTACGGTATGCATCACTGCGCGTTCTCCTTCACAAATCGCCGCCATACCCGAGATCTTCTCCTCGGTATTCTTCATGCTGGCGACTCGAATGTTGCGTGCTGGATCCTTCGAAAAGGGACAATCTAGACTGACCTTCAGTCAGTAACCATAATTCGTATTGAACGACAAAAATAAAAAATTTTCGTTTTTTTTTTAACATCCTCCTTATTGATCAAATTTATTATTATACTATTTTAACCCTTTGCAGTCGGAGCTATTTTATCTTGAAAGTTAAACATTTCTAGACACAGGACCAGCCGTCGGAGGGCCAAGCATTAAAGTGAATGTGGATGTATAAACATAATATATTTCTTCTTGCATGTACGAAATTATTAAATACAAAGGAGTTGTAATTATTGCAGCCTCGAAGGAGGTCGCACAGGTTAATGATAAAAATATTCTCTCGCGAGTCGTTGGATTTCAACTGTAATAAAAGCGCCTATGTATCAACATGATCTCTTGAAGCTCTTCACGGACGGGTCCGTGCCTTGGCGAATAAAAACCGTTTCCGGTTTTCTTTTGCCGGCGTTGGCCGAGGTGTTCGCTGAAATTTTCGCACGCGGCTGATATTAGCGAGCAGCCCGATAATGCCGGCCTGTGTAAGGCGGTTTCTAGAGGGGTCAGGAAAAAATCGGAAAAAACCGTGCCGGCCTTCCACATTTATACCACGTGAACCGACAATCCTCCCCCGTTCCTTCTCTTCTTCTCCCCTTTGCAGCTCCCACACCTGTCTTCCTAGCTCTCTGACTCTCTTTCACCCCCACTACCATCGTGTACGGTTTTTTCTACGTGTAATTTATCGACTGGGTTCCTCTTTTTTCCGCGGATGACTGCGTTCCTTTACCTTCTCCCTACCTCTCGCTCTAGTCCTTTTACTCGCATTCACACCGGCCTCGTTATTTGGGGGTGGGGTTGCGGGGGGAATGGAACACGAGGACGCAACGATTTATAGTAACTGCGCCCGCTGTCGTAGAATATTTTTGGCGGAATTTCTACTCTACCTTTTTTTTCATTCAGCCGTCTCTATGGAACGCCTCGAACCCTCTCCCTATTCAACCACCCCTTCCAGGCGGCGGCCATAAAGCGTAAACGGAACTTTCTCCATTCGGAATAATGATATATATCCTCGTGCATTTGTTGACCGAGTCAGTTGTTTCGCGTTTTTCACAACCTTCTTGGCGCCTGCCGGTGAATTATTCATTTTCGCGGCAATTCCGTCGTGAATGTGACAATTAAATTGCTGCGAACAGTGTTGTATGAAAATTATAGTGTGGTAGTCACGTGACATTGTGCCACTCGCACGACATGGACGGAACGCGTCACGTGAACGGGCCATGGCGGAAGCGTGAGGAATAGCATTGAAGAAGGGAGTGGTGAGATAAGTCTTAATTTGGCGACTCTAGTGAGAGGATCGTTAGTGTGCAAGGAACGAGGTTACTACGAACGAGGTTCTACCGTACTGCGATAATGAGGTAGAATAATGATGCCTTATTTCACTTATTACACATACCATAATCGCTTATGATTTTTATTCTAAGAATGAATTTTCTGCCAATACATATTGATATTAGGGTACTTTGGGATTATCGCGTCGATCATTTTCGCCAGATACGAAATTATCGCCAACCTAACCTAACACCTCATTTTGTTTCCCTCTATATGCGAGTTAGGTTAGGTTAGGTTTTACGTATTATTTCACTTGCATTATTTTTGGCATTATTATTTCATACATTTAATGTGTTCAGAATGTTTATTTTGGAACTTGCTTTTAATTATGATGGCGCCGAAGGATTTGTGCATTTTCGCGAGCGTTGAGAGGTCGACAGGATAATACCAAAGTACCGATATTAGCAATAATTGTAATAGACTATGGATCATAAAAATTGTTTGCATTTACAATCAACAAGATCCAACCAGAAGTATAGTTTTCTTTTTTTAATCATTTCAATAAGCTGTAATTAACTCATTTATTTAAACAGTTGTCTAAACTGTAAATTGCTTTAAATTAGGCTCGTTCATTATCGTAAATCCTAATAGAGTTTGATGATCTTGTTTAACAAATGAGAATTTCATAATTTTGTTCCACAATAATTTAACATGTCCCAAAAAAAATCGTTCCACGGTAATCCGTACTTGTCGAAATTTGCACAAACATATTGCCGCGAAATTCGACGATCGTTTACAAATATTTTACACGTACCGAGAACAAGGGATTCCGTTTTGTCGCAATAAATCATGCCCGGTTTTTATCGAGATCGAATATGCCGTCGAAAGGATTAATTCGCGACGGTAAATTGAGTCATTGAAATATCTGGCTGTTAGTCGGCAATCCTGTGTACATTCGATGTATCGAGAGAGAACGCGGGAACCGCGTAATGCCCTGGCATAACAACGAACGATAACACTTTATTATATTTTACAAACCGGTCAGCGGCACCGGTTGCATTATGAGCGAGAAGTTGTGTAGCTGGTGGGAGTTGCGCGCGGAACATCGCCGACAGAGGATTAAAATTAGCCCGTCATATTAACAACGCCGTCGGACAATTTACGTATTATTTAAACCCGTTCGCTGTAAATAAACGGGCCGCGAGCGTTAATCTCATACAAGTTATAATGAAAAGCAAACACTTCGCTTGTTTAGTCATGGTCCACCATTTCGCTTCTTTCGTCCGTTGATGTCATTAACCTTGATCATACTTTCTCATTATTTCTTCCTTTGTTAACATCAATGTTTAAATGAGCACGTAACATCTGCGCAAATCGTACAAGCTTTAATTCGGATTATTCAAACTGGAAATCTTTCGGTCATGTTAGATGTTCTGCAACATTACTGTTGAACAATTTGTGATTAGTAGACTACAGATTTTATGCATTTATGACAGAAAAGAGTAGGTGAGATACAAAACTGTGGAGGCGGAGGCATTAAAGAAATATATTAGTACTCTTAAAATATTCCAAATTTTAGAAGGTCCCAAATTTTTTATTTCAAAATTATTGTAATTCTAAAGATACATACCTTCACGAGAATTGATTCGATAGATTTATTTATTCAACTATATATTATAACAAAAATTACACATTAATTAAATAAATTGTCTTGTTACTTTTATAAGACAGTACATACTAGCCACGTTCAATACTCGGCAGGTTTAGAATATAAACTAATAACTAAAATCAGATAAATGAGATGTTTGTAATTTCTACTTTTAGAAAAAATGAGATAATAGACTTTGCATAACTTAGTATTTTTGAGGATACTACTTTCTCACTGTTATTGCGGGTTTCTCCCAAAATCTAAACAATTCAATCAATTTTGTCCGAAGAATAGTAGTAATAAAATTTATGATTTGCTCAACGCCACATCCCGATTTCAACAATGCTATAGGACACACATCAACCAGACATTAATCATCGACCTCTAAACAGACAATTGAAGCCATTAACAATCCAATCCAACAGGTAATTCGCTGCCACGCGTTTCCACTCGTTAACCAAACAACTCTATACACAGCCTTGTTATATCGAGGCTAATTAAGATTTCACGCGTCATCTAGCACCACAAGAGAAGAACACAAAGAGCGATAGAACATTGTAGGGGTTCGCGTTATTAATTTATTCGACAACAGAGGGGGCCGCTATTAGGCGAACAATAGCGTCGGCGTTTCACGCGTCCGCGTCGTTGTTTCGTAATCATTTTTGAGCATTCACTCGGTAATTCGATTCGCGTCTAACTAGATTTGACCCGTCCCCTTCGCAGATCGTGTCACTACTCGAATGGTTATTGGGCTTCCATTAGTTATAAATTGAATCGTGATTATCGAAGGGGGAATCTAGTTTCACACGGGGATCGGGATTAAAGGCGTCAAAGATATCGAACGAATTTTCGCGTGGCTCGACGATATTCGGTGGGTGGAGCTCGATCAGGAACCAGGCTCGTTACGCGAGATCGTGGTTCGTTTCTTCCTTCGAATTCTCCTCGAGTCCTGGGGATCGGTCCGTTACCATCGTGATTCGAGAAGAGGCGGCTCTCAGACGCGTGCGACGCGACGAGGACACACCAAGCCGACTCGCATACTGGCAAGAAGTAATTGCGAGCGAAAGGAGGCAATCGGGTCTCCTGCGGACCGGGGGAAAATTAGTTTCGACAACGGCGGACGTGGTTTCTCGGTTATATTCGGGCACAGATGGCCATAGAAGAAACGACACCCCCGCCGATCTAACGGCGGCGCCGCGCCGGTGGCGATGAGTTTCGAACACAATAATCGATGCCCCTGCGCTCGCCAATGGCTCCCGATATCATACGCCACGAAAATTACTGTATAACGTCGTCGAGGTAAATCTGAAGTCATTGCGTAAAGAAAAATAGTCCGATTTCCCGAGAAATGTCGATACAGTAGAACTTCGATTATCCGGGCCTCTGATGACCGAATTTTGTATCGTCTGAATACTTTTCCACAAAGAATTAATTTGTGTTAAACCAACCCGTACGCCACACAATTTACTGCACACATCAATAAGGATTAAGTTCAGCACTGAAATTATGTAATTGTTGTATTATTTGAACAATCATATTCCACTAATTAGCACGGCTAATCGAAGTTCTACTGTGTATGTCCTTTCGTCAGTTTGTACAAAAGTAGTGAATTGCATGGATCAAAACGATGGATACTATACGGTTCTTTGTGTTTCCATATGATATTGGAAGTGTACGTAGTAAATAATTTATATTGTATATTCTGAACCTGTGGTAAGTGGTCCGGATAAATTTAGGGTCAAATATTTGTTTCATTGCATCCTATAATACTTGTTGCGAGAAAGAAAACCTTTAAAGGAACTATAGATCTCGTGTCAATCGTTCTAATAAAAAACAAAGTCCCGTGAACTATTTTATTCCGTACGTCTATCGGACGTCTCAAAATGGTATAAACGTGGAACACATTTTTTTTTCGTTTGAGGCTTTACTTTGAAGAAAATCGGGTTTAAAGATTCGTCGGGTTGGCGTGCTTATTCCGCAAGTAGAATTGGTTGGTCATGACCAGACACGTCAGACGGAATTTTCAAACTCGAGTTTCTCGGCAAGGAAACTACGGATGAATAAATTTTGTTGTATATTTTAGACTCATTTTCTCATCTAGAATCTCATGTATATTGAAACTGATACATTGATCTCCTTAAATTCTTGTAATCTGTATAATTCTCTAAATTGCATCTCCTTATTTTTATAATATATATAATAAATGCATAAAATACATAGTCTAGTTATACACATTTTGAAAATTTCATACAGTTGAAGATAGTCTAAATCGCAGTTTCTTCACGACTTTCGGCGAAACAAATATTTTATCTGTTTTAATTAAAACCTTAATTATTCTACATATTACTACTTGCAACAACAAAAACATATTTTATAGAATTCGGAAATAACGCGGTTCAATTCAACAAATTGACAAAACAGTTCCGCCGAATATCAACCAACTATCGACCGAGGCGAAAACTTTTCACTCCGCAGGATTACTGGTCCAGTGGTTAAACTACCCAGACTGTTTCGAAATTCTTTCCCCCTAATTCTAATATCAAAGTACCGAATACATCGGACGAAGGGAACGTGCACCACGAATTTTGTGAATTCCGCTAACTAAATTTTCGAATAGAGCTCAATTCACCGGAATATTTCGAGTTACAATTAATTGAAGAGCGGAGCGATTTAAATAGTTCACGGTTTACGAACTGTGCGCTATTCTTTCACCCGAGGTGCGCGTTGCTAACACAGCTGTTATAACAATTACATTGATAAAATAAACAAGGTAGCTGCGACTGCCGCACCAGTTATTTTTCTAACTACGAACCGATACGAACAACGTATCGGAATTGAGCTTGCGCAGTCGAAAGTGTTACACATAGAATTACTTTTCTATTTATGAGCGTTCGCGTTCCTATGCTCTGATTTCATTTTTACGAATCGTTTGATTATTTGATGACCCATGCATAATAAAGCGCGCGACATTTCCCCGCTGCAAATAGCAGCGAGCCGATCTAACAGCGGGACATGCGAGTGCCCGTATAAACAGTTTACACGCACGCGACTCGTTTAACGAGAAAGCTCGATATTAAAACCGGACGCAGGTTGAAACGACAGTCGGTAAAACGCTCGACGATCCAGATACACAAAAGATTTTAGGACGGTCCAAGCGGCGCTGCAGCGTTATGTTTAAATGTGATCTTCCGAGCGAATAAGGTCGGCATTTAAAAAAAGAAGAGAGGAAAAAACGGCAGAGTGCCGGACGCCAATCCGAATTGAAGAATATTAAAATTAAATGTTCATCGAAAAATACAAAGAAATAATTTTGGCCTATATATATATATATATATACAATTTATCATACTTTGTCTTTGTTTAATCGTTGTTGCCTTAATTCTTCACATTTTATTATTCTAGAGTGATAATCATTAGACTGTAGTGTGACAAAACAAATAGTTAGAATGAAATTTTTACTTGATCTCTGTTTCTTGTAATTCCTGTAAACATTTTACACGAAGATCCACGGTGGAATAATCATGTCCTCATCACAATTAATTATGGTTTGGAAAAACAAGAGTAATGTAGACATTATATTCAACGGTTACTGTCCAAAGTAAGGTAATTAACGTGCGTTGAATTTCTAAAGAGAGGATTAGGTGATTTTCCAGTGATAAATGATGAGTTTCATTGTTTTAAGTTAGTTAATAGTACTGCTGGAACATGAACCAATATGAGATGTTTCAGTTTTCCTTAACGCAGTTTTATCATCATAACAAATATGATCAAGGTACAATTACATATAATTAATTAATGGTTAGGATTTGAAACAGAATTAATATTTGAATTCATGAAGGTACATTTTAAAAAGTAAATAAATACAACAGATTCTCGAATTGCCTAGCAATTACAAAATAAACAATCTAAGCTGGGACCCAACGATAAACCAACTTAGGATTAAATGTTCACAGTAACTAAATACGTATTAATTCGGTTCGAATAATTTCTTCATTTCTTAGATTTACAGACGTCTGAGAATTAGTATTAGATCAATGAAAAAATTGACGTTTTGGCTTAACTTTGCTAAATTCTTTGATTGGCATCTCTCCGTGCGCCATTTCGAGTTTTTTTCACGGGAACAAGTGGTGCATACGCCGAGCTGTGTTTAATAAATTTTAGTTACCGTGACCCTATTCTTTTCGAATCAGTTTGAACGAGGAATCTATTTTTTCGTTGACCGAAAAAAAGAGGTGAAATGCTAAAAAAAGAGAATGGTAAAACAGCATCCGCCGGAGTTATGGCGGTGGACAGGGGTTGGGGCTGGGCGAGGGGGATCTCGATAAACGACAGGCTACGAGAGCCGACGCAGTTGATTAATTCATACCTCCTATTTCGAGTCGCGGTCCGTTTCACGGGCGCAGCTTTTATCTCTATTTTTTATTCTGACTGGCGCCGTTGCATGCACAGGGTGTCGAGAAAGTTACGGTCTTCTCTGGTTATGGGATTATCCGCGTGTCGTATAGACATCTGTTAAAAATCTTTTCCAATCAAATTTTTTATGCGACGAGGAATTCATAAGATTCTTCATTGATTCTAAAGAAATTGTTAGCGCAACGCTTTATTAATTGTGAACGACTCGAGTAATCTTGTTTAAAAAATATCTCATTTTATTTTAGTGTGACATTTTTTTAATGAAAAAATTTGCAAAATCAACTACTCAACTTTCTTTTATAGTGAGTTTTCACTATTTCGTTCATTTGACATCAAAAGACGGAGTTACTTATAAAATATGGGATGGGTGAGCGTTAAACATGCATCATATACATGTCAGATTGATTTTTTCTACCTCCTCGTGTTCTCCTTAGAAAAGTAAAAAGTAATGTGTGGACATGTACAGAGTTTCTGTAGAGTGAAGTTTAACATTATAAAAATTCTCAATGGTAGCAGGACCTTCTTATAAATCAGCAATATTGAAATGTCATAAGGGACCTGTCGATAGTGGAATTCCCATCAGCAAGTCGCACAGCGACCAATTACCTAGTTACGACGGTGTTGGGGTGCCAGTGTCAGTGAGAGTAGGCTACCATGTCAAGTGGTAGCAACACGTGTTAGAATTGACAAATCGAACTACCGATGTCCTACAATGTCCCTTGCCAATGAACGCCTGCGTCCCTCGTAGCATTTAACATTGCAAATATAAAAGAAGATATAAGATCATTATTAGATCTTATAATATCATTTCAAATAAATATGAAACACAACAATGTGTTATTTGAAATGATATGTCAAAAGTGTTCACATTAATTATAAAGGAACATATTACATGAAATGTTATTTCAAATAATGTCATTTCAGAGGTGCCCAGTTCTGATTCGGAGCCCAATGAAATCTTTAACAAAATACAATGAATTCCTTTCGATACTAGTTTCTGTGAACCGCATTCTTCGAATCACAAATATGCATTTCACGCTAACATTATAATCAGAGCGAAACGAGAAGTTTTTCAACGTCTTTGTAGCATCTGTCGAGAACGTTTGTAATTATTTCGACCGAGCTGGGACCTTTTGATGTGCCACCGGCGCGGCGCTGCTTGTACGACTGAGCACTAAAGGGTTAAACGCGCAATATCTGCGATCCTGCGAGTAGAGATCCTAATTTTCTCCTCGAATATTTTCTTGGTGCGCATCTAAAAGGTAACCACGTTCCCGGGTTTCTCTAGCATAAGGCCAGGAGCAACCGGAGTCATCTTAATACCAGTTCAGAATCAAAGTCGCATTAACAGGAGCAGAAGTTCAGGCGTCTCTCGCGCGAGATTCCTCACGGACACGGACACGTGTGTTCCCTGGGTGTACGTGCCCGAACCGAAACCCTTTAACTCGTGCAATCGCGAGCTGTGACTGAGACATGGTTCCCTAGGGACGACCGGCCGAGATTTACAGACTCGATTCCCCTATATCGCTTCCCTGCACGTACGAGCGTGGACTGCCGTGAGCTTGCAGTCACGTGAACTGGTATTGCGCTGTCTGTCTCTGCACCTGTGTGCTTGTGAACACGTAAACGTCTCGAAGTCAGTCGGCGGTGTGTTTTCAAAGTATTAGACTCGCCTTTTCCTACCCTCACCCTGTCCTGTGCCATCCACGCCGCTTGCCTCTATGCGAATCGGAGCGCATCCTCCAACAGTGAAAACTATTCCTCGAACACCGCCGTGGACCCTCTTTCTTCGACGAACACGCTCTGTACTACAAAATATTTTCTTTTTATTCAGAATTTAATGTCGCATCAACTATCGGTTTAATAGCAACGCTTGGTGGGCTATTTTGTCCGATACAAAGCAGGAAAAACTATTCTTCCGTCATTTCTGGGTTCGATGCTATAATATAGTAGGTCTGTGAATTTGTCTTAACATCAGGTACAACATACTGAGGTAATAAATGAATGTCATATTTAAAAATTCGAAGTAATGTAATTAGAAAATTTTTAAGGTACATGGTACGCTTCTATTTAATGCTCTGGAACTCGGCGTACGATAATCATTAATAAATTGAGCTTTTTGCTTTCGTTCGAATACATCTCCCAATAAAATCAACGAGTTCCCTGTACCACATATGCAATCACGAAAAACGTTACACAGCATTTGATATACTATTGTTGCGATGTAAACTGTTAGCGAATGCAACGATGAATGCAGTAACGAACCGGTTAACATTTAAGCGCACGATTCGTTGCGTGACTATAGCGCGATAATTGCCAAGACAACCTGAGTTATTGTAACGTAGCATACTTACCTGTTCGGAACGGCGTCTGTGTCGCTTGACGACGTTTAAAACTTTCTAGTATCACGTCCGGAGGCACCAGATCAGGGGAATCAGCGACATTGTGACACATGCATGACCGAGACGAAACGCGTCACGTGATTGCGCAATGCGTCGTAGTAGGGAGAGGCACCACATTCAAGTTGGCCCACATGCATCAAAAGCCGACATTTCTAACGGTTGGCCAACCAATATTGCAACTTTTTTTAAGGGTGTGTGAAGAAATGCGTTACACACATCCCGAAAGGGGTAGTGTGGGACTCGGGTCAGTAGCGGCGCACCCAGGATTTAATCTTAGGGGAGGACGAGTTGAACAAAATGACCTATTTTAGCGACGTGTAACCGAAGTGACTTTGCGATCATTGCCAATAAACAAAAAACTGTCGATACTAGACCACTATTGTTTGTGAACGGAAAAGAGTCGACCGCGGTCGGCGTTCCGCGATGGGCGCACCAATACTGACACGTACACGCCCACAGACGCACAGTAGGCAGAATTCAATTCAGTGTCTAGTATCGGTAGTTCTTGCAAATATGTCGGAACCTAAGTGAGTATATGCCTTACATGTATAGGGAAAAATTGTTCAAAAAGGTTTAGTTTAGCATATAACACATCCAAAAATCATCGAAATCGGAGAGGAAACAGCTATTCTACTGTTTAGCTAATTTTCCAGAGTTTCGGAAGGGTGCGCCACTGACTCGGGTTGCTGATGGACAGCGTGCCCCTACACACTGAAAAACCTAACACTCGGGACAGCCAATAGGCTGCCACTCTATACTATCTAATTGGCCCGAAATAAAGCTTCTCCAGGGACCTACTTTCCGCATTAACTTGTGGAGAAGGCGACTTCAGACTAATGCCACTTGTGTTATTTTTTCATCTATCAATATTGCAACTAAGGCCCAAGAAAAGGCCAACCATAAATCCTACTATGATAGAGTGGGGAGACGTAATCTGGTGACTCCGGTCACATCGGAAAGGAAGATCTAACCGAAAGATTACTGTGTTCTAGGAGCCTTAGATTGTTGTTATGAAACGGATAATCGAATTCCGAATCGGTAACGGTAATATGCGTGTTATAGCTCTTCTGGATCGACCCTCGCCCGTTGAGTCCCAGTTGCACGTCTGATTGCGACTCAATACCGTTGAATCGCGTACGCTCTAATAAGGCATCATATACGTACCTATCTGACTGGCCGTTTCGGTAACAATGGCGCATTACGTCGCTTTAATCGATGATAAATCATGGCCGGGCGATACTGGTGACCGATACCCCCGCTTTTAGAGATGCGACGTCCAGAGAAATATTTATCGACCGAGATGATCTACGGTCATGACCAGCTGGTGTGATCGCGTCACGTTCTTGGCTCCGCCTTCGCCATTCGTGGGCGATTTCGTTTAACATGACGTAAAAATCGTCCGTACCGCCCTACACATATTACTCGAATGCCCCAAGATCTTTTTGGGACGAACCTGATTTTTTATTAACACTAGGTTTACGAGACTTAGTGTGTAGATATTCTTAATTTACGATTATTGAGATTGTAGAGATGCAGGAATTATTCAACAAATGTTATTAGCGGCTGCAAATGTGGACAGATACATTCTTGCCTTTTTCATAAACTATCGTTAACACTTACTTACCGATAGCCTATTAATAGCATTTTCAATAATTGTGCTGTACCAAAAGAAAGCATAAAAATGTTCTTTTACATTACAATCGCAAATGAAAGTATTAAATGAGTTATTAGTTCACAATGAAAATTGTTGTCACTGTTGAATGTTCCATTAAAAAATGTTTTGACATGTACCATAGATTTTTCAAAATTATGCAATAATCACCGGTCGCCAATGTGTTTTTTTGCAGTGATAAGATTGAATTCATTAATTTATTCCGACCAATACTTAGATAAAAATATCCGTTCAATCAATTCCCACGAATCTTCATAATTTAAATAATTGTGAAATAAAATATCTGAAACCGATCAAGTGACCAATGCTGGTAGCTTCAGTGTTGAAATCCAGTTGTGCGAAGACGAGTCGGAAGAAGAGAGATCCCACACAGGTGTGAAACACGTTCAGAGAGGCTAGGCGTCGCGACGCCAGCGTCGGTGTGTAGCTACGTAGATATACACACGGGCACGATGCTCCAAATAGCTTCCACAGCCCAGGGGGGACTCCATAAAGACTGATTTACGCGTTGGATTTATGAAGACCGTTCGGTTTTCTGGGTAGTATTTCACCAGTGCGAGGGGTGCTTTTTTTCGCGGCCGCGTGAAACCTTCAATTTTTCCTTTTTCGAGCCCCTGCCCCCTTACCGCGCCACGGTTTCCCATTCGGGGGTGGCCGGCACGGGCAGACATTCTGTGGCGAAACGCAGGAGAACAATGAAGCACTCGCGCCGCGCCGGCATGGCAGCGTGTATCGGCCGTTACAGCCGATAATCGCATAATTCAACGTAGATAGAAGTGATTCGTGGCTGCCCAGGGGTGGAAGCGTTATCGCGTGCTTCAGTAAAGTATTAAAAGGCGAACACAGTTCTACGAAATCGATAGCCGATGCAAATTTTCCGTTTGCATCTCCGCGGCAGGTCTGGTTACAACCCCGAGCGGCCGATGTGAAAAATTGAACATTGATTTAGAGCTGGTGCCTCTGTGGAATCGTTAATCTAGAACAGTGAGCATTATAACTTCGAACGATTTCAAATATCGCTGGGATTAGGTGTACTGGGTGTTTCTAATCTGATGGTGTTGCCTAAACGAGGATTCTACAAATTCTACAGAAAATTCTACAGAAAGAGGTGCAGTAGGTAATTAAAATGTGGGAAAAATAAGATATGGTTTTGTACAATAGGAATTTTATTTACAACTTCTGTTGGTATATACCATATAAATGGCGACCTAAACTATTTTTACATATTAATTATATGATTCCCCAAATTCAAATATGTTTTATTTACAAACAACTTCGCAAGCCTTTACTGAAAGCCCCCGCAGTTACAAAAGTGTACGCCGTTCGAGGGTTAAACACCACCATACCAGAAGAACGGGCCCTCACTCCGGTGCATCAATGATGAGGCTCCCTGGAATCGGTTAATTCAAAGCAAAACGGGGGCGGAGTGAGGGTAATTGTTGCTGCCCCGAAGAAAAAGGAGAACCGAGCGATCAAAATTACCCGTACGACAGCTCATTTGCGGTCGGGTACCGCGTCCACCACAAAAGAATGTCGAGTCAGGAAAGTAGGACGTCCGGGGGTTGCCAAAGGGTGGAGAAAGGGTAGGTGCAGGCTGCGCCCCGGCTGGATACCATACTTACCGTCCATGTTTCACGGGGATCGGTCAGAATATTTCAAGCCTTTGCATGTGTCCTCTATCTCTCTCGCTCTCCTTGGGTACAATCTACGCTCACGAAAAGTCGGAGGAAGGGGGCGAGAGAGCGAGGCAAAGGGAGGGTGGCTTTTACAGAGCCCTAGGATTTAACTTTCCAAGCGGAGGAGGTGGATCTGCGAGCGGGCGAGGGCGGAACAGGCTGTCTGGACGCGAGTCCGCTCTTGCGAGGGGGTTGCAGAGTATACGGAGGAATTCCAGAGGGTTGATAGGCGGGGTAGGAGAATCGAAAGGATGTGGAGGACCTGGCCTGGTTAGGGGGAGGGTCGCCAGGGGAAAAGGGAGCCGACTGCGCCACCGACAAAAACAGGGTGTCGCGACAGAGTGCTCAACTCGGACAAAGGAACACCGTGGCGAACCGTAGACAAAAGGTTAATCTTTGTTTTTTGCAGAGTTTAACTCCACCCCCGGCCTGCTACCATCCACCCCTTCCCCCCGTGCCGTTCTTCCTATTTCCTCCTTCTTCCGTGTGCCCCGCGCGAGCCTCGCCTATTACTCCACACAGAAGGTGCGCCCGGATACGAACGCGCGAAGATTTATACGCCAAAAACCGCGCGTCTGTGCCGGAGATTGTGAAGCATGGTGGGTACAGGGTTTGGGGCTCCGCTACGTTCAACCTACGTAATTTAAGGGGTTCAGTAAAGTTTCTAAAAATTGGGAATTTCCCTTTTTCACGGAGACTTTACCCTGAAAGCTTCAACGCGACATGCTGAGATTCGGGTTCTTAACGGTGGACCTACCGACCTCTAAAAGTTGCTGGTATGTATTGTTTTCTAAAAATTCTACGATTGAATTTAATTAGATTTTTTATATAAAATTAAATAAAAAGTCTGAACCCAGTCATTTGACCATAGGTTCAGGATGTACATGTATGTAGACATTTCTAACTAATTACTTTTCAACTGCAAGTGAGCCTTTCATATAATTTAATTAATGACGTTCCATTAATTCTCCGTCTATTAATTTCGTGTTATGCATTTATATCGCGTATGTTTATTATTAACATAATGTGTATTTACTATTTACGTTGCCGTATACGAAAATCTTATTATTGTTATTATTATAACGTGGTCGTATTAACAGCGAGATCATCCAATCTTCCATTTCATAGAATTGGTTGTTTGGAAATGTGTGTTCTTTCTTTAAAAACTATATTCGTTTTACTTAACACTTTGTAACAACTGATCTAATAAGTTTATAACATAACTTTGCAACAGTTGGTATGCCTCGTAAAATATAATATTTACATGTTTAGTAACTGATGATACAGAAATTTCTAGTTGTGACTTTGAGTCACCCCTCGACAGCTAAGGGTTAACTGCCATTTCGATACTCAGGGTCAAAACAGACCTGTTTGCTACCCACTAACTTCACCATGACCCAGCCTTAGGCTACTGGGGAATGCCGAGATCCGCGACCCTACATCTGACTGGAGAAGGGGCACCCCTCCCTTAGGATCAAAGCTGACCGCGAGAGGGTTGAAGTACGATTCCGAAGTTAAGTTAATAAAGTTCAGAGATGTGGGTCAGAAGCGTGGACTTCAGTAGCTCGGTTTCAGATGGTGGAACTGCTGAAGAATTTTCGCGGTTCCGGCGGTCCGAGACTCTTCAACGATCAAGCTGGCAAGACGATCTATTTGGTTCGGTGAG
The DNA here is from genome assembly GCA_028455615.1 of Lasioglossum zephyrum. Classification (NCBI taxonomy): domain Eukaryota; kingdom Metazoa; phylum Arthropoda; class Insecta; order Hymenoptera; family Halictidae; genus Lasioglossum; species Lasioglossum zephyrum. Next base: position 12,738,072 of record CM052333.1, read on the forward strand.
GGTGCGCGGTCTGTTTGCCCGTGTCTTGTTGCGGTATATTGCGTGCAGGCGGCCTTAAAGTGGATACGGTTGTTCCGTGTTTCAGCGGGGCCGTTGTGTAATGAAACTCCCGCGGAAGGAACGGGGAACGACTTCATTTTAGTCGCTCGCGCGCGCACGCGGAGTTTCTCTCGTCGGCTCGGCCGTCCTTCAATAAGGCGGCAGGTATGCCGTAATGAAATTCATCGCGATGCGATATTGAATTCAAAATCACGGTTACTTCGCGACAGTTGAGAATTGCCTTAAACGGAATTCCGGGAACGTCTGCAATAACGAAGAAGGGAGGGACCGCCGAGTTGTACAGTTCACTGTTTACAGCGGCGCGTAGCGCACGGCGGCCTGCCTACAACCTCTGCCCCAACGGAAGAGGCTCGCGGTGGCATATTTCAGTCGAGTTTCGGAATAATTTTAGAGCTGAGCCAACCAAGCTAAAGGCTCTTTCACACGATATCATTCGATCGCGCTTCAAACGCTCCGATGAGATCACTCCAAAATTTCTACAACGCAGCTGACAGGAATGCTACCGTTAGCGAACACGTCCCTGTCACTCGACAGCTGCACCGCTTGCATTATTAAGTCTGGTATGTTCCTCATTTGTCCAACTTAATGCACCGGTGGCTTCTCTGTTAATATTTCTGTTCCTTTTTATATTTTCAGATAAATTATAATTTTAACTTTCGTCGACGTTCGTGCACTAATTTAATTAATTCCGATTTGAAGAAACTACTATTTAAAGAAATGGATCAATTTTGGACATGCAAAGGACACCAAACATAGCACCATTTGGATCAAATTCACGATACAGTAGAACCTCGATTTTCCATACCACTCAGTGGAAAATTCGAATATCAATAACAATTATTTGGGTACATAGTTAGATTAAATCTTCACTGATCTGTACGATAAATCGTGTTCTACATACCTGGATTACTTTGGATCGAATTATATGTATGTTTCATACCACCGGTTTGGATAATTGAGGTCCCACTAAGTCGTGAATTAAACAAGTAAATATGTTGTAACACTGTGGTGCACAAAGTGGTTCAGAACCTACCTTAATGAACTGTAGGTCCCGCCACGAAATAACCTTACCAAAGAGTTGAAAGCGACGTAAAATAAATTTAAAAAATATGTCCTAAGTTTTATCGTGATAGGACTCATTTTAATCAGAAAAATATGACGAATACGTCGGGAAACGTTTCATAAGGAAATAATTAAAGCGAAAAATATAATGTTCGTAATCAACGTTATATATTGCGCTAGACTTTTCGGCGAACGCGTGGGTTTCTCGAGAAGGGTGCACCCCTCTTGTAAGTACATCGAGACTGTATTCAGAAATCGAGTGGCTAGCGACTGTCTCGTGCGAAGGAGCCCTAAGTCGCTGGCCGGCTTGAGGCACGCGCCAACCGGCTGCCTCCATTAGACTTTATAATTCGTCCCGTCGAGTCTTACGTATGTTAATACACCTTAAACCCGATACCAGGGGGCCGAGTTCCCACCTCCGTCGGGATTTGCAACCGGCTGGTAGTTGATGCGCTTTATTTCACCACCAGTACGAAAAACATCGGCAGACCGGCATGAATTTCATTCGTTCTCGCCACGTGTTCTCGATTATCGTTCCAGCTTGGCGGGCGAGGGGCGAGAGCTAGGATAGCGGAGAGCTTGTTACCCTGTAACAGCCTCTATCTCGGCCCTTAATGGGTCCAGATGCTGTTACAGCCGGGGACGGCTTAAACTACTTCTGGACAGCTTTATCCGTCGAGTCACCGCGACACGAAACGGCCGACCAATCGTCCCGCCTTCCACTCGGATTAACAGTGTTGTACAACGAACCAGGGAGCAGCCTAATTACACTTTATATGCTGTATTACGGCTGCGATACATACTACCAGCATTACCGAGCTCCTCAGCCGAGGATTTATCCGCTCTCCGGGCTGACAACAATGGTCCTAACGCGTTCCTAGTGTTCTTCAGTCTACTTTCGATTTTCTATCCAGCTTACAGTGTGACCAGTCGCACTACGAACCCATTCACTGCGGCTCAGTTCGATTTAAACACGGCCAGGCAGCTACGAATTCCTTGAAGTCTACCTTTCACGTACACGTGTCGATAGGTATCATTAAAGGATTAGAATAATTTCCATTGAACTTTCGATTTTATTTGCTATTTAACTGCTTCATAAGGATCCAAAGATAAAAGACGAAACGATCATTTAAATTATGCTCAAACTAGCTCAATCGAATTCAAGCATAATCAAACGTGCACACGTGTTGATAGGTATCATGAAAGGATTAGAATAATTTCCATTGAACTTTCGATTTCATTTGCTATTTAACTGCTTCATAAGGATCCAAAGATAAAAGACGAAAAGATCATTTAAATTATGCTCAAACTAGCTCAATCGAATTCAAGCATAATCAAACGTACACACGTGTTGATAGGTATCATGAAAGGATTAGAATAATTTCCATTGAACTTTCGATTTCATTTGCTATTTAACTGCTTCATAAGGATCCAAAGATAAAAGACGAAACGATCATTTAAATTATGCTCAAACTAGGTCACTCCGGTTCAAGCATAATCAAACGGCCACATATCAGGATATTCTTCGACACCTATATTTATATCTCGTAAAAAGTTACTGAGGTACAGTGATCGAAATCACTGATCGTCCATCAGGAGATGTCAGTGATTTCGACAGTGGGGCGCAGGGAATCTGTAATACTCCATTCATGACGCCAGGTTGCGGACACCACTCATACGCTTAGGTTCGAGCAGCAACGGTCGACATTGCAGCTCATTCTCACCACATCGCTCTGTTTCAGTCACACTAATACGTGTATTTGCGATTCGGCTAACAGCGGAAGACGTGTAGAGCGTAGTAGGGATTCATGTGGCTTTTACAAGTTTCTCGCTACCATCTTCTGATGGACGATTATACTTGTACACTTTATTTCGTGATTATTGAAATCGTAAAGACATTTTTACAGGAGACTGTCTAGTGATACCAAAACTGGATTGGCCAAATGCAGAACTGTGAATACAATAGAAGTTTTATATTATTCTCTACGTGGAAATTATACATTTTCACCTAACGTTCTTACAATCGACTTGGACAGTTCTTGTTTTCCATAAAAATCCGCTATTCTACGCGAATAATTAAAGATTTAAGGAACCATCAAATCTCAAGATACTCCAAACTGTTGGTAAGAGTTTCCGACTTGGTACTTGACTTACGAGTGACTTCCGCTTCGTCACTGAGGGAGTCGGTCAGAGGCGTTATTCCTTTTTCGATCGGCTGACTCCTCGATCTCATTCTTCGTAAGCCAATCGGTCCTCATCGACTAATTGCTACACTAACGAGGAACGCTTCGTTACGTCAGGCCGGGGGAACTTCCGAAGCGTTTCGAACGTTCCCTTTCCGAGCCGCTTCGAAACGACACCTTCTTTTCGATTGGTCACGCTTCGTTCGGCGCATTGAAACTTTTACGGTCCAGGCGCCCTGTTGGCAATCACCACCCTCGCACTCTTAGGTGGGTTTAAGAGTCTTTCATTAAACTCCGTCCGCGTGAATCGCAAGACAGATTAGTCCGGGAGCGTCCCGTCGCGCGAAACTTAATGGTCGGGACAATTAAACAGCAGTTTTGACACGGTTTGCTTCAGCGAGTAACGTCGTCTCGGTGCTGTAACCGCTGAGCGAAATACTCGCTACGTACACTTTATGCAGGGTCCTTTTGAATTAGGGGATGCTCGATAGAAAGGCTATCAAACGAATGTCGGAGGAACTCGGCGAAACTCGTTACATCGGTTCCATTGTGTGAGAGGCATTCGTTCCATCCGCTTCATTATGGTACGGGTTCGTTTGAAGCTTTTCAAAAATTGTCTGCATAACTTAGACAGAGAGCATTTAATATTGCATTCATATTACACTTCCCCCCTAACTAAGTATTAGTAGATTGCAGAAATTTTATACACGCACGCTGTTTTATAAAGAAAATTAAAGAATGGTTTTATTAAATTAACAATGAGGTGAAACTAAAAGTTTTCCAAACTTTTAATATTGGATAAATGCATATGCTTTTGCAATCTGATTATTAAGGATTAATACAAAAATGTAGATCTCAGTATGTATACAGGATGGTCCACCTAAATATCTCCTCTAATTGTCGTGGTACAAAAAATAGTTTGTACTAGTTTGTCAGCTACACGATGCAATAAAAAAATTATACAATTATACGCAAAAAAACATCGATAACCTTGTAAACTCCGAAAAAATTATCCTAGAAAAAAAAACATTTTTTGTAATAGAATGATTTTTTCAAACCATTCAAATAGCATACAAACTATTTTTTGTACCACTACAATTAGAAGAGATATTTAGGTGGCCTTACTTAGATGGACCACCCTGTATACATATTGAGATCTACATTTTTTTTTTACTAATCCTTAATAATCAGATTGCGAAAGCATATGCTTTAAAATATTAAACGTTGAACGCCATCAAAGGAAACGTTAAAGGAGCATTGTTTTTACTTGTTGAAATTATTAACAAAGAGTATAATTCATGTGTGTGTGTTTATAATTCCTTTATTTTGCAATGAACGCGGACAATTTTGATTTCGCATGAATAATAATAATCGGGGTCTATTATCATACCGAACGTCAGGTATTTTGAAGCTCAAGTGAAAGAGCTTTAATGATGCGCTTTAGAACGCATTAAAACAACGGTGTTTAGTATGCGCATTCGCGAGTTGTTGATTAACGAATTTTATCAACAGCCGTGATTACGTTTCCTGTTGTTTACGATAGATTGTGTTGGCCGACATTGTGTCATACGCAACCAGTAATTTATGTACGATATAAGGTGGACTATACAATTTATTCAAACATAAATAAATGAACTTGTACCCTTTTATCACATGAAATTCTAGAATCACGAAATTTTTAGCTGACCCGTGTAAAATCCGGTAGATTCGCAGAACTGATCAATCGATATCGTGAAGCGCACTTCTGTTCCTACAAATAGAACACAGAATTATAATTGCGCGCCTGAAACGCGGTCGGCTCGCAAGAACCATCAATAGAATTATCCTCGTAGCTTACTAATAACTAACCGTGAAGACAACGTCCATGGAATTGGGGTCATTAAAACGAAAGAATCGTCTGAAAATAACTCGAGTGTTCTGGAGGGTGCTCGGCGGGACGGAAAGAATCGTCAATATTTGCTCGACCAAGATCACGGGGACCGGTTTCCCGTCCGGTGGACAATTACAGCGACCGAATAGCGCCATCCAGGTCATTTCGAAGCTCCTTCGGTCTAGATTCAAATAGCAGCTGTCTAGCAGAGGACGCGGAAGCTAACGAGTGCCGGGCCCGGCGATTTGATTTATAATCGTCATCATCTAGGACGATCTCGACGATAACAAGGGAAACCGGCACTCGACGTTAAGTCCTTAAGACTTAGCCTGCCGGCTTAAAAGTGTCACGGTTCGTTGCCCCGTTAGGATTCTCCGTTCGAGAAGATAAAAGGGGGGCTGGGGGGATTGGGTGCACGGCTGAACAGAGGGTCCTCCCCCGATTTCGTGGGATGCTATTAAGCTGATTTCACGTCACATTTAAAATAAGCCGTGAGAACGGCCACGAAGGAGCAACGGCACTCGCGGCAATTACGCGAAGATCGTTGCCCGGACCGGCCCGACTCGACTCAGCCTGGCTCGGTCGAGCAGCGTTAATTAATCCGCCCTCATAAGACAGATCAGAGGGAAAAAGACGAGCGCACGATGGCGACGTCCCCGAGAGAACGCGAGAGATCGGCATTGATGATCCGGCGAGAACAAACAAGGATTTCCTCGCGATTATTAGCCTCTTTGAGAGTAATTAATTAAAGAAATTGTGGAGCCCCGACAATTCGTTCCCAGATTTCTTGCATTCCAGTTCGTGTCTAAGGGCTTGGGTGTTTCCTCGCTGGAAATTTTGACACGGTTTTATGAAATGCACCATTGCATACAGGGCGTGGCAGGTGACTGTTGCCACGATTTTTTAGATACTTCCGACAGTCTGACAAAAAAATGTTTTCAATGAAAGTTCTTCAGTATTTATTTGTCTACATACTGAAATATACAAAATTACAGAAACTATTTTTTTCGACAATAAATCAAAGACATCTTGATTTTTTAAATTAGCAACCTGTATATTTCGTAGTGTTATTTCTGATAAAAAAACGAATTCAAAAACCTGCTATACTATCACCTTCAAATAGTTTTCGATATTAACGCTTTTGTTGATCAAGCTTAAATTTCTGAAGTCAAGATCATCCGAAAGTGATGGTATAAAAAAATTAAAGGTGACCTAAACTGTATCGTGTTGGGCCTCATCTGAATCAGCAAGCTATCACAACGACGTTGATAAAAACTTCATGGAAAAATTTACCAAAGACAAGAACTTTTTTTACAAAGTCGAGTACATATCGAGACACTAATGTACAACGTTCTTTAAATAAATTTCATTTATAAAACTGTACATATGCAGACAGTGTCCATGTCCACTTCCATGGTGGCCAGATTGAATCGTCGAAGAAGCGGAGAGTAAGAAAGTAGAATTGCAGAGAGGGTCCCATAACGAGTGTGTTCGTTTTAGTCTCTTTCCATCTCCCGAGAAAAGAAAAAATTACAGCGATCCTCTATCTGTCAGGGAAATAGTGACTGTGGACAGTACGAGGTGGTAGACCCTCTCGTGGTCCCGGCATGGCTACTCGAAATCGTGAAAGCGGGTACAAGTAACGCCTGAAGTTAGAAATTAGTAGTGTTGCCGGGCGTTTAAAAGATAAAAGCAAACTTTTCCCATTAATGCCTGGGGGCTTGAGTGTGGAGTTCGTGGCCAGTGGATGGAGGTGGGTGACTGTGCTATCCGACTCAATTGCAACCCTTCGCCAAGCAACCCTTACCGGCCAGACCCTGCGACCGTGGCTCCCTGTAATTATTTAAAAAGTTTTCGGAGGCTCGTCCCGAGCCGAAATCCGCCGAGCACCATAGTAGATCAGGTATCATTATACGCGTACATCCGACCGACACGATTTATTCCTCAACTTCATCGTTTCCGGCAGCTGCAAGACTGTTTGAGGGCTCCTCTCCGAATAATGGAATTAATGTTCGTCTCTTGGGACGACCAACGGAACTTTGGATCCTACCGAAATATTACGACGCGGGGGTAATTTAAAATCGAGACTAATTCGAGGAATCCTGGTGAATAATTACCGACTCTCGAGATACGAACCGCGGAGACAGACTCGTCGGACTTTAGATTGGAAATTGTGCCTTGAGGATGTGGAGACAAGGATGCATGTTCAAATACAGAGTCGAAAGAATGGTTCGTAACCTTCAGGGTAAATAGTGCAATGGGTACTCAAATAATTAAAACCATTTGTATAAATCAACGAGGTTTTACTTTAACATTGAGCTTAAGATTTTAAGACCTTGTGAAGAATTTGTTCCGTTCTAAAACCGTCTGCGAAGGGACGGCAAACATACGGGCAAACGTGAATGTCAGCAAGACTTCATGCTAGCGGCATAATGATCGTGAATGCTATAAAGTACGAAAGGCAAGGGCAAAAAATATCGAATCCACCATTTTAGAATATTCGACAAATTCGAAGGAAACGCAGCTGACGAACACATGTTGAACCTTTTTAATCGTGTGTGTACAATGTACATCTACTCCTACTCTTCCTAATTTTCCATTATTATTATTATTATATATTTCCACCACCTTTTAAAACACACCCTACAACCAATCACATACGTCACCCTAATTTCTATGGGATCACAACAAGACCAGAACTGTTTTGACTACGGGGCCATAACAATTCCAAGCACAGCCAAGTATGACTTGGTGTCAGCAAGCCAAGTTTTGTACCTTGTACAATAAAGAAACGTTAACCTAACGTTAATCCAACCATGATCTGACCTCTCAATACCGGGATCGACTTGGCACCACAGAATTGATGTTTGAAACTTGCAAGTATACATTCAGCTACACTGAAGCTACACTACATTGTTTCTTAATAATTCCTCCATGTGTAATAGGACTTTTCATCACCACTTGGCGAATACCACCTATCCTGGTACTGATAGTTGTGTCCTTTTTTGTTTAATTATATATCGTATAGTGTCTGTTAATTGAATGCATCGTATGACAAGTTCAAACGCATGTTGACGCTGAACGCATTTCCTCAAAGCGGACAGTGAACAATAGTTAGTTACCAAGTTCTCGTCGGAGTTGATGAGGTCAAACCTCAGTCCCCCATTGAGAGTTTCCATGTCCCTCAGCTCTCCGCAGACATCTATAATCAGTGATTCCTAATTTCAGTTCGAAAACATGAAAGACGCCAGCTTAGAACTCAGAGATTCGGATTGCGCGATCTTAGGATAGAGAGACTTTAGAGGGAAAATAGAGGGAATTAGACGAACTAGAGATATGAGACGCGGATTAACCCGAGAACTAGAAAGCTGAATCAGATCCACGTCAGATCTACTCATAAGTATGAAACTTGATAAACTTCATCTAGCACCGGAAATGCTGTGGTGGGACAAATTAAGATTATTCCCAGAAGGAATAACCCATATTAAATAAATCTAGGGAGAAAAATAATTGCTGGTAAAACAAACAAAATTCACAAGTACATTTGTATACAATATTTCATTTAGCTGTTTAGCACTTGATTGTGAGACTTCTAGATTAGTTCCATTCAAGTCTGAAGGGTTCGCGCGCGCGTTATTTACTTGTCCTAATTAGATTCATACCTCGTAGATCTAAGCGAATAGGTCCAAACACGTTCGAGTTTCTCAATGTTTGATTAATGGAATTTGACTCTTCAAATCCTTAGTTGTGTAACGTGATAATTGAAGTTTCTGTTGATCTAGTTTGTCATTAAGCTGCAACAGCGCTCGATCGCCATTCGTGAATTATAATTGTTGCGTCCCAAGACGAAACAGATGTTTTATTGCATAAAAAACATTTGCATGGCAGATCTCGGTCTATACTGAGTCTGTCATCTTCCCAATTGCACTAGCAATAAAAGTAACGAGACGGGCCCAGGTTTACAACACCCACCGGGCCCACCAAACGAGGGACCGCGCGGTCACCTCGAACCATCCCCATACTCAAGGGGTGAGTTCGCGAAAAGACGTTGACCAATTAGGAGACAGGGATCTTACTCCCCACTCACAGCGAGGGTAGCTGCAAACAGACTCGAGCTAAAAGAGTCAGTCAAGCAACTAGGCTTATACAATCCAAAGGATACATATTTTTACATCGGCTTCATTTGTGTCAGAGTCGATAGTGTAACCGGCGCGCACAAGAGTGTCCTTGCACATGTTGCACAAGTTCGGTCAACTGGACAAGTAAGTGCGCGACTAAACAATAATCATTTTCTTTTGAAAAATAAGTCTTGGACATACTCTATGGTACTGTAATAAAAGTCTTTAACAACTCTGAACAATTAAAAGAAAGTGACTCAAGTGTATCAACTCCGATCGAAATATAAATTATTATCGGTGTTACAATGCACGTATTTCAACTCGATTAAACATCTTCGACGAACTTTCCTGTTACGTTCTAAAAACCGTGACGTCCCACTCGAGACTCGTTCATCCGCCTCTTAAATATTCATTGCAAATTACATCAAGTACCTACAAGCTTTACAAAACCCGAGGAGAATTAATTTTCTTATTTTCGTTGCACGACACAATAATCTTTCGAGACTGAAAATAAAACGACTGCTTAGAAGAACATCGTAATGGCAACGTTACTTCCGCTCGATGCGTTTTCGTAATTAAAAATACGTTCCAGCGAGCACGCGGTATTCTCTTGAGCATTTCGGACGCGTCCCGTGCACATGGCACCGGTGTTTGGTAGAGCGCAATGGACGACAATACTTCGATTCCGATGGCTCGGTAAAAAGAACGGTGTCATGGCATTCACATCCTAGCATTATTGTATGGGCACGATAATTTGCGAAGGCCACGCTGTAATGGCACTATTGCGCTTGTCCCTTCCTGTCCTCCCTGTTCCCCACCCTTCCCTAGTCGGACAGCCACGCCTGCACATCCGTTTCCGGCTATTTTTGGCAATTTTCATCCATTCACATGGCCAAATAATACGCTGGTTAGTATAGGGTTCCTCGTGCCATTTCAAAGAGAAATCGCGCGTTCCCAGAAAAAATTTCGATTATATTTCAACGCGCAAATGTCGCGACAATGAGCGAAATTCTGAACTTTACCCCTACTCCCTCCTACTACTTTTGATACCACGTTTAATCCGTGATTGTATTGAAATTTGAGAGGAGAACGTCCCTCTGTTTAGCATGTTTTCACGGTCCTTCACTGCCCATTTTCATTCGTTGAAACTCTTCGGAGTTGCAACTGCCTTTTTTTCTGCGCGGATTAGTTTATCAGAATACCTATGAAACAACGTTCCTGATTTTCCGCTGGGATATTTTTATTTGGAAATGATAGGCGAAACAAGCGACCGGCATGCGGCGTATTTTTCAACGGCCCTCCATAATACTGTTTACTTCGGTTGAAATTCTGATAGAACAATTTATTTCGATATTTTGCATGGAACGGAACCAGAGAGCTATTTTCCGGCACGCGGCTCCCCCGGGATATTTGGTTCATTCTGCGTTACGGCGCGTCCATAAATTACAATTTATAAAGTATTTTTCTTGCCACGTGTGATTCTGATAAAGCTTCTTCTGACGTTGTGTATTTCTCGCATTTCGTTCTTCTAATTCTCGAACGGATCAAGCTGACACAGGTTACTTACAGAAGCTTACATGCACACGAACTGGTTTTCTCGCGAACGAACACTGCCAGAGGTTAAAAATATTTTACATGACATTGTCGCCGACTTACAAACATTTTCGAAAATTCGCAAATTGCGCAGCATTCGGTCTGTTGGTCGCCGGTGTAAAACCAGTAAAATTTTCACAGTAAATTGGGCCTCTGAAAATATTTCAGCAACAGTCACTCGTAATTTTACTTGCACTTGTCCAAATTGAACCTCGTGCTAGAAAAAGGTTTAAAACCGTGTTTCCACCGGTATAGTCTGCGATCTCAGGGAACAGAATGTTTAATTCAGTGGTTCTTAACCGGTGTTTCGTGAAATTCCGTAAAATATATTTATTTCTACGCGGGTTATTTTCATTTATTTTTTGGAATCATTAATTTTGGTGTCCGGCAAATTTTTTCATATAATCAAGAGTTCCCTGACTTCAAAAAGATTAAGAACCACTGGATTAATTAGAAGTTGGGTTTGCCGTGGCACGCAGTCTTTTATTTTACGGGTCTCGTTATCCACCGGTTTCTTTTTACCACTTTTTTTTTCAGTCGAACATTGGGCGAACAGGGGAAGACAAATGGCAAAAGGATAACGGATTATTTTATGGCATTGAGCTTACGCTTTCGCGTTTCTCCTGCGCGATAGCCTTTGTACCCCTTTGCCGCCCCTTTGATTCCTTTCATTCCTTAATTGTTAACTAGCGCGTAAACAGTAATTAACGCGGATAACAGACGCATTCTGCATTCATTATGCACGCTACTTTGCGATACACTGTTCGCGTATAGTATCGCACCGTCGCGTCGCCGCATTAACGATTCTGCAACGCGTTCACTGTTCGCCGTGTAGACCGATTCCGATCGATGTTCCTCGTACTGGAGGCATTAATTCTGTCAATGCACAGAAAGATCACCGGCCAGATGAAATTGCAGCGAGCACAGACTTTCTGATAATGCGAATTTAAATTGAACCCTTTATCCTAGCTGCTAGATCGAAACTATTATCTTCCGTCTCCACTGATAAACCATCCGTTCGCTAGGTATGATTTACAAAACAACGCGCTTGACATCGTCGTTTTGTATTTGCATACATTTATAACGACGTAATTTTTTTAATCCTCGGCACTTCGTTATTTGTTACGTTATTTATTACCTTCGTGAGCCGCCAGTTTTCACCCTTGAAATACGACATAATTGAGCCATTGTCGCGATAAATTTTCTCTCCGAGCTTTGCTAATATATTACTTCAGAGAATGTTAGATTTATTTGTTCTACCGCTTTTCATATTTCCTTTATTTCACTTTTCGCATTGACCTCGCACACTTCTCTTTTTATTTTCAATATATTTTAATCTATGCCTCTGTGTCTCCATTAAAAATTCTATTCATTTTATTTTTATGGTTCTTTCGTTGAAACTTCTTTTCTTGATTAATATCTTATAGAATTCAGGCAATGTATTTGTTATTCAATTGTCGTGACAGGAAACAAAGTTTTCCGTTATAACGATCACGAAGTACGGTCGATATATTTTCATTAATATTCATAGTTCAGTATAGAAACTGGAATAGAATAGTTGCTTCAATAAATCTGAATAAGAGCAAGAAAATTTATTAATTACATGTGTTATTGGGTAGGTTGGCGTGTCTGACCATTATACACCACTTCTACTTCTTCCCTTGTGTCTCATTATTCTGAAGCGGCTATTGTTATACTTTAAGCAGAATATTACATAGAAAGAAGAATGAAAGCACTAAAGTTAGTTACCAAGTTTCAAGTGGCCACGTGAAGTATTCAAAAAGCACTCCTCCACTTTTCAGAAAGTTTCTTACGATTATTTGTTTGATGTGCAATCCTTCTGCTTTTCTTTTAACGAAAAGCATACGTACTTCACAGATTAATTAGTATGTTTTATTTTCATACTGTTGTCTGAGTTTTCATAGATGCGATCAAGGTTTGTAAATACAGAATAAATAAAATAAATTATTTAATGTGTACAGTATTGCTCGATCTAATATCATTTGCTCCAAATTATTCTGTTGTCTTTTTCGCAAGCATAAATATTATTATAATTAAAGCACTTTATTATTTTAGAATACAACACCCCAAGTGTCTTGTGTAAACTTCACTTTAACAGATTTCCACACCACCAATCAGGTACTATGTGTGACCGCTTTAGCCAATGTTTCGTTTGAAGTTAAAAATGTGTCTGATGCGAGGCGTACCCATTCCACTTTGATTTAATCGGCTCTGCGATCGAATCTTCGTCATCGCATTCCTGCAAAGGATCTTCTTCTCATCTTACCACGATACACGTTCAATGTTGTTATCTTTGATCTGAAAAATAAGAGGAAATTAATTATACAGCGATCGAATGATACGTTGTATGAACGGTCAGTTAGCACGTTGCATTTTTGAAAAAATGCAGAAGTTAATGGTACTAAATTATACGTTTCGTAGTACGTTGTAACGTGAGGGTTAATATGTATTTTAATGGTTTGTTGCGTAATAAAGTCGTTACACTTGCTATTACTATGCGATCATTACCATGTAATAAATCACTCGGTACAACAGAAACTTAATAGTCGATTACACATTCGCAGTCTACAGGGTGGCCTGGTACTCATTGCAAAAATGTAAAGGCAATTGTTTCTTATGACATTAATTTTTTTTTAGAAAAATTTGTTTCATTTCAGAGAACCAATTATATTACGTAAAACCACCATATGTCTGGTAATACTATGAATTATAGATCAACGTTGTATATTAACCCGAAAGAAAAATAAATTACGCGGTTTCCCATTATTATCCAAAAGTTTAAAACACCAAATTGTAGAAAAATGTGAAAGACACTTTTTTTAAAACAGTAGAGGTAGGAACACTGCTAAATGGCCAACCAGAATCTACAAAGAAGTTAGCAGCCTTCAACAGCAAATATTTCTTTAACAAACTTTCACCTAAGAATGTAAATCGTTATGAGAGAGGAATGCTGAGTAGTTTTTGTGGTATTTCGACAGCACCGCAAGGGAAATTGTCGAAGAAAATACAGAGGTATCCGGCCGTTTGCACAAGGGTTAAAAAATTTTGTTCATGCAGCAGTAAAAAGCTGCCTTAAATTAGAAGGAAAACACGAAGGACGTCGGTCGATGTATTCTCGCGCGGCCGTGGCGAGCCCGCGACCGCACGCATGCGTAAAATTTGATACAAAAAAATTCTTCCAGTGCATGCCCGTAAAAGTTCCTTTACGATAAGAGCGAGGCAGCGTGTCTGAAAAGAGAGCCGGGTATGAGAAGATCAAACGGCAAAGGGATGGGGGATATATAAGTTGCCGAACCGCGAGCCCGAAGGAACTAATATATTCTGCCAGACAGAAATAAAATTATTCGTCCGAAAGGGTATTATCGATATCCTGCAGACATCGGAGCCCCGGCGCGCGATCACGATCCGCTGGGCGCGGAGAAGCCGAGTGGATATTCAAATGAATCGATATCACCTGTTTTCCTTTTCTGAAATTAATTTCGCTCGAAAGCGCCGCCGCACCGCGCCGCGCCAACCCGAATAGCCTGTTTCCCCGCAGAGCTGTGTCGTTTTCTCCCCGGGACGATCCGCGTTTAACTTTTGTCGTATCCGGCCCCGCCGATCGTTTCGGCTCCCTATATTAAAAATAATAATTTCCTCGGCGCACCTTGATGGATCCGCTCTCACGTGTTTTTCTTTCCTCGCTCATTTTTCTCGCTCCGCCCAATACGATAATACCGTGCCTTGACTCTAACCGCTATTCCGCGAAACGTTTCCATTGGACGTCCAACTGGACGAAATTCAAAACTGCCGAATTTGCTGTTAGTGTTGGCGATACCAATTATAGAAAAGATAGCACATTGTATATTTACCGCTTGAAACGTGACATTAGTTTTGATATTTATAACGTTTAATGGACACTAAACGTCATTTTGGTACTGTTATATATCTGCATTCTTTTTTTTATATTTTTTTGTATTTCTATATCAACTCACATTACCGCTACATATAATTTTACATTTTACATTTACATTACTCATCTGTCCCGAAATAAGTTATTCCGTTCTGTTATTTCTAGGTATATTTTCCTGAAACTTCGTGATTTTTATTTATTTAATGCGAAACACATGACCGAAATACCTAAGATATAAGTGTTGACTCATTGTAAGGAGGAGACTCAAAAACCACGTAATACGTCTTTATTCGTTCTTTGCTCATTGGGAACTGTCAGTAACCTTTATTGTTAACAAAACTAAAACGCCACAAAGATAAAACGATAAAAATATATATAACGCATAAATCAATAAAAATATATACAATAGTCAAACATATGACATGGCATTCATGTATACGGTAAACATTCAATATTCTTACATCATGAATTTGACTAAAAAAACATAAAAAATAATTGTTCGCCTTGTTAATTTGTCGATTTCTTATCACTCTGTCAATTTGACCACGAGGGACAGGTTCAATTTGTAAAATGATCGACTGATGAGGGTTAACTGATAAGGAATTTTACCACGGTTTCCAAAATGGCCGTTGTTTAACTAGATTGGTAACATACATAGATTTGTAATATACTTTGCTCCGAGATTCGTCGCATGGCGGAGAGCCACTAGAGAGGCTCCGGAGCTCGTTGCTTTTTACGCGAGAACGTTTACTTTCCGCGTTTGATTAAAATTCTTGTGCGTCGCTCGACCGCGATGTATCTGTAGTCGGATGACCAAATATGATACGGCCAATCTTCGTCGAAACTGAGATGTGCGCTCCGCCATGCGTATCAAGATAAAATCTACAGGTCCTACAGTTCACCTTTATGGTAGCTAATAAAAAGAATTGCATTTTCCGAAATATAGCGACTTCTTCTTACTGAACAAATTTAAAAACTATTGTACTTTTTAATGTAACAGTTTGATAATTTGTAGAATTGTATACAGTCCAGCTAGTGGGCACATTATCACCTAAAAATGGGGATTACGTTGTGCATTGATGGAAATATTTTGATCAGTCCACAAGCTTGTTTTATACAGGGTGGGGCGCCACATTTTGCCATTTAGATTTACGTCTCTATTTCAATAGGAAATATCACATTGAATTCATATTATTGACCAGAGAGTCGAGATTTCCTAACAAATTATAATTAAAATATCTCCTAAACTAATGATTTTTTTACACAAATAGATTAATACTTTTTTGTAAAGAATATGAAGGAGCATCAGCTGATACAATAAAAAATATAGATGGCAAAATGTGGCGCCCCACCCTGTATAAGAAATTCTGCAATAATAATTTGTATCCTTTATTTATATTTTTTCGAAGAACCGCGTTCGACGGTTCACGTAGCGGCCATGCTATTGTATATCACTAATTTGTTAATACCATGCATATTGAAAAAATATGTTAAGACGTACCCAATATAATTTTAATGAATGCTGGCAATCAACTTATTCTGTGAAGATTCAAAGAGAGACGCAAAATAAAAATTGCAAATCATAGTTACGAGTATCGAAGAAGTTATTTGATAAAATACGATGCAAAATATGATATATTTATTTTATAGGTTATCTTATCATATTAGTCGTTACAATTGGCCAAAGTATGTCACTTGATATCGCCATTTTAATCAGATAAAGCACACCTGGACGCTGTCCAAAATATAAAAACAGAAATCCGAATATCGGGGAAGTTGTTTCTGGTTAAAACATTATTCCAGAGAAGGAGCTGTTATTCCATTTTTGTTCGGTCTAGTTTTATTCGCAAAAATTTCGTTCCAAAAGATGAAACGGCAACTGGAACAACGGAACTCAGAATAAAATTTGCAGGTAGCTGCGCGAAGTGCCGTCCATACGCCACGAGTCTATAGAGACACAACAATGATGTTAAAACTTTTCGAACATTGTTTCCCGTATCGTACTGCGTCCAAATACTGGGCATTCCATAAAGAAGATTTGCATTTCGCAGATTGGAGAAACTTCTGCACTGGTTCTACATACACATGCATATATGTATACATTTATACAAAGTAAAAACAAGAATATAAAACATATGACTATAAATATAAAATCCCGACGAAACTAAATAAAAATACGATTCTCCACTTCGTTATTAAAAGTTAACATTTTAACGAGATTCTCTCCTTATTCTGCATCAAAATATGAAACAATTAAATGAAGAATAGGAGAATTGTAATAAGATATTTTTTTATATATTCTGGTATTACACACACAGTCCATTTATTTATTTATTTCCTTAGAACTTAGACTTCTGCGTTAAAGAAGAATATTGTATAATACTTTGGAAAAAGTGTTGGCACACTAACTTTTCGAGTTTTAAAAAATTTATAAACTTTTATCACTAATAAAAATGAGAAGCTGACGTCGCAAAGGTAAAATAAAATTATTCGGACTGTTGAAAACAAGTAAATTAACGTTTCATGGCGTATTGCCTCGTCGGAAGTGAAGAAATCGATAGAAGGGGTAGCTGGGGGTAAACACCGCTTCAAGACCGTAAAATCCACCCCATTAGGAGCCCTTTAAAACACTGGCTCCGGCTAGATTGCGACTATTATCAGAAATATCAGTGACATCCCTTTCCGTGTCCCGACAACAGCTCGGTTGTATTCTGGGGGGTGGGACTTGTCGGCAAGGTGGCGCGAAGGGTGGCAAGTATGGGGGTGAAAGGGACACGGTAAAAGTCAGCTTCGAGCGTGGCTGAATATTAAAACATCTCGTTGAATAATTCTCGGCTAGCGGCTGAAAATAGCCAGGAGAAGAGATCCGAGAACACGGCTCGTTCCAGGTTCGGGGGCGCGGGCGTGCCGGCGCTTGTCCCGGCGAGAAAGACAATTTCAGGTTAGGAAGCACTTCATCACTAATGCATAAAGCCGTGAGGAGGCTTTGGAGGAGGGTTGGTGGGAGAGGGTGCAGGGTGGCGACGAGGGCGCGTGAACCGTCGGAAGGAAGGAACGGGCAAGAGAAGAGGCCGCCCCTTGGTGGGGGATGAAAGGGGTTTAACCGACGGTAGCCATGTTTGTATAATATATTCGACTGCAATAATAGAGTCACTTTGGAAGTAGCATTACCTGCTCCTGCGCTACGTACGCCCGGCTACGTAGATTGCAGCAACGACTGTTTGCACACGCTAAATATAATAAAGCCAGGGGTTCTCCCGCGTCGCGCCGTACTACGCTTTGGCCAAAGCTGCTCGTGGATCTCCGATGGTGAAACCTCAAGAAGAGGGTTCGACGAGGCCTTCCGATGCTTCGGAGGACATAAGGGGCGGAGACCAGGGGGTCGAGGGCTTGGAAACGATGCAACTCGGCTTTCGGATCGAGGGTTCACGCGGTTGAATTCTGGCCGTCCAGCCGAGCCATTTACCGGAACTGTTGTTAGTTTCGTGCGATAGCAGGCCCGCAGACGCCTCCCCCGTGCTCGAAGCATTGCCAGATAACGGAATTTTAACGGCAGTTACCCTGGCAGACACGTAACTCGACCGGTTTACGCTGCCTGCCTCGTTAACAGGCTCGGTCGCGAGCGATTCTACCTGTTAGAAACATGTTTGCGTTTTTCCTATCGATCGGACCCTTCGCGAACACACTACCGATGGAATTAACCATTTCCAGTTGCATGCGGCAATCGAGGTGGCGCTAAAAATTGCCATACAACGCCATTCAAAACCGTTGTTGCATCATCATTCGTTTATACTTAATGGTTTGCTAAAAAATTGTATACGGTGAATATCTAATAATAATTAAAGAAACTCCACTGTAAGTTAATAGTATGTTGCACATAGTAATACAGGCTTCCATTAAGAAGTGTTATTTTAAATTATAGAAAAATGAGCTGTTTGTTATTTACAATTTTACTAACCATTGATAAATAGTAAAAGTGAGACTTGAAATTGATGTTGTCTGGAGGTATAAAATTAGATGATGCAGTACATGATGATACAATACCGATAAAAAAGTTCCTTTGCAACAGTAAAAAAGTCACTTTCAAAATTCTTGAAATAAGGATTTAAGTGAATATTGTACCACAGTATAAAATCCCATTTGGACATCCCAGTCGCCAACGTACCAAACAATTTCCCCCACTTTCTCGCCGAGTTACCCGACACTAACTAATTAATAAGCCCGGGAAAAGAATTAGGGTCTAGGCGGGACGCCCGCAACCAAGTAATCTCTTATTCGCGACGTTCCTACGAGTTCCCGGTGAATCCGATCTTGCTGATCTCTCAACATTCGCCCGATTCTAATTTCCAAGTTCCGCTTGTAAAAAGAACTTCATTTACCGTAACTTTTTTAACACGCCGTAAATCGGACGGTTCACTCAAAGATTTCGACGTGGGGAGGGGGGTGGAGTTGAGGGAGGAGATGGTTGGATAGGAACATTATTCCGACAAGCTTTCCGGCGTATAAAAGTGGTCGAAGGAGACGCGGTGGCACGTCGCCAAGTCGTACTTTGTCGCAGAATCTTCACAAAAGAAGCTGCTATGCGCCGTTGAACGTATTGAGATATCTCTGTAGCAGGTGGCTTTTGCGAAGCGCGCGCGAGGAGAAAAAAAACGTGGCTGCTCGCTTCCTCGCATTTATTGACTCGGCTATTATGCGCAGTGCCGGCGACTTAAGCGGCATCTTCTCCTAGCGGTTGTTCTTCTTTTTCTTTCTGCTGTTTCTCTCTCCCCGTTGCCCGCGGCCAGCGTGTCTTTTAATATCGCCAGCGTTCGATTAATTATTAAAGGAGAACAACGTCGCATCACGAAATTCCTCCCGTGGGAAGCTTTTTTAATATCGTAAACGCCAGGAAAAATATTCTTCCACGGTACACGAATTCCGGCGCATCGACTTTCCATATTATTGAACTCTCGGGCGCGGGTTATTAATTAACCGTGTCTATCCGTTCACCTTATTCGCATCGGCTCCTTTCTTCGTCGGATCTCGGACTCTCGTCCGTTTCGCGACACTTTTCCCTTTAATGTCCTTTGTTCCGACCGCCGCACTGTAGTTCGGCCGACCGACCGATCTAATTGTTCATTTATTAACGTTTGATAAGAATTATAATTAGAACAAGAATATAAAAACGCACACTTTGTGAATATGATTTTTCATCGAAAAAATTACGGATTTCCTTTTGTGAATCCTGCCAAACCTACATATTTGATATTTCTAAAAAAAAATTTTTAATGAAAATCATTCGTTTACCTTGAAAATGCTTATCTCAAATTTAAAGTTACTATTCGTCATTTATTACAATAAATAAGTAATTTTTAATGGACTCACAAAAGTTGTTGAAGTTATTTTCCTTTCACATGGAATATCTTTTAAGTTCCAAATAGTTCTGCATTGTTTCAATTCTTAATTATCATTGTTTAAATTGTCACAGATACTTTAGTAGATATTGATGTTTATCGCATGTATATTGCTTTCTAAATGTCAAAAAATGAAGAAGATTTATTCCAAATTGTGCAAACATTCAAAAATCAACATATATGAAACCACTATAGATTATTGTTTGTTTATATAAAAAATGTTTTGAGCACAAGTTAATCATCATGTATTGGTCAACAAATTTAAATACAAAAAGTTTTTAAAATATGTTTATTCAATGAAAAATCAAGGTCGCCTTTAATTTTTAAAGATCACTACATATTTTTGACGTCATAATACTGTAACTTATGTCACAACGAATCCAACGGCCTACATTGTTATACCCTTAAACTTTCAAATAGTGCTAAAATCTTTATGAACTGCCAGATCGGCCGCTCGAACCATTGTGCGCCGCGCTGTTTGCTGTGTTCCCCTTCGTGGTTTCTTTTTCATATCCGTCGACGGTATACCCCATTTCTCTTTTTGCCAGCCGCTCCTTTAAAAGGCGAATAATCGTCCGGCCATGAGCCAGACCTTTCTACTTCCTTCGAACCGACCACTTCCTCTGCTGTTTCTCCTTTCTCGCCGTAGCTGCGTCTGACCACAGCCTGACCGTTTCTACTTGGCAAGTTCACACCCTTCTCCACCTACTGCCTCCATTGTGAGCACAGTTAGGGACAATAGTTTGAGACGAAACGAACGAGAGAAAGTAACTGTTTACTTAAACACGTGAATCTTTACTTTTGTAATAAACGATTCCTAATGCGTTTACAAAATTATATGTTTCATTTTACAAAATTGCGACTGATGAAAACAAACAGAAATTTGCAGTTTAATAATGAGAATAATAATGAAAGCCCACACAAAGTAATAAAAGTCATAAAACATTTCAGTGAATGAAGTAATAAATAGTAATAAATAGATACTATACATTTATGAAATTATTATTATTATATCTTACATGAAAAACAGTACAAGCATTTACAGTATTCATAACCACACCCTGTATTTCAATTCCTAAATTGTTTTCAAGTCTAGAAAATTATTCAGAAAAGCCATAAATGTCTCTGTACGTAGCTCCCAGGTAGCAGTAGGTTGTTAGAAGCGATTTTATTTTCGCACAGAAATCCGCAATCCAGTAATAAAATACTTTTCAAATGCTAGTTTAATGTTAAAATTGTTTCACTTTTATTTTTTGTTTTACTATTTGCGGTTTCTTTATAGGAGCGACATTCAAGAAACAAAATGGCCTCCAATATTTGGCAACATTCGGCCAACTTATCTTCTTCACGTTTGAAGAAGCCACTATATTTCAGTATCCCGCCAATTTAATATGTTGAACACGAGAGAGTGGTCGGTACCCGCGGGTTTTAATAAAGTATCATTCGCGGTAGAATGTCCGTGAAAAGTGGAATCCGACGGGATTGCGTTTTTCCCATGGCTGTGTCTCTGTTTGTCATTTCCGTCGCGGTTCCGCGGCTTCTCGCGTATCTTTGACCCAAACGAGGGTGGTTGGGGGACGTCGTCGTCTTTTCTGCTCGCCCCCGTCCCTCCCCCGAGAAAGTGACTGAAAGCTCCGGTGCTGTTATTATATTTAACCAGTGCAAACACAAGCAGCCGTTGCAATGTTAAGACCGAAGGGAGCAACAGCATACCTCGCGCCGCGGTATTGCCGTCGCGAATACTTCGTTATGAGCCGCGTAGCTCCTAACGAGAATATTAGAAATCGGGAACAGCCACTTGCGGTGCTTGCGAGCGGAGCTGATGAGATGCTAGATTGCACACCTGAGGACGCAATGTCTCAAGAACCATTCAATTTTCACTTTATACAGTTTCGCTGGAATTTACCGGCTATACTCACAACGTGCTGCGTCCGTTAATTGCCGTCGTAAGGGTTCCTACGTATATTGTTAGTCGAATCTGAAAATTTGCTAATTTATCATCTCCGGTACATCATGTATAAGATTTCTTATGTTTCCGAGCGTTTAGTTTCACTCTTTTTGTCATACTGAAACTTACCCTCTAGTAAGCTAATCTCTAACAATAAGCGAGGTCTCTACAAATTCACACAGTGTATTTAATTTATAAGTACAACTTGGATAACATTTTTTAAATTACATGATACTTTTTAAAAATTATATATACTTAAACTATATTACGCTTGAATGATAAAGAAACTTTTGCTGTTAACAGGTAGACATTGTTAATATTTCATAACGTGTTTGCTACTAGCATTTAATCACATAACAATTTTAATAATTATAGCTTCTAGGTGCAATGTATCTATTTTTTTGAGATAATAAGTTCTTGAATGCCATTCTATGTATGTATTACAATCTCAAATAACATTATAGATAATAACCAAATATCTACAGTCTCAAATTTATCAATTAAATTTAAAAATCTGTACATATTGAAAGTTAAAGCATTTTTAATTCTTGCTTGACACGATATACCGAAAGTTAAACATAGTTTTGTTAAATTGAGAAAATGCATCTAATGCAAGTTTCTGAACTAATGAAGAATATTCTTGCGGGAGATAGTATACTAGAGGATAGGAACGGCACTAAAGGCGCCACTGTACACGGATAATTTCATTAAAAGCGCGACAGACCAGAAATTGTTGAAGTGCTAACGCGCAAATTGAGACCCACTAAAAACTCTTCCCCATTGTTTAATTTTGAACAATGTGGTGGTAGGTGCTTCTCCTGAGTCAGATTAGCAGTTTCGTACGTGCGGTTGTAACACTTTCGAATTACAAATTAGAATAGAATGAGAAACTCTGTGTTTGTCTTTAACTATTGTACTGGGGATTCCCGCAGTCAGCCTTTGTCAAAAGCTACTAAAGGCCCCGAATCCAACCTTAACGTGTATGCTCTGCAACTGTTTTGAAATCCCGGCTCCGAATGCTGGCGGTAATAAAACGATTCAGACCTTCGCAATTGTCAGAATGTTAACTCTTGACGCGACAAAGTCTGGTTAATAGACAACGGGGATTTCAAGTATCTTAGATAAAACACTAAAACTATTTTTACATTATTTTGGACGCATTAAATTCGTTAATAAAAGAAATTAATTTTTATGTAAATTCTGTTTTATGTACTTGATTTATATATATTTTGATTTAAAATAATTTTCTTCATCCTAGAAGATATTATAATACACATTGCAAATTATCTAAACAGATTTGTTCTTGTAATTTTTACTGTCAGCACTTACAAGAGATATTACTATTTTGGATCACAGATTGTGTACACAAAGTTACATAAATATCGGTAAACAAATAATAAGAAATATTGCAAAAAGAAAGCAAGTGAATACAAGAAATGACTTCAAAAATATATTTTAAATAATTATAGAGCTGTATAAACGGTCCGAGGGTTAAGAACGAAAGACAACTGTTTATTTCAATCCCCTACTAAAGCCCTTACACATATAACACGGTTAAGGCACACAATTATCCCACGCAACAGACGACACATAAAGTAACCGAGAAATTTCAAATTCACCGGCGGGCAATATACCCTAAAGTCATGAGTCTCATCGTCGCAGCTTCTAATTCGCCGTCGAGACGAATAAAATACCGGCCGGCGAATCCCATGACTTTATTGGATCCCACAGGTGCGCACGCTCCGACGAAAATTCACGTTTAACCGTCGCGTCGTTCCCGTCCACGTATGGCCTAACATATATCCAACGGCCTTTCGGACCAATTCTCATCTGTGTCCTTATTGCTTTCCAATATTACGTCAATAATTTCTGTCTCACCCCCCACCACGTTCCCCTGCCATCTAGCTGATGGCCGTTTTCAGGGTGTAACCGCGGCGGACAAAAGGAGGCCGTCGTTGTCGCTTGAATGGAATACACACTCGTGGTCGGTCGGTGGTGTTCCATCACCCCGTACCCCCGGAGGGTAGTTCCATTCACCCCCTGGTTTGACCGGTTTTTATCTGGACGGTGGTTCCTTTTTATTTTTTCCGCGCAGCCCGTCCGCTGATGCGGCGCGCGTACTTTCGGTTGGTACGGGTCCGCGTGGTTCTACATCATCGTCCAAGACTGACAAGATTAAAGTCTGGCCCGTATTATTGGAAAATGGAGCCGCAGTATCCCTACGTGCACCGTATACGAGAGCCCCGGGGGCAAGAATTGATTCGAAACGCTCGGACGACGGTCAACTATTCGAGCGACCCTCGTCGAACCACCCCCAACCCCGGACCTAACCCACGCCGTCGTTGCTCCACTCGACCGTCCCACATGAGCCACGCTCGTTTTATCCCTCTGAACCAGCCCCGCGCCAACCCCCCGGGACATCCCTCTTTCATCCCCCGTCACCATCTCATACCGCGTGTCTCTACTCGTGTCCGAGGCGGAGAGGAGCACGAGGGGTTGACGCTACCCGCCCCGAGATTAGTGGCTCTAAATCAGCCACGAAAACGCCGGACGAACAGGAAACATGGCCGGACCAGAAGAAGCCACCTACTAGCCCCAGAAGAGGACAAAGCGACGCAAAGCCAGCACATCCGAACAGGAGGACCAGCGAATAATCTAACCAGCCAACGGCGCGTGGGATTAAGGAACTCCCTGGTCTTTTCAAAATCTCGACCACCATCTCGACTACCAACACCACTGATACTACACCTAACATTAGGGGATATCTACCTAAGAAAAAGCTGTGTATCGTCCACGGGAACGTAATTGAACCGTTCCCTAATACCTTCAATTTGTTTACGAATCACTAGGAGTTTTTTAGTCGGTCACCGCGACTAATTGGGCTACTGCGCTTTGCGACGAATCTGAATGCTTGAGGATAAGAGATCTTAGATGAGTTCGAAAATGTTATTCGCTCGTTTCGTACAACGAGCGAGACCGTACGTGTTTCTTAAACCCACTTGTCACTTGTCCTCTAGAAGATAAAAGTCATTAAATACTATTTTTCAATATAATTGTAAAGTTTATCAGTACGGTAGTAAAATAAGAAAAATCACTAGTAGAACTTCGTGTATTGGTGTCTGTATGGGGACGTGGTCGTTCAGATAATAGAGATTCACTAGCAATCCCTGCTATTTGCTCTTATTAGTTCGGATAACTGAAGTTAAACAATATCGATCCCAACATTCAATTGCTTGTGGAAAGTCAGTATGTTTGTACCTGCGTACGTCCGTATGTACGGTAGAACGTAGTTTCGGTAATAGAAGCTCTGTTATGTGTTCATCCAACTAACGGTAAACAAAAACTTATACACACAAACAAAGTACGTACGAACTATAAACGAAACTCTACTGTATACATGTATGTACATATTACATCTCGGTGAGATTCTGCGGTTAGTGTACCAAACCTAAAATTTAGATTTTGTCCTGGAGTCCTGGCTTCAATAACTTAATTATTAAAGAGTGATTGACGACTGTCAACTGCGATGTTACAAATGTTACTATAATATATTAATAATTTAGATACGAACGAATAGACTGCGGATGTTTATGCAATTTTTAATTTTTATAGACGAATTTTAAGAAAGTGGAATAAAATACAATCTTATTTCCAGTGGTAGTCGCCTTTGCAGATGCCAAGAAAATAAAAATTCTATTAAATTCTGCCGAATTTCATATTTTACCCATTTCTGCAGTCTAGTGACCAATAATGTGCAGGAAAATGTATCGAATCTATTACATTGCCGCATATGAAATATAGAATATTAAATAAAATACAATAGATGAAGTTTTTATCTGACTTTATCTTGTGGTGTATAAGCCAATCAGCTTCGACGGGTTCTCTTGTTTTGTTGTGTATTCTGGGCAGCTAAAATCGCATCTATCCTATTACTATCAATCGCCAGGGTGTTAGCGGGCCCACGCGGGGGTGGATCGACCTTCTCGCGGGATTGAAATATCATTTCGGCTAACTCGCGCGGAGATCCGTTGAGCCGATGGCTTGGCTGTGAAAATTCTCTCCCCGCCGGGGCGGCTCCGTTGTGAGGATTTATCGGGCCGGATAAAAGGAACGACCGAAGATTCGCGACCGGATCATCTTTTGGCGGAGGACTGGTTGAGCAGCGACCGTGCAGCCCGGACTTAACGGCCACTGGTCCGATAGAGGGAAGCCAGGGGACGGGGGCCTGGGAATAATTTTTGAGAAAATACATTTTTCCTGGCCCTCGTCGCGGCGAGATATCCATCCGTTCTCCGCCCCATATAACGCGCGCGATGGCGCTGCGCTGTCGCGAGGAAGGATAAAGGGCCTCCCTTTTGCCTCTTTCCTTTTCTCCTTGCCCTCTGCAATTCTTTATCTAAATGCCTTCGTCTAGCTGGCCAGGTTCGAGACCGACGATGCCCGGTATCGTTTCTTCGGAGCGCTCTGGGGAAATGCGACCGAGAGGGAGAAAATCCGAGGGCACATCTTGATTAACTCCGGAAAGAGCAAACGTCGAGATTAAGTTATCGTGAGTGATCAAATTATTTGAACCACTCGAATTAGCTGACGAATTTACGAACAATCGATTTGTAAATGAAAGTCCAGCTATACTGAATTTTTATCATTTTGATCAGAAAATATTATTACAGTCGTTAGGTTTATTATTCATCAGTAGACTGCGGGTCATTATGCATTTATGGCTTATGAATATTTTCAAAAAATGCTAGAATATAAAATTCGATAGAATTTAGTAAGATTTTCATTTGTTTCGGATCTACAAAAGCTGTTCCCATTAAAAATAGGATTTTATTGCGTGCCACTTACTTCAAAGTGTATAAAAATTAAATATTGCATACACATTCGCAGTCTATTCGTTAGTATGAGCTATAAAGCTGATCCTTAAAATCCTATCTTTACTTTTAATTCAGATAGCTATTATGCTTGTAGATTAATTTTATTTCTTGAATGCCATATGTTTTAAGTTTGTTTCTGTTCCGTCGAGCAGGAACAGGGCACGAAGATTTCTTTCGAACAATATTTATGGTGCATTCGTGACCAAAAATCTTCGTCGAAGATTAAGTAAATTAGGGTCATTCGGCGACCATTCGAGACATCGCCAGATGTCTAGCTTTCACAGAGTGCAGAAGTTCACAGAGTGCCATAAATCAGGTCTCGGCAAAGGGACCTGTTTCTCCGAAATAGGCCTCTCAAGCAGTGCCATGGGAAAGAGAGCTTCTTGAGGATGCTGATTGGTAAATGCAACTTTCCGCATGAACCAATCAGTGCGTTTTCTTCCTCATCGCGTACGGACAGGAAGTCGAGTTCCGACAGTTCATTCTTAGCTTTCGGACAAGCAACATTATTGAATCCGCGGGTAGGACCTGCTAGAATTGCCTTACTGGCGAGTCCACTAGCAGGTCCGGAACGAAACGCTTCTTTAATGTAATCCCCTCGAATCAAGTCGGTCGTTGTCTTTTGCTATCACGTGAACCATTCAACCGCTACTCAATATTAATTTGGCGGGTAGTGAAACAATCGTGCGAGGGCATTCGCGAGTCGACGCGTCCACCATCTTACCGGATTCAAGCCTTACAACCTTAAGTGGAATCCGTCCGCGCATCACCCGCGTGTATCCCTCGAACATCATCGATAAAACAGTTCCTGTATCATTCTAATTCACAAGATGACTGGATTTATTAGTGGTTTTAACCATACTGGTTGAAGTATTTAGCACCAGTGTTTACTCCATTTTACTATTTGCTATTAATTATACATAAGTATTACTGATGAGTACTATACATATTTTTGTGCATACGATTCATCAAATCATGAACTAGAAGTGGATCATTCAGCCTTGAAGATCAAATCTTTACATTGTTTATCAAGCATGTCACATGAGTCTCTCTCTCCGTCAGCTAGCGAAAGCGAAAAAGAAAATGCAATCTTTAAAAAATGATCTGCATGGAAGAAGTAACGTATTTTTCATTTTTTGCAACTAGTTGGCCCGAAGAGTCTCCTTTCATCCTTCAGTCTTTCTAGAGTTAATTATCCAGCATTTTCTGCCGCGGAGATCCTTCTTTCAACAGATGATAAAATCGCCAGCGAATTAAAGTACACAAGAAAAGCAAATCGTATTTTATGATGAAGGGACTATGCTTTTATCAACCTGCGAACCGTATATCAGTTGTATATAAAAATATGAAAGCAAAAAATGTCACTGGCCGAAAAAATAAATTAGATCCTCTCTGGTCGTGGTTTAATTTATCCGTAATATTAGATCTTCTCATACGTGTGGATATGGTCGCATGAACAGGCTTTACTGGCTTTTTTGAGTTTTTCGAGTTCGTTCATTTTTGTGCGCGAATAATAAATGAATGGATGCACGAACTTATGTTGGCGATCAGAGTCTAATGATTGTTTTCTAACTAAAGAATATGATATGAACAAAGAGGTATTTTTATATGATGTAAACTGTGAATAAAACATCCTGCACAAATTGTTCTGGTAGGGTAAACTGTACTATTGCTGGCATTGCAGTAGTTATTGGCGCTTTAAATTTAAACAGCAAATATTAAAAATTTCTAGTATAGAAAATCAGTTTTTTATTGCTTCTTATTTATGTTTCAAAGCAATCTTGTAAGTTTTCATAACGCACCGAGCGTAAAACGTTAGAGCCCACGAAATCTTCCCTCGCAAGACTGTTACGAAACATCAGTTTAGGAGAGGAGACTACCCATCTGATTGAACCTCACGACGCCCCACCAAAGACGCACTCTGCAACCAGAGGCCCTCTAAAAGAAGCAGCTTAAAAAGCTTAAGTTTGGAATACAAAGAGAGAGAGAGAGAGAGAGTTTTTTTCAACCAGCAGTCCTGTTTCATTTTTATTCTTTAGCACGTTCCCTACACCAGTAGAGAAATGGTCCTCTCGATTACGAAATCGTAATATTTATTTAATTAGCATAAAAGTGCAGATTATTTCCATGTATATTATCAACATTTTATGTATGAAATAAAATGAATGAATAAAGACAATGCTATAATGAACTGTATATATTTAATTCACCACCTATTCTTCATGAACGTATGGTGCGACGATGACCGGTACTACTGAAAATTTCCGCAATTTTTCGACCGTCTGACTTGCCGTTGAGTTGTACTACTGAAATTCGGATACCTCCTTCGACACCATGTTCTCCTAATACTTAGTTCAATTTCCGAGATTTTCGAAAATTTGCGCCAATTTTCGACCGTCTGACTTGCCGTTGAGTTGTACTACTGAAATTCGGATACCTCCTTCGACATCATGTTCTCCTAATACTTAGTTCAATTTTCGAGGTTTTCGAAAATTTTCGCCAATTTTCGACCGTCTGACTTGCCGTTGAGTTGTACTACTGAAATTCGGATACCTCCTTCGATATCATGTTCTCCTAATACTTAGTTCAATTTCCGAGATTTTCGAAAATTTTCGCCAATTTTCGACCGTCTGACTTGCCGTTGAGTTGTACTACTGAAATTCGGATACCTCCTTCGACATCATGTTCTCCTAATACTTAGTTCAATTTGCGAGGTTTTCGAAAGGTTTTCAAAAGGTTTTCGAAAGGTTTTCAAAGTTTAATTTTCGTAATTTTTCACCGTCTGACTAATCGAATTCTGCTATCGCTTACATTCATGTGCAAGGTAGGGTAGAAAGAACACATTAATTGTTGTAATTAATATTCTTTATTTAACACCAAAAGATTACAATGTCAAATGTGTATCATTATGTGATGAAAAGAAGATATCCAGCAGGATTGCAGTGCAGGTATGAATGTCCATGTTGATACGAGTGTAGGTAGCTGGTGTCCAGGCAGCGGCAGCCAATTTTTATTTGAATTAGCGTAATCCTCGTGAAATATTGTATTAGAGTCGAGCGTAACTTACTGCGTACTGAAGTTCTAGGAACAGAAAGAAACTATAGTAGCTCGTGGCTCGAAGCGATATTATTCGCGTTGATACAAAAATCAAATGAACAAGCTTGAATTATATATTTTGTTCTGAGGGAACGTGACATTGCAAAATGTTATGGGAGTGAATAGGTTTGAAATAATCGTGGATATTAATTTACACTGTAGTATGCAATATTAACGAGAATTCAAAGCGTCCAGCTATTAGCTCGGTATTATCCTTTATTTATAAGATACTAAAAGTTCGAACGAATAGAGGATAATACCGATTGCCCATGTCTTACCACGAGGAGGTTGCTGCACAAGAGACCCGGAAGGCAGTCAGAACGAATTCAATATTCCTTTGAACAACCCGTAAAAGAAGTTTAATCTTATGTCAAGTATAGGTACTTACAATTTTTTTTACAATCTTATGTTGCTCCGTCGAATCAACAGCACACTGCCTTTTGCGCATCTTAATAAGCATGAAGCAAAACAACACATAATCCAAAATCGTGACAACAAACGGGACGGAGTTACCCCGACCACGGTCAAGATAGTACTGCCGTTGTCAACTTGGTTTTTCGTGAATGGTTAAGGATGGATTTAGGGGGAAAAATGTTGCGTTTGTAAATTGGACATATTAATAATTAGGCTAGATAGATATATATGTATATCAATCGTAGATAATTTTGTAGGATATCCTACATATATATATAAATATATATTTGTCTTGCGATTGTTATTCACTGAATATATTTTATAATAAAAGATTTAGGACTCGCGCGTAAAACTGTTCGATTTTTCTGAAGAACCTCTATTAGCTTATAATAATAGAAAGTTAAGCTCCTCTAAACATTTCAAAAAAAGATAAAAAAAAATTTACTACGAATTTGTCTTAGGGTGCCAATCATTGTACAGTTTACTCTATATTATATATTTTTCTGGTAAATACAAATATCATAGATTTGAAATTTGGGCATGTTGGATTATGAATAAATTGTCCAAAATAAATCAACGATATCAGAATAGCATTAATAAACAGATTACGAAGTATCTTAGAAATGATTTCAGAATCGTTTCTAATCAGGCATTTCGGAATATCCCATTTTACCACGTTTTTATTAGCTCGCTTTCTTGTTTGTTTGTTTGTCTGTCTGTCTGTCTGTTCGGTGGCAAATTTTGCAATTGATTTTAAACTAACTTCCTGATGAGCTAGAGACTTGAAATTGCACACATGGCTCAGAACTGGATGACAATGCATTATTTAAAAAATTTTTTTTTAAGTCTTACCGTTTCGGAGAAAAGAACATACTTTATTTCAAGGGATGGACCGTGAGCCTAACCTAAACAGTCTGGAGTTACGAGGGGGCCCTAGTTTCCCTTTAGAGTGCCATTGATTTTCCTTTTGGGATCAGTCGCAGCTAAGAATTCGTAGAATAAAGAGTTTTCTCCCGCGCCATATAATAAAGAACAGTTTTATATTAAAAGTGCCAGTGTACATTTCCAAGAGAACGAGTCCAAGTTTATTACCGTTCAATTATTTTTCAAATACGAATCGGGTATTTAATGTTCGAATACTTTTTGGTCCACTGTTCTGGAACATGTCCTATAAGAGCCCCATTGAGAAACAAAACATTCGGTAGGAACTTTTGGCAGCAAAGGATCGAATGCTTGAAATTAGGTGCGTCGCATCGGAGTTCACGTGTGGCCGTGGGCCGACGAACGGAGCCGGGTAGGGTGGGGTTTGCAATATTTTCTTCCGGTTGTGCATATCCGTGTATCCGGTTTCGCACTGGGCTCGGCCGCCTCGAACTTCAAGTTTCCCCGGTTTAATTTTGCACAGGCGAAAAGACAAACGATCGGTCATAACTTAATATCCGTCTCATTTCCATACTGTGCGCGGCGCTGCTATTTATTACGCTTCGGTAACGCCTGCAGACAGCCAATTGCGTGCATCTAAGAATGGTTCGCGGAGTCGTGATTTATACGAGCGGCAAATATGATCCCACCGATAAAATGGATCCCGGAACGCGGACGTGATCCGGTGGAAATTTGTGATACTAATGGCCATAACGATTTCTATTCGGCCCACCCACAACCCCACTCCAACCCCTCCCACACTCGAATTGATTCTCCTCTTTCTGAAACGATGACAAATTCTTTGAATCTTTCATCGTGATGAATTCTTACTGTCGCATTATACTTCGAAATCGATTCGTATCCTCGCGAACCCTTTTGCTCCATCCGTGCCGGCGGCGACTGAAATCTAAATTGTTAATCGTTCCTTTGATTTATAATGGCTCGGTTGATAATTGGCTTTTGAGAGTTTGATACTCGGCGAAGACGGTTCATTTGAGCCTCTCAAAGCGAAATCAATTCTCATTTGCGTTTGCTAAGTGATATCGTTGCGGGAAGTTATTAGCGGCCTAGTAAATTATAATAAACGGACCACTGATTCAATGCATTTTCCAGTAATTAATACTGCACGTACGTCACCGACGATTGAAGCAGCGCAATCAGACTTTGCTTCCGATAAATAAGTACACTTATAACCGAGCATTTCACGAGAATTTAATCAAATTTAGGCGCTCAATTTCATTAAATATCGTTTGTCAATGATTTTGGCGATTTCGTTTAAAATTATTCAATCAAAGAATCAAAATAAAGATGAATATTTTTACTGTTATTAACATAAATAGTTTCATCATATTTCCTTTTTTTACTCGTTCTCTTCAAAAGACTATCCAATTGTTCAATATTTCTGAATCGAAATACAAATAATAATAGTTTTACAGGATGAGACACCATCTCGTGCAAATAATGAAATGTAGAATAAGGCAGACCTTCCACAAGAGATTTATATTATTCGATGCTGATTAGTATTTTATTACAACTACGTTTTAAAAGACTTAATAACTTCGAATTGATTTCTGAGCCATAGATAATCGATAAGATAATTATAATTTATTGAAAATTAGAAACTTGATGTGCCAATATTTTTGGCACCACTGTAATGCATACAATTGAGTAAACCTGCTTTCAAATAAGTATTTCGCAGCACAGGAAACCCCAGTACGTAAAATAGAGATTTCAGCGTCACTGAAAATCGTCGTCAACGGGGCGTCGTCCGTTCGATGAAGTCTATTTGTTGCGACTTTCTCATCTCGTGTAAAGTTCAGCCGTAGAGCTTAACGAGCTCGTGAAATACAAGCATCGAAGGACAGGGGATAGTGTACATTACATGCCCTAACTCCAGCTCTCGCTCTGTCTTTCTCGCACGAAGGTGCTCTGTGGGTTTCTCTGTGCGTTCGCTCGCTCGTGTCCCTCCCTTTGCAGGATGGAACATTCCATCGAAACGAGCGAAAATAGTGCAGCGAACCCAGGCTGTTGGAACATTCCCGGGCGCAATGAGCTCTCGATGTAATAATCGAAGCTGAAAAATTCGAGGTATCGCGCCCTCAGGAATGGGGGATATTTGCTTGTTCTATAGGAGATATCAATCGAAAACGGTCGGTGTACTTCGTTTATAACTCCTAATAAAAACTTAAATATGTCATTTATTCGATCGACAATCGAACGCTACCGATACAATCATGTTGTCATTCAAGCGTTCGTAGAAGTCTTTATAGTTGTAACATTCTATTAAATAGGACATACAAAATTTTAAAAATATTATCGTCTTGATAACCATTTTATATTTGATACTGCATAAAAATTTGGTTATCCTCGCGTAAAATATAATGTCTCAAAACGAGAGCATTATGTACAAGTCTTTGTTATAGCAAATATATGCTGACGTAGCTTTTTGCCGCATGTGTTGTAGTTGATAACATTAAATATTGTAATATAAAATGTATATATGTATTTTTTACAAAAGAACCTCACTTGTTAGCATCAGCTGGAACGATCCCACTTTCTGGTAATGTTGATATTTGACTTCGATGGAAAGATGGAGCACAATCCCAATCTTTCTTAGCTCTTGGCGTCACGGAACAATAGATGTCGAAGGCGTTCAATTTTTCATGGCGTTGCCATTCGTATTAAGGCAGAGCGCAGCTGGTTGAACACAAGCCTCCTTTTATGCGCGCCGCATTTGCGTATGCTTTATGCCCGCGTTCGTCTCTGTTGTGACAAGATCCAGGAGAAAGTGAGCGAGATTCTGTTGACTCTATTTTTCCGTTTCAACATTCGTCATCGATGATATGAATTTTTAATCGCAACGTTCTTATTTAATATATCCTCTCGGGCATGAGAAAAGAGATGACAGAGAAATTGTGTACTCGGTGGCCATTGCAACCAGTGCCAACTATTTTCCAGTTTTCCGGCCTTAAGGGCGTTGTCTTTCTGCTAACTTCTCTTACGCTTCTCTCCTCCTCGACCTTCGTTCCAGTTTCCTCCAAACAGAGGCTGCGCGTCTCTTCTCTTTATGCCCTTTCAACAACGCCATCACCTTGATGTTAGGACACTGGGACCATTTACGCAACATTGAAACTCTAATACGATTCTATTTTCACAGCCGAGCAAACACTGGTACTCCTTGAATGAATATTCCGACTCGTACACAGCTATTTCACTTTCATTGTTTCCGTAACCAGGTATGCTGGCGTCCTTTTTTACATTCAAATTGTTGTTCACAGGTCGAATAATTTTTCACACTTTTTTCAGTCGTTTAGATATGTCCTTTATACATTCGTTAACGCCATTTGTTTCACAGTTTATCCTCAAGTTTTAAAATGTCTTATGCAGCACACGTCCTTATGAAATAATGAAACAATTTGATAGAGAGGAAAGTCAAGGACTGAATATTATACCATATTCTGTGACTTTTTAAGATATTCGAAGACATTTTAAAAACATGGTAAACATTTAGTTAGCGAAGCTATTTTGCACATATTTGTACAATACTTGTGTTAAGGCCACATATTTTAAATAAGATCGAAATTGTAAGGAACACTATTAAAATATCATATTTTATTTTAAACTAAGATGAAAATCGTAACAAACATTATTTCAATATTGTATTCCACAAAGTTAAATACGATAACACCACAACCCAGAAAAAATAGAAAATATTTTTTAGATGAAAGGGATGCTCTATATCTGCCAGACAGCGAGGCTACATCCCTCGTGGAGCAGGAAAAGCATACAGTTTCTAAACAATGAATCTCCATCGAGCTGTTTGTTCCAATCACTTAGCAAATTGACACGCACCCCCAGTTTCGCAGATCGTTGTTCCCGAACGTTTCAATCCAACTCCCGCGAAATCTTCCACTTTACGTCTCAATAATTGCAAGCTTTTACGCGGTCTTCCGACATCGAATCCATTCGTGCTGGAAGGGTTGACACCCGGTTCGAAGAAGGGTTGGACTAAGTGGTAGATTTAGCTTGATCGAAGATGGAGAACAAGTTCAGAAAAAGGGTCTCGGGACTCGGTAAGTGGACTTAAACTCATCGAGAGGGTTGCACGAGGCGAAGGTGAAAAGAAGAGAACAGGGGCGTCGATACAAAGTGCTGTTTACGTCGTCATTTCGCTTGCTACTTTCGTTTTCTAAAACTTCCACCGAGATTTCAAGCTCCCCTCGAATGCCATTACTTTCAACGTTCCCGTTTAATCATTCGACAGAAATAGGTTCTGCCATAAATCGTTGTAATTGTTGTATATCTTTTGTGGTTTCTGTTTTAAACGAATAAATTACATGTGAGTAGCTTTCCATATAGATGAGCTCTGTGGATCAAGATTATCCGGACGCCAGCAGGAATTAACGTGTTCAGCGTTATCGCAAAATACAGGCCCAATGAAACAAATAAACGGCTTTCAATTAATTTTTTCATTTCGCTTCAATTTATGCAATACTCTGTCCATTAGTTTTGGGATAGCAGCGGCGGCTAATAGAAAGCTATCGATTTGCAAAATCCATAGTCTTTTTATTAGAGTTTACTATCGATAAGTGATAAATACACATTTGTGAAATACATTTAATATAAGGCGCTACCTGTACTAAAAAACAGCCTGTATAGATCACTACATAAATCATCATACTGACAAACTAGTTTTTTCATATTCAATATTGGAACAATACTAGAACAACTATTTTATAGATCTTCATTTCAAAAAATTAACATTACACTCTAACTGGAAACTTCTGACCTTGATTATGTCGTATACGAATGAATTCATTCTGGCACTCATCACAATTGTTCACACAGGACTTGTATAATAATATATACGTCATAATTTGGCTGCGGATTTTATGCATTTATGACAAAAATAGACACGTACTTACAATATCATATACATTGCTTTACAATATTGTGTCTGATCCGTGAAGAAGATTCTGAACAGATTCTGATAAAAAATGTATCTTAATAATTTTCTTTAAACCGAAATAAAATTCTATTTTGATTTGTTAATATGCAACTATTGGGAACGTATAGGAATTTACGATCTACAAAATAGTTCTAATCACTGAAACCGTAAAATAAATCGTAGGACAAGGGGTTAAAAATTCAACGTATAATTTTCAGCTTAATAGGATAATTAAAAGAAGAATACAATTTTTATTCAGCTCCTGTGTCCTGCAATCAATGCGAACATTTTTTATTTTGCATACAGATCTGCAGTCTAGTGAGTCTAGTTATAATAAATGGTTTGCAATTCGTCATGATATTTGCACTAGTAGAACGAAATGTTCGCGATGCAAAATCGATTTAGGTCCAGAAAATTTTGTTTACGCGTGCAGAATGTTTTGTCGGCACAAATCGGGCCGGCTTCGGTGCGTAATATCAGACAAACGGCGCGAACTACAGCGCCGTCGCGCCCTTGATCCAGCATTCTTCTTATTAGACGTAAATGCGACCGCCGAGAGAGATATCCTGGCGCCCTTCCCAGCGAGAGCATTTTATCCGCAAGAAGAAATGTCGACCTTGCCCTGCACGAGCGATTTTTTTCGTCCCTTTTCTGAAGCGACGAGACCGGAATATAACCGCGACCCCCTCCCCTTCGTCCGCCCCTGCAATTTGCATTTCTCTCCCGTTCTTTCTTTCACGACCCCTCCCGCCGTACCCTGCTCGCCGCCTTAGTCTAGTGACAAAGGAGCCGCCTAAGTGGACGGGACGAACGGAATAAAGGTGTTCCCGCGATGATCCTCCATTTGGACGTAACGCCGCTGATAAATCTTCCCGTAGACAAGCGCGATCCATCGACGCCATGATCGAACGATGTACAAGTACGTTTTACCGTACCCACGGTGAAACTAATAATCGCGTTCTGATGGACAGTTTGATAAGTCGGCTTTGCTCACTTCTTAATTTCACGCGACGGAGAATCGCTCTTCGCCCTTTATCAGTGATAACAATAATTTCACAGTACAGTATTTTCCTTGTAATTCCTCAATTGGTTCCAAATTACCTGAAATTCTTGTTAACCTATATTAATAACAGCAGCACATTTTCAACACATTTTCTACCCTGTTTCAGCGATTGCCTTCATTGTTGCAATATTTTAAATGTAACGCATTCCCTTGTAATATGCACATGAATATATTGCCACGGAAAAGTTATTTGAAGTTATGAAACACATAGCATATTTGGAGAATTTATAACTTTCTCGTGACAAGCGTAAAATTAATTTAATTTTCTTTACATGATATAGGAACACCTGCTGGTCACACGTGTGTGACGTTGGCAGCGAATGTGTTAATCTCTGGAAGCTCACTTTTTCATTTGATGTAGTGGACAATTTTGCTCGTGGATTTTATCAATGATAAATGTTCTTTAATATTTATGCGATATTCCTTGTAACTTCGAATTTATTTTCGATTATTCGAAATACCAATACTGTATTAATTCTTGTTAGTCTGTATTAACATTAGCAATAGTCTTTTAATAGTTAAGAAGCTAATTTGTAATGTGTAATCAATGTTTCATTTGCTTTAGAATATCCGAAATACTTATACTCTTGCATTTCTCAAACTAATTCTGAATACCTACTGTCAACAAATGTATAAAACTTATTTTATGTTTCTGTTGAAAATTTATAGAACCGTTTTGAATCTTTATTCTTTAGTTAATTCGCAAGAAATGTTATCACACTTAAAAGTCGCATCTAAAAAAAGAAATTCTGCTTAAGATAAATAATGTGAAAAGGACCGCATTAAAGTAGGACAAATAAATGAAGTCACGAAACCAGCTAGTAGATTCATCTCTGGCAATCTCCGTGATGGCTCGGGCGTAGTTTATCGATGTCCTCGGTACCTCTGGTAGGATCTGTTTCTCTTTCATTTTTCGTATTCTGATTTCGATCAAGGGACGCCACTGCACGGGCAAATATACACGTCAGCGAAGGAAAATATATAGAAAGAGCTCATGGGGATCTAAAGGAACCCATCCATTTGCATACAGTCTCGCTCAAGAGCACGCTAAATTACTGCAAAATATAAACAAATTAATTGATTAGATGCACTCTATGCTAGACTTTATAGGTCTTTATGCAACACAAAATTTTTGACATTATTTACAAGCAGGGTTGAATAAAAAAATTTTGTCTCTGATCATTTCAATCAGATGCAAATAATATGCAATGATATTTTTAAACTTTACTATCTCAGTTTTTCACCTGTGTGGTTATTCAATATAATAATACAATATAATAAATTATCAATTTTTTTGAAGTACTATTTCCACCAATATTTCACAATTTTCTTAATATATTCCGATAATGTTAATAGTTCTTACCTATAACTTAGCAGAAACTAACGTATCTATTCCGGAAAAAATGGGACTTCTATAATTTTATATTACACAGTTCTTGAAAGGTCTGTTAAATAGTATGCAGAAACATTCAACCAAAAATGTAATTAATAGCCTGCACATAACTGATGCATATTCATGACAAATAAAGTAAAATACAATTCCAGTATACGTACATACAGAAAACAATACTATAAATAGTCTACTGCGTTTCCGATTATAACGTATAAATATTATATTGAAATGTTAATAACATGTCGAAGTGGAACAATAATATTATTACAATATTGACATACAGCGTCGCGAATTTTAAAAACCACGTTGGAAACTCGAAAATGGAATAATTATCATGATATTCCAATAGTTACAATAAAAAAAACATTCTCGTCAAATTCCAACAGGAACTAATCTCGTTCGATCTCTAATCCTCCGAACGCTTCGATTATATTTTTCTGCATGGTGTTCCATTCGTCCAACATTCAAATTTCACAAATATTTCGGCATATTTATATCGATCCGTTCACAACGGAGTTAATCCAAATCCCGGTGCTGAGGAATCACGATGCTTCGTGTTGTATAAATCGTGGAGCAGGCACGTCGCATGCCTGTTTATTTGGCGTGTGCGCGAAAAACTGAATTCCGTAGTTAATAAATACATTAGCAGCATCGATGTGGAAGGTATTAAAATGTGGAAGAGAGAAAGAGATAGGAAAAAGGTAAAAAGCGAAATGTTCTCAGCGGATCGTGAATTATTTCGTGGGTGGACGTTGTCCCGGGGTGAAACGCTCTCGGCTCGGGTTCGTGTCGGACGAGCAAAGTCGCTGGCAAAGATAGACACGCGAACGACACAGGGAATAATGCTATTGTCGAGCGGTTCGCTCGATTTTCGAGAAGATAAGTAGCACGAGCGAACCCGGCCGGATTTTCGAAGTCGTATGCAGTTACGAGTCGCGTCCGCGCATTCCGCATACGTGCGCCGTAGTTGAATCGCACTATGCATTTCATCCTCCGGACCCGTTCCACGTATTTACGTACCATCGCGTTCGCGGGATCCTCTGCGGAATTCTTCTCTGATGCGCGTCCCAGCACAGAAATCCTCTCCCCACTCCAACCAGACCACCGAGCAAAATTGCACTATCGTAACCGACAAACTTTCCGCTGCATCTGCATGCGTGCACGCTGTTGCACGTAAAGTGATCCCGCTGTTACTCGTTAGGTAGTGCGAGCCTCGCCGTGCCCCTCAAAGTTAAGAATAAAGGACGGAAAAGAAGGACATTTTCCCACGTAAACTCCCCGTAATAATAATGAAAGTTGTGTAATTAAACTGCACTTCGGTGGCAATAACGAACTGCTTTGAACAATTTAACACTTTGGATTTTACAAGGTAGTAACGATTAACGATTTTGTCTTGGATCTTGCAAAGATAAGTTTTTCCAAGTGGAAATATTAAAAAACTTTAAGAGTATTAATATATCATTTTCACTTCATTAAAATTGTCAGTGAAGAATATAAATTTATATTTATTTCCTGTATTTTGCAATTGATTTACCAACTTCTTATTTTGCATAAAAATCCAGAGTCTACCTAGTTATAAGGTACATACAAATATTGAGAGGTTTTTCAGATTTTTTTATATACATAATACATACACGTGTACATTAGACTTAAAAATACATTGCTTATTTACGTTTATAATGTGTGTATCATGAAAAACATTCAATTATCTTATATGAATCGCATCTGCAGTTCAAGATGTTTGAGAGAGAAAAAGTACGTAAGGTTGAAGCTCACTCTTTTTCTTGAACAGTAGAGATGGCTTAGATAAATATGAAAAATGTTGTTGATCTTGAGTCACACCACTTGACTGATGGTTTCCATGTTTCCACGTGTTATACGAGGAATTCCAACAGTTGTGTAGTCATTCTTTACTTCTGCTGGCTTTGCAACCACTTTATTTCGTTGCCATATTTCATTTTATATACCTAGAATTTCTATTTGTTCCTTAGATTGTACGGCATATTTTTATTCTATTTCGTGAATCTCTACTTGTCATTTTATATTTGCTGTATACCGAGTATACATTATTTATTCTGTGTATTTGAGGATGCTTTGCACACAAGAATAAAATTATTGTCTCGATCCCACGTTATCAATTAATTTTAATGATACGATAGAACTTACATAAAAAATCCACCTACATACACCAGTACCAAATAAACCTAAACTGTACCTCGTTTTGCTAATGACCACTGCCATTAAAGCAACGTTAAATAAATAAATAAAAAGAAAAATTGATTTTAAAATTGAGTAGAATGAAAATTTATCTCTTGAGAGGCCATTAAAAAAGAACACACGATCAAATACAATGAAAATTGACAAATTTTCAGTGTCAATTATGAGAGTTACCGACACACTATATAAAATTCGTGGCAAAATCCTAACACGCGCTAACATACATACATCTCGGGGCGAGATAGCACGCGAGCGCAAATGCAAATGTTAAGCACCGCTTAATTAGGAGAACTATTAAGGAATCTCGTTTCTCGGCTCGCGGGGAATCACGATCACGATAAAAATGCTTAATGTTTCGCCGGGCTTTACCGCGTTGCATAAATTACTGTCGCCTTATTAATATACTTGAGAACGTTTTCGCGTTTACATCGGATAGCTTCATTGTAGCACCGTTAATTTATATACGCCGCGAGAGAATTAATTAGTTGCGTGGAGAGTGGCGTCCCACCCTGTGTAACGTAATACACAGTGTCGTCTAGTGTCTAGTACATACAACGCTCACATCGATGTTGTTATTTATGTTATATACGATCGTTGACGACACTTGATCACGCTAAACAACGTCTGCTTTCCTATGTTCCAGGTAAGGATCCAAATTCCGCCAATAATAACGCCGGTGAGTGTTCATCTAACAATATAACATTATCATAGCATGCGTGTTGTTGCTTCTTTAATGCAGAAATGTGTCTGACCAACTATGATTTTGTTTTCGAAATTTCTCTATGAATTTTCATTCTATTGTTTCGTTCTACTTATAACTTTTTTCCACAATTATTAACAACGCTCTTTGTACACATTCGAAAATAATTCCGTCTTCATTAACAGAAATTAATATTACAGTCATTTAACTCTTTATTAATCATGTTTCTTCATTATTGCAATGCAGGAATAGTGCAAGCTTATTTATGTTCACTGCTGTTCGAAAGTTCGGATCATCCACTATAGTTTTTCGAATTATCTATTTACAACGGATAGAAGAAAATGAATATTTAAAAAACTAAGGGATGCTCTAAACTTGAGAACGATAATATATATTTAGATATATTAGATAATATAATACTTTATTGATTCTGAATCAGCAGATATCACATTTCCCACAGCTCGGTAATAAAACATCAATTTTGACTGATAATTATGAGAGACGCAAAATATGGACGAACAATGCTCATAGAAATTCAATCAAACCAGAAAATTGTAATGCGGTCACAATATCTCTGTCAAATATATCTGTGCCCAATCACCGTAAAATGACAATGAAGAGAATCGTCGTTTAGTCTATAAAATCGTAATAAACTAAGCTCTATTATCGTCTTGAGTGATCTCGAAGTGGTCTTTTAGAAGAGTATTGATTCTATGCCGTGCTAATCGACTACTCAATTTTTACTGACGAGCAAAGTAAGCGGCACGACAAAATTCCAACGATTCGTTTAGTTATCGCTGTCGTAATTTTGACACGACGATCCTGGAAATGAGTGGACGAAGATAGAAGAGGAATCTTCTGTTTACGAGACTGTTCAAATCTACTGCTCTTTTTTCGTGTCTCGTAGCTGAAATTTCAGCCTGACAGATCTCCAAGCTCCCGAGCATGGGAGATACGAAAGATATATCGAGCAAAAAGTGTTTTGAATAATGTAAAATGGGCCACACGTTCGAGAGAGAATATACAGTCAATCATAAACGTCTACATACAAACGTATGAAATATTTTTAAGATTAAAGTAAACGTTTTCGAATAGTAACAAAGTTCTTAAATAACATTTTTTTATAACCATGGTAATAGTCGTAATTTTATGAACTTTAGTATGCTACTCATGATCACGTACAGTCCTGGTAACATTTAAGGTTTCAAATAATTATATCGAAATGTTACAAGCATGAATATTTCATGTAATGGTTTCTGTCTTCTTTGTGAGTATATAAACTCCCCTACATTTTCATCCTCATAATTTCTTTATAATATAGCTCATAAAAGTATTTTTCAGTATGTAATAGATTAATTAGTAACATTATCGCGCGCGCGCGTGTCGAACTGTAACACCAGATTGGATTACAGTTTTTAACAAAACGTGACGGCTAAGAGATTGATTTCATAATTACACATAAATTTTAAAACACTACTGAAATTATAATGAATAATCTTCGACCCTGCGAGCGAACACTTCCGAAGGTACACTAAAGTTTTCCAGAAAGAAAAGCACGAGTGAATTTTTAAGATTACTTTTCCCCGGTGGAAGAGCTAAAAAGTACAAAAACAAAAAATTTCATTATATTTCTGTCAAGATTCATTACAAATCTGCGAACTTTCGAAGAAACTGGAATTGTCGG
The DNA here is from genome assembly GCA_028455615.1 of Lasioglossum zephyrum. NCBI lineage: Eukaryota > Metazoa > Arthropoda > Insecta > Hymenoptera > Halictidae > Lasioglossum > Lasioglossum zephyrum. The sequence goes on from CM052333.1 coordinate 12,781,525, forward strand.
ATTACCGAAGTTTGCTTGTTAGCTGGACGGGATTATCTCGGCCTATCAGCGAGGCTGTTCCGTAATTGACGCGAAAGAAATCATTCGCTCCGGGCGAATGTTTCCAGAGTATGTCACTATAGCATAAAAATATTTTGGAAAATAGATGTAAGACGGTATCAAAGACGGTTTACCGGTATCAGAGCGGCGGAACCTTTTAAACCCCCAAAACGGCAAACGCTGTGTAAGCGCATATGAAATGAGGAGTAAAAAGACGAAACGTATCGGCTATCCGGAGCATAAAATGGACTGGTTTCTTTCGACTCGCCGACCTCTTTCCACGAGGATCCTCTAATCTTTTAGAACCGCCGCGGATGTAGCATAGCCAGCCCTCGGGCGGATACTTCAGCCCCTTTCTCGTTTCTTCGGCTAATACACGTCGAAGGGGGTCGAAGACGGTTATAGGTCGTGGTCCTGGTCCTTCCTGGAACCTGTAGGATTACCAGTGTGCAGCCTAATCAGCCAGATTGCCTGCAATTTGCCGACCTTATCTCGCTACATTCTGTGGCTCTCTTCTGTTCTTCCGCTCCCATGGACGACAGCCGTTCGCAGAGGAACTTACGCGTCCTCCTTTCCTGGCCTCCTTTCCTCGCCGAATTGCCAGACACGGGTTCGAACCCGTTCGGAATTTCTTTAATCCAACGGCACTTTGCTCTAATCCCCTGCTGGAGCTTTTAGCACCGCAATTTGTTGTAGCTCGATGCAAAAATAACTGCTTTTCTTTCGTCATTTACACATTTCACGCTGTTAGGTCAAATGAGCGTGTCGAAACAATGCGTTCTATTACTTCCCGTTTGCTTTCCTAACAAAATTGCTGTCATTTTTGATTGCTCTCAAAAAGAAACGATCTGATGGGAGCACTTAATAAATTGTTACTTAAATATGTTCGTGGATTGTACAAGATTGTTTTATATAAAGTGTCTCATTTTTAAGTATCTAAATATTTATCGATCAAAATAAGCACCATTGTAATCAGCTTATTCCGTCAATGAATCACAAGTTTGTGTTATAGTGAAAATGGAACTTTTTTGTTCTTCATGTTCTTCGTTTAGGAGAGTGTCATCTCCATTTTTAAACTCTTCGCCACTCGTATGGATTAAATATGCAGTCACATTGGTCGACACTGAAATCATTTTTTTTAAAGAGTAAAATAAGATAAATTTAATCTTGTTTACGAAAAATATGGTATCTTATAATAGCCACAAAAAGATACAAAGGAGATCGACTTCATTCTTTCGAGTATCAACCAGATTCTATCACTCGAATTCATCGAATTAACACGTAACAATACATTCATAAAAGGGAACAATTTGCATCGGCAGCATGATCGTAATCGCATTCTACTTTGCGATGCGGTGGAACGCGAACGCATCGCGCTTCGAGAGCATTTATTTCATTGTAACACATCGCTGTTGCATTTGCAAGCTATTTTGATCCAACGGTTCGCTATTTATTTTGGTATCCTTTTAGAGAAGTGTGTTTTTGCGTGCGCGGGAGAGTTCTGTTACCTTTCAATACGAATTTCGGGCATTCGGAAAAATTCCATTTCACGTTTTCACAATTGGTCCACTCGGTATTTCATCGAGTGACTTTAACAAAACAGGGGGTAACGCCTATCCGGAAGTGAGCCGCACGTGCTCACGGGAGAATTAGGTGAATTTTAACAACAATTCGCACCGGCCGATTGCATTTCCATTGTCCAATTACTTTGGAACTCTTTCCCCCTTTGGGTTTGTACCTCGTCGGTAAAACAGGGGATTCGACGCAGGGGTGAAATTGAACGAACTGAATCAGATTTTTTCGCTCCTCGGTCCTGGACCTGGATCCGAGGGAGATTCCGGCGAGATTGAAGCACACTTAAATTCCTCTCCCGAAAACTAAGCTCCTTCTCTCTTTTCTCTAGCTCTTTCTCTCTCTCCTGAATCCTTCTCTTCGTCCTTCATTTACATGTAACGCCTGCATAAAGCGTTACTTATCTCGAGCTCAGTTTTCGTTCCGACGTCGTCATCTACCTCCTTTGCTAAGCTCCCGCTTCTTGCTATTTACTTCGAACTCCAGCTTCCGTTTTTAAGACGCCTCCGAGGAAGCTGCGAATATTAGATATCACAATCAGAGAAGAGAAACTGTACAATTTTCTTCACAGGTACAATTAGACTGCAGATCTTCGTACAAAATAAAATTTTGCTTTGTCAATTATTCGAAATAGCAGACGTATACAAATGTATTCATTCTCATAATAATTTTCACCCTTCAGGGACCACGATCGATTTTTAACCCCTTGCACTATAACACCGAGTCAGACTGGTGATGAGGATTTCGAACAAAATCTTACAAATATATATTATTAATTTCCTTTCTTGGAAGCACAGAATGTAGTTTAAACATTTATTTCAGATATTGAAAAAATGGTTTTTGTGCCACACTTCTTAATATGAAAAAGATATTAATTTGAAATATTACATAGAAATACGAGAAACCAATAAAATGTTTGTGCAAGTTCATAATTTATAGATTAACTTCAGTGAAGTGGAATTAAGTAAACTTTTATTTATTGTAGCAATAGTTTTAATTAATATTGAAAAAATATATGAACACACACACACACACACACACACAGTTTTTCACTTTCTCCAATTATTACCATTAAACAAGCCATGTGCACATTGTTCAAAATTATCTTTAAAGAATTTTTGTTCAAGTAGCACAGCTTTTCAAATATTTTATCTCAGCTACAAGTCCGCATTTTTTAATTTCGCAGCAATCAAGAAATGTGAAAACAGAATTAACATTGCTCAACGTTCCCCATAAACATGTCTTTATTTTCACATATACTTTCATTATACAGGGTATAACAATGTATATGCTTCCGTTAGGCTTTCATAGTTGCACGCTATAATACATCTTCATCTCGTCATGTGTTCAGTTACGATTCCAAACGCGAAATGGTGTTTTTCCGCGCATAATTGTACGAATTTAATTTCCGAAGTGCCTACTGCAATTTATTTATAATTCGCACTGCGCGCGCGGTGCTGCGCGTATTAAAAGGTTTAAAACAACCATCTTAGTTAACAGAGAGCGACGTTACGGGGGTTTCGGCTTATTATGCGAAACGTTTCCATTCCGCAGTCGCACAATTTTTATTCGGCTCTTTGCTCGAGCATACAACATTCTGAAAATGAACTCGCCTGGATTTTAATGCATTCCATCCAGCCGGCCTGTACGTCGGAACCTTATTCTCTCCCACTGAGAATCTTCGGTTCTTTATTCTCGTTCGCGCGTCTGTTTGTGGAATGGTAATCGCGAAGCTCGGTGGATTCAACATGAAAAATTAACCAGAACCTAGAGTGGGGAGAAGAGATGAATCCTCTAACAAAATAACACGGGGCGTAATAATAAAAATCGTTGGAATAATTCGTACGGTTTTCAACGGTGTCCGCGCACAGCATAGCAAGCGAGAGCGTTCGGGAACAAAATTAATATTTAATCACGCGGACGAGTTATAAAATACGTAATGCCGGCTCGAATAACTTCATAAACGTTGCCGGATCAAAATTTAATAACGTATCAACGCTGAACGCGGCTTATGCTAATACACTGGAATAATATTGCAAACGAGAGGAGTGGGAGAGGAGGCCGTTGGGATGGGCGCATTATCCGCAATTAAATCGGGCAAAAAAACTGATAGGGGATTCGAGTTCTGCTACATCGATCCCGCGATATTTCACAGATATCTCTGGCCGCGTTTTTTCCTCCGTCCTTTCATAATCGCCGCTCTTTTAACCGAACCCTTTCCCGTGGCGAGGCGGCCTACTTAAAGCGAGCCGAGTCGTCCGGCAAATAAATAGCGAGGAAAAGCCAGTCGCCGATTCTATTTATATCCCTCCGAGGATTTAATTGGAATTAAAGTTGCCCATAATCTTCTATTAACTCGACCACATTTTTTCACCGTTCCTTGCATTCTTGCGAGACCGGCGTAGAGGGGGGCACGAGTATGGAATCCATAAGCGGAAGAGGTAATGGAATTTTGAAACGGGTAAAGCGAAAACGGGAGAGACAAACGGGGAGGGACCGGATGAGAGAGACGGGGAAAAGAGAGACAGAGAGGAAACATCGTCAACGCGACCACGTCTACCGGAGGATTATCGTGGGTGACAAAGGGATTTGAAAGAGGCGGCACGGAATTGGATTCTGAGAGAAACGCGAGAGCGCTCTCCAAAGCCGCTTTGTGTTCCTCATACAATAATTATTTGCGAAATTGTCGTGAAGTTGCGAGATATCAAGTGGCTGTTGATGACGGATATTTCTTCGAGAGCCCCGGTAGAAAGTATCGACCGTGCCGGATATGCTATAATTACTCCAATTCGAGTCCATTAATCCCGTCCTCTTATATTTCCAAGCCACTCTCTCTCTCTTTCTCGTTTTTTCGTCGATTCTTCCCCGTTTCGTCTCCGCAACCCCTTCTGGCCCCTGTCGGCGTTTCGCAGAGAACACACGAAATGTATGGAAAAATGCCTGCGTGTAGCTTTCCATTTCTGCCCTCCCCCCTTCGTTCGTCCGCTCTTTTTTTTCGGTGGTCGCGGTTTAATTAGAAGCCGAGAAATTAAAACGAACGAACGCACGACGACGGTTGTGTGTGGCCATTGTTGTGCTCCTCCTCGCGGTGCGCCAGGACGCGAGCAACCCCTGCGTGTTCCGGGGTTCCAGGGTTCCGGGACAGAGCTCGGCAATTCGCAAAGAACCGGTTTTTGCAACCCTCGGTTTTTCGGAAAATTAGTAGCTGCTCCGCCCCGCCGGAATTCGGTTCTCAGCTTCGCGTTTCGCTACTTCAGACTGTTCCACCGGATCCTTTTTTCCCGGCGAAGTAACGCGTTTCTCCCGGCACGAATGGAAATGGTGGGACGTTATTGTTCTGCCAAACGGGTGACAGGAAAATGGCGGAGTCTTTGGGACAGGCAATGACACTGTATTTCCATGGCATACTAGTCGAATTTCGCTCAATTTCGCATGATTTTGTTCGAACAGTTATATCGTTCGTTTTATTACTAGACTGCGTAATCGGTAACCGTTACGTATAATGATGCTACCAAGTATCTAAGTTTTACATCTATTATCTTTCTTATTTAATAACGAATATTTTACAAAATCCTACAACTGCGAATCGTTAATATTGTTACACGTAAATGTACACAATCTAGTTATTATGATACTGTTGCATCAAATTATGTAAATTTATTCACGAAATAAATTAGAATTAATTAGTGTAACTTATCAATTCAGATATTGGTATATATTCACTACTAGACTGTAAATGCATATAAAAATTGCCTTCATTGGTTGCAATAAGTATCCATATAAAATTCTTTTTAGCCATTTTAATGAGTTGAAAATAGTATGTTGATATTGTTAAATTTCGTTTTAATCTTTCTACTACTTTAATTTTTAGTCATTTCTGTTATAAATACGTAAGAATCGCATGTTCCTCATTATTAGATTGCGAATTTGATGCATTTATGCCAAACGTGGATGAGCGAAAATATGAAAGGAATTTAAAAGTACCGTTTACTTTGAACCTGTCTATATGATTGAAGGAAAGAAATATGTATTTAAAACCCGTGTTTAGTAATTGGTTAAATACCAACGTATTTAATAATGTAAACAATATTATGAACAAAGGTACAGCAAGTTGTAATGGCGAGTCTGAGTCATCACTCGAATGCTTAAATCTCACTGAGCTAGTCGATGTGGTCTATAAAACTCAATATGGTAATTTTAGAATGACATCTGTTGTTAGTAGTACTCTGTCCCACTTACAGGCTTCTCAGTGCCCATATACACAGATCATACTTGAACCAAATATTTTACTTGAACCTAAGATTATCCTCGAACCAATAACAAGAGCCAAATACGAAATCTCCAAGAGTCATTTTACAATGGTCGGGTGAAACGATTCTAAATCGTCGGTTCCCTTTATCCGGTTCGTCCAATCTTGGCAATGGTTTGCATCCCTCTTATCTCCAATGGAGATATGCCATAAATGCTAACGTACTACTGGTTGCTGCTATACAACCGCGAACTAGTACAAAGAACGAAATATACACGAGAGCTCCAGAAAAGTTAGCTACCAATCCTATTATAATGACTATCTCGCATCGCATCCAGTGATTTAAACATTCTCAATTATCGTACAATTAAAAATTGCTCTTTCGATACGGCCGCTACCGTTTCCAGTTAGCCGTGTGTCCGACAAACAGTCAGTTTGATTTCTGCAGCAATTTCCGCGTATTTAAGCCTGCAGCGCTAACAATTCTTCGTGGCCACAATTTTGATCCCTGCCGGCACGGGGGAAGGTATTTTCAATTTTTCCATTCCGGCCTCGTAAACGTGACAGTGCTCCGCTGTGACTACATCCGAGAGAGAGAGAGAGAGACCATCGTCTCTTTGCTCGAGGTATACCGAAAATGCACGCGCGCGCGACTCGAGAATAAAATGGGAAAAAACGGCCGCGGAACGCGCGCTGGCAAAACGGTAACAACGCGCGAACGGGACCGGAACAAATGTGACTTTCAATAAGCGGCGCGGCGTCGCGCTGAAACGGGCGACGACAGCGGGCTTGCATGTCGAAACCCGCGGTGGTTTGCGAGTCCGTCCAGGGGGAAGAAAAAGTCGATGAAATAAGGGGAAGAGGATATGGTGGATCGTACGCGTCGAGCCGGACCGACGATGGTCGGCGCCGGGCCGCGTATCGGTCGAATTATCGAGTGGTCCGCTCTCGCCGGTTTTATGCAGATTCGCTGGGAACGGCCGGCAGTTTCGGAATTAATGCCGGCCGGACAAATGTTTCGCGGTTTTTCTGCTGAATTATCGTACCCCCAGGCGCTGCGGAACGTTCCGTCTCGCCGCGTGTGCTCGCTCGTCACGCGTACATTTGCGGCCGCGGACAAGAGGATTCCGCAACGACGGGATTTCGGCTGGAGAGCCGAATTTGTGCGAACGCCTCATCGACGACGCGACCTGTTTGCGTGGAGCGGAATCGCGGGGCGAGTTGCACCCGCAATTGCGCAATAACAGCGGTCAAGAACCGGTTTTCAGCGTCTTCAGGACCGATTCAGAATTGAGAAAATTCCAACACCCTGGATTTTTATGCTAAATATGTACTTCGAAATATTGACACTTTACTGACCGGTGATTATTGCATAATTTTGAAAAATCTATGGTACATGACTAAATACTTTTTAATGAAGCCTCCAATAGCAACAGCAATTACCATTGTGAACTAACAAGTCACCCTCAATAACGTCATCTAATAGTTTTATTTAAGATTGCAATGTAAAAGAAAATTTCTATGCTTTCCTTTGGTATAGAACAATTACTTAAAATCTTATTAGTAGGCTTTCGGTAGATAAAGCATTAAAAAGAATTTTTGCAGCTAGTTTTTTTTTAGTTTTGATCAATTAGAAATAGTAATTTTGTCTGGTTTCAACTGTTTTGCAAGCTCATTTGTATAAAAATTCTGTGCACGGATCACTCTACGTATACTTTGGGAGAACTGTGTGACGATTGAAGGCAATGTTGAAGGACCATCGTAGCTTGGTTTTTCCACAGAGTTATCGTACTGACAACCAAAAAATCATTTTTGAGGTTTTGGTCCCATTTTGTCGATTCGGAACAGTAGTGCGACGGCATGTGTGTCATGGTAGTTGATTCGGACAGTCGGGAATTGCGAATAGACAACCTGTGTCGGTGGTCCAGGTGGATGTTGAGGTAATTCCAGACGCGATGTAACCATGGAGTCCCATGTATTATAGGTTGGGTACGGTGTCGTCGTTGTCGTCTTCGTTGTTTGAACGCGAAACTGAGAACTATTTCCGCGTCTAACTGGGAGAAGGGCCGACAGTCGAGGGTACAGATTACGAGAAAGAGGGACGGAAAACAAGATATCAGTCGGGAGTTCGAGTTAACGACCGTTGAGAAAGGGAGAATTAGGAATAGAGAGAGATAAACAGAGCTGTTGAGGTGCAACGTAATGCGAGACCCACGAAAATGTATCTAGAATTTGACATTGAATAACAAAGAGTAGAGGCAATAAATTAGTCTAAGAGTCGAAGGCTCTCGAGCCCAAAGCTCACCCCCAATTTTCTTCCACTATTCTTTGGCACTTCCACTACAAATTTCGCATCCTTTAAGAAGCATCTTTCTGGTCACTGGTCCTCAACCAGTTTTCGCATAAGCCACAACATTCTACAGTTCCTAAATACAAGTTATTGTTATCTAGACTGCAGATCTTTATAAAATTATTTTGAAAATTTTCAAAAAATGCTTGGACATAAAATATGACAGAATTTAGTACGACTTATAATTTATTTTAGATCATAAAAGGCTATCACCACAGAAAATAAGATTTCATGATTCGAGTTTCTTAAAATTTCTGTAGAAAAAATTACAAATTGCTTCAACATCTGTAGTCTACTAATTGCCTAGAAAGGTTTTTAGTAATCAAGCTAGGAGTGACAAATGTGAGAACAGTCATTTTACCGGTCTTTTCCATCTACGCGCGTACTAGAGCTGAACGGGAGAGAGTATGAGTGTTTCTGCATGTCAAAAGGAGAGAGAGAGAAAGAGAACGAGACAGGAAGACGGAAAGGTAAAGGTAGATAGGGAACGAGAACTTTGAAGATAGTGTACTCGTACTCGAAACCTGATTGTCGGCAACAGATTGAATTAAATGTCCGTCGAAAGAGAACGTTAGGAGCGGTGAAATTAATTCGATTTCGAGCGATTAGCACGAATTTAGTCCCATCTCCCCTCACGAGTCTGTCGATTAATCTCGAAAGTGCGAACACCGCCTTCCTGAAGACGACGTGTTTTTCTAGAATTATTTGAGACAATCTGAAGGAATTAAATGCTGTTTGTTGTACAGAACGCGACAGGAAATTTCTAGCAGTTTAATGGACATTAGGACGTTTCCGCAATTTAATTTAGTAACATATAAAATCGAACTGTCTTAGCGAAATCTCCATTAGCTAAAAGCACTCGCAAGAGAAACTTTCAAATCAGTCATTCACTAAGCTGCTATCCTGCCAATAAGGGCACGCTCTTATTTAGTAGTGTCATTGAGGACCTTCATTCAAGACATTCTCAGTATCGATACAGGACGCTTCTGAAATCAATACAGTGTCAATCACGATACTTCAATTCAGTGAAGTCAGGGCAAATCAGGACACTTCAGTTGGCAATCAGAATTCAGTGCACAGTCCTGTGATATGAGTATACAGTCTGCTTGTCATTCAATCTGTTCTCCCCGACCAGAAATAATTAGGTATCATTTGACCCTGTCCTTGTGCTAAAGGCGACTATAATTAATCTACATATTAGCTTTAAGTGACTACCAATTGTCATCTGTAAACGTTTTATATTCGCTGACAGCTTCAGGTGAGTTCACAGCTCCAATTTGATTATTCCGACGTCTATTTGATTATAACTCATCATGTGCCATTTAGAGAAAATAACAGGTGCTCCATTCCCGATAAAGCGTGGATTCGCGTGAAACCGGTCCGTAACGAGTTACAGAATTAAAGTAGTTATTCGTACGGGACAATCAAGCAGATTCGATTGTCCTACAATTTGACTATCATCGATTTGAGTGCAGACAGAGTTATTGTTAACATTGAAACTACGGGCAAGTGAAAATAATGGTCCAAGTTACAAAGTCAATTGGAAACTCACACACACAATAAATATTTCCTTACGATTCCTATAATAAAGTACCATTCGATTAATTTTATTAACTCTTGTCTTCAAAGTTTGTTGTACATTCTTGTTCACGAATATTAAGAAAATAATTCTTTCTATACATTTACTCCATTTTACAAATGATCTTCAACATGGCAGTTAAAGGTTTTAATCAAAAATATTACTTTCTTGAACAATTAAATTTTCACTAATAACTGAACTATGAAACTCTTACGAGTATGATGTTATTAATGTAATTGAACTGACAATTGTATACAAATTTTACTTTCTTGGACAATTAAATTTTTACTAATAACTGATAACTGAACTATGAAATTCGGACGTATATGATGTTATTAAATGTACTTGAATAGTATACACATTTTACTATCTTGGATGATTTTGTAACATAAAAAAATTGATTTATTGTAGCATAAAACTGCTATAAGGTCACTGACGAAAAGATTGATTGCAGCTCTCGCTTTTCAATTGTAAATCGGATTCTCCAATATTTTAATTGGACGATTCTTGGAGTATCGGGTTCATCGTAGAATATCACGAGTCCAGAAGGAGCACAGAACCATTCCCCGATTGGACTCAACAATACGGTTTTACCGAACCCCGATTCTGGTCCTCGTGTACACGAGGAATCACTGCGGGAACAAGCGACTATCGTACGGCAAGATTTTTCCGGGATAACATCTCGTGACAGAAAGATAACATTCTCCGGAACACGTTTCTCTACGTGACACACGCGTGCATGAGCGCTGGATGTATTTATACGTGGAGCGAGGGACATGCGAGGCGAAGCTCGGAAAAATTGTTTCGTCGACGACACCGAAATGCGAAATGTTCGGAAGTGTAGGATGTTGGTTAACAACGACTCTCAGGTATCGAGTAGAATTGTGAAAATTTTCAATTCGGTATAGAATTGTATTAATACATTGGAATCCCCTATAATGCGATAGAAAAAATGTATAACCCTTAGGTCAACTATTAGGGTCGGCCTTTACGGCAGTCCCACTTAGATTTATAATAATCATTATTTACTGTGTGATCATTATTTGAGCATTTAGATGAAATTCCACTATCTCAGTTTGTATGTACCACCTCGATGACTTGTTAAATACTAATATAGTATTTAAGTATAATTCAATGAGTATTTATTTTACATAAAACCCCTATTAATAACGCTAAAAGCATCAATTAACAACAACAAAAATAAAGTAATAACGAAATCAGCATTGTAAAATGGAAACTTGGGATTGTTTTATTCAAATACAATCACGAAAATTTCTGATTCGGAGGCTGCATCCAATTTCACTACATTACGAGAATAGTGACAAGCACGAAAGACGATTCGAAACAGTAATCCAATTAGAATTTGAGTTTTTCAATTTGAAATTAATCCGGAACTTGAAATTTATTGCGAATCAGTGCTATGTTTTTTAATTAGTATTACTCTGAGAAGATAATCCGAAGACTTGCGGTGTTATTTTTCGGTTTTGCATACCTCACCTTTTATCGAAATATAGTGGAGCTTTCCATATCCGAATTAATTTAGACGAAAGTGTTCTATTATAAATCTGATCTATCTAAATATTTATCTTTTACTCAAATATTTGTTAAAATAATGTATTTAGTTATTTCTATGATATTATACCACCGTGTTAAAATTAATAAAAGGTTTATTCATTTAACATGTAATAAATAAAAAAATTATTTGAGCCTGTACACAGCAATGATTTAAATTAATGCCTAGATATGTAGTTTGTTTCCGTACGTTCATATATTTCAAATTCTAATCCACAGTAATAGGTACCCAGTAATTAGAACATTATTGAATTTAATTTTTAGTATTTACTTATGCTGTATTAGGTTCCGAGGGTCAATAATTTTTTTAAATCTAGAACACAGCATTCTTCTATAACATGCTTGCACATATTTCGTGATAAATTAGGAATTAATTTTAAAATGAAGTACGATCGAAACATGATACCACAGTAATCGGTACATTTACCCTATTTCAACTGCCTCGAAAGCTTGTGTACCACACCGTTGTTTCCTTGTCAGTAAATTTCGGATAACCGTTGGTTCGTAGAATTTCGAAACGTTACGAAGAAACGTAGAAAAACCGTAGAAATTTCGGATAGTTTGTCACACGATGCTGCTCGAGGCATAACCCGATCGTTAAAATATTTTATGAGAGGTTAACGACGCTAGCGGAGCGAATAACGGCCATTAAAAAATTACTCGTACCCCGGAGCATGCATCTGCGGCAAACAAGTTGTCGGCTTAACAAACCCAATGTTATTTATTCCGAAAATCGGGTTATTGCCACGATGTGAAATTTACGTGATCTAGCGTACGGCAAAAAAACGGGCGAGCGGGCGGACGTGTGCGCGAAAATCGAATGGAAATTCTTTTTCCCCTCATTTCCATGCTGTTTGGATAAGGAAGGATCAATGGAAATAAAAAAAAATGAAAATATATAAAATATACACGGTTTCATTTAGAACGACCCGAAGGAGAGAGACCGAGAGAGAAAATAGCATAAGCGATACGTGGGGTGTAACGTAATATACAGATTCCATTTCGGAGCTGCACTCGAAACAATAAAAAATACAAATTACACCCGGCAGAAGATTAATAGCGATTCGTATCTCGCGTAATCCACTTTTTGAATAACTGTTACGATAAAAAAAACATTTGCGAAATGTTACGAGGAACTTCTTCAGGAATTATTGGAAGCTTTTAATTAGACTAACGAATTGATGCTTGAAAAGAGGTAACTGAAATTCTAATTTCTTCATTTCGTCGGTTTAAACTTCTTCCGGGCGTTTTTAATTGAACAAGCAAGAGAATGTTTGGAAGAACGAAAATGAAATTCGAATTAATTTTCCGCGCAGGAAATAATTTCGTAGATGAATCGTTGAACGAACTTCTACAATTTATAACTGAAATTTAAAAAGATGTAATGGTTTACACAGCTCGGAGGACAACGGTACAGCTTTCACTGTCTGGATATTTTATCTTAAAACACAAAATTGCAAGGTACAATAATATTTAATCTTAATTTCACAAATTATAATTATTTGCAATTACATTACGTATCTTAACATGTGACGGAAAATCAGTTTTAATACGGACCCCTGCTTCGATGACCTTGGCTTTGAAATTTCTTGTCGAGGTCAACATTCCGAACAACTTTTTTCTGTTGGTTTGGGTTAGTTTTTTTCGAACGATCAACTCTAACGATTCTCACATTCAACAATATTAAATAATATATTATGACGTTATATTGTTTAACGTGTTTAATGTGTTTATGTGTGTGTGTGATGTCGCCGCTTCGCAAGCACGTAATAATTAGTATGTATATCTTCAAATATCTCGGAAACTAACAATAAGACCGATGACTGGGTATATGTATAGGAAAAAGTTGTTTGGAATGTTGAAATTACGAATTTCAGCGATACTCTGCACACAGTGTAAACTTATTAAAACGCAAGAACCACATTGAAATGGATAAAATAGAGGGACAAAAATGACGGCACCATTGAGAAACCCCTATATATATCTTTCGCCGAACTAGCAGCCAGAATCCACCCCTAAAATAATATCCCACACGTTACGATACACCCAGCGATATCGGAATCGTATAAAATTCTTCCCGAGCCGTTCTCAAATCAGCGGAACGTAGAAATCGTGAAAGGGGGCGTGGCCCGGTAGCGATTTTCACGATTTTTCGCTGACGGTTGAGAAACCGTTTGATCGTTTTTACCCGGTTTATTTAAGGCGAAACTAGCGGGTTATGTGGTAGCCGGCACGCCTTGTAATTCTTTAAACGAGCAAAAGAAACCGTCCGGCAAGTCTATAGACCGCGGAAAGTTATCGAGGATATCTTGGCTAGATTTAGGACTCCATAAGTCGGGAATCCGTGTGTGTTCCGGGTAACCAGATACCTATCTACCCCCACACTCTTTTCCTTATATCTGTCGCGAGGACCACTCTCGATCCCGCGACTTTCGACGCCTTGAAATAGATACGTAATACCGAAGGATTCTGTTAGCGATGGAATCGAACCGCTCGCGCGCGAACAACCACGGAAATATAACTGATTACTAGACAGCGGATCTTTAGGCAAAATAAAAATTGTGATCTTAATTTGCAACAAACTGGAGTGAAATATAAAATTATTTTCATTCTTAGTATGTATAATAAATTGAAAATAATGTAAGAATACGTTTTTAAATTCTTCTAATGTGTTTGCTGTTTTAAATTACACTTACTCATTCTTGTCATAAATGCATAAAATCCGCTGTCTACTTATTACGTAAAGGTCATGCATTCAGGAATGCTGACACATACGTGTACTTCTATATTTTTCAAATTAAAATTATTCTAACTATATAGCAAAACCAAAATTTGTTCGAGAACAACGAAATCACTGTACAGGGCGTCCAAAAATATGTGCTATTCTCTTGGAGGGACTGGTTTCTGATGTGATTTGAAGTGACATATATCATTGCAGAAAAGTCCGTCTCGGCTTTTTTAAGGAGTTCTTAACGAAAAACACTGAGTTTCACTAAGCGCAGCGTAAGTGTCGCGCCGTGGTAAATCAGGGAACAAGAGAAAGTGTAGAAATTGATTTAATTAAAAACTCACTTATTTAATCATAAACGCCGTAACTGCTTCGAAGTTTATATCACTGGGTCACTCGGAGACGAACTGCGAGGGACGTACGGTCAGGTTAATGAACTGCACAACTGGTGGTAGATAACAACCGCGAGCTTCGATTTGACATAACTTTAGAGATGTTCTCTCTACCACGGTTCGAACAACATTGACTTTATGCAAGACTTTTCATAAACACTTAGGGAGGGGATTAAGTATGTCAAACAACGAGGTGATCAGAAAAAAAGCCATGAGAAGGACTGCTATAAGACTATAATTTATGGCAATCTCAAGGGAGGAAAAGGACACTCATAAACACCACGCGTATCTGACATTTCTATCGCATGCTCGGTAAAAGGACAGACTTTTTTTCGACCAATCGATTCTACATACCAAACTGAAAGGAAACCGAAACATATGATTACCATAAATTCTTGCTTACAATAGTCCCTCTCGTGTCCCGTTTTCTTTTTGTCTAACCACCCCGTTGTGTTATATACATAGACTCCATAGACCCTCCCGAAAGACTCCAAAAAAATCTTGTCTAAAATCAGTGTGGTGCAAACCCCGTGGTGGAGAGACCATCTCTTTAACACTAAAAATAATATATATATATATATATAAGTCTTACAATTAATGTTATAATGGTACATGTTCCCTCATAAAAATGACAAAATTGATTTTACTTTGACTTTGTGCGGCTGCTATTCTAACGCGTGCCCTACTAAAGAGATATCTGTTCAATCATTCCTCATGAGAAATCATTTTTAACATTTTAATAATTGTAGAATAAAATATCTGGAACCGTCATTTTGACCGGTGGTGGTAGGTTTAGTGTTAAAGACGTGTGGATTCGAAGCTCACGGTTATCTACCACCAGCTGTGCAGTTCATTGACCTGTCTGTACGTCCCTTGGCTTTCACCACTGCCGTCCACCTGCAGTCCGCTATACAGTTCGTCTCCGAATGGTCCAGTGACATACACACATTTCGAAACAGCAACTGCATTTCCAGCTGAATAGATGAGTTCTATTTAAATCAATTTCTGCTCCTTCTTGTGTTCACTGCTTCATCGCGGTGCCGCACAACACTGCGCTTAGTGAAATTTACCGCCGAGACTGCGCTCTGATTGGTCCGTGTTTTTCGTTAATACCTGCTTAACAAAGTCAAGGCGGATATTTTTGCAGATGAAAACGTCGCTTCAAATAATCTCGAGAAACGCCTCTTTTAATGATCTCGAACATTTTAGGGACACTTCGCGTATTACTAATATAAACTCAAGTTAGTATAGTCATATTCAGAAAATTGAGAACACTGTAGAGCATATATTTTCAATTGAGTGTGAAACTTTAAACACATTTCTCAGAAAGGTGAACATATCCTATACTTACCTTTTTATATAACATATTCTATAAAAATTATAAAATTCAAAGTATATTAGTGCTCGCAATTTTTTGCAAAATTTTCCAAATTTCATCAAGCAAACTTCATTACACAAGTTAGAAAATTTTTCAGAAACATCGAAAAACTGTTTCTAACATAATAGAATATGCTATATTGTAGTTATACAGAATATGTAATTTTTCTGCAATGGTCTATGAAAATGGGACAGTGGAAACTGTTATAATAAAAAAGTTTCGGTTTTGCAAGCAGAGTTAAATTTCGTCGATTTTCGACATTGTCTCTCTCCGCGATTTGCCAGCAGATAACACATCCACGTAATTTATTTGCCTAACCGAGGGATAGAGCTTGATCGCACGCAATCGTGCGGGTCCCGAAATTAATTGAAACAAGGCATGTTAGTCTGGTAGATTTGAATCGGTCACCTTGTAAAAACGTCGATGCGAATGGTGATATACGCTATCGTGTTACAATGTCGTGGCTCACGGAGTTTCTTGCATTCCGCGGGGCGGGTCGCAGTGAAATAGGAATCGTTTAGCCAGACTCGGCCGGAGTGTTATCGGGGATTGTAGCGGCACGAGAGGTCCCTGCGAGTTATGAGGAATTAAGTCGCTTTGTTGCGGGGATCGTGGGCTGTTTTTCTGTTTTTAGATGCGGAGATGTACTCGCTTCTGTGATTGACCAAAGTGATCGTGAGAATGATATGTGTAATGGATATATTTATGAAAATATGGCTCGGTAATCTGAAATCTACCATTAATATTTCCTTTTATCAAGCTTTATGCATATGTACGCGACGAAAAACGTGTAAAGCCTGCGAACTAGTTGCTCGGAAACCATTCTAAACGTTGACACGACTCTTTCATTACGTAGGGTGCTGGTCATTCAAGTTAAAATTAATTTCTTGTCAAGACCGAAAGGCTCCACCTGGTATTTCTTAAACTGGAAAGACGTAATATCATTATTATTAATAGTATCAAAATAAATGATTAATACGTAAATTATTATTATTACTAATTATGATGGTTTAATCTTTCATTTATTCCATTCGCTCACTCACCACTCTCATTTCCATGCTGTATTTCCTATATCAATCCAATATCCACGTTTAATTTTTATAACATACTATAATGCAATATAAACATTTACAATATGACATAACATAATCTGGGAACTGGACGGATGTATTAAAACTCTTTCACTTGGAGGGATTGATATCTTTTTTTCATAGTGCGTTGTCCAAAAAGTATTGCACACAACTAGTGCAAATATTAGGTTGTTTTTAAGCAGATCACGTCGAAATCCCTAATTACTTTTATTTGTATACACGCTCCTTATTTTCTAAACTCACGCAGGTATAACAAGGTTTAGCGGAACCATTGGTGAAGTAGATTAATAGACCGAAGGTGATTCATACATTTAGTGAGTGATGTATCGAGCATACGTTACAAAACAATTTCGTATTACCACAGCGGCATGTATCGTGAAAAGTCGTTCGCTGAACGGCAACTGGGAAACGCACTCCGCGCGATCCACCGTCAAAAAGTTTAATGAATATTAATCTGTTGCGCTCGAAACAAACAACGCCGATAAAAAGACAATAATCGTCGTTAGCCGGTTTGTTCCATTAAAATCAGCGATATTCACCGATCGGAGCAAACGATCTTCGGCCTGGCGGTCACGGGAAACGCGTAAATCAACAAGACTGGAATATCAGAAAATCAACAAGAAAGTTTTTCGACGAGGGGAAAAAAAAAGAAATTCGCGTTACATCGCGCTCGGCGTGGATATTACGTATCGGTAACAGTTGCAGCGATGTTTTCCCAGCAGGGAAAAAACTACGTCGCTGTTTTCCAGTCAGTTTTTCTCGCAGAATGAATTTTCCCGGGTACGCGTTACCGTTACACCAGCGACAACGATAGAGGATCGTTACGCGAGAGGCAGGGCGGCGAAGATTAAATA
This sequence comes from Lasioglossum zephyrum, assembly GCA_028455615.1. NCBI lineage: Eukaryota > Metazoa > Arthropoda > Insecta > Hymenoptera > Halictidae > Lasioglossum > Lasioglossum zephyrum. The sequence goes on from CM052333.1 coordinate 12,799,329, forward strand.
TCTACTCGATCCACAAACAAATATCTGGAACAGTTTACAGCGGGGTTGGCTTAAAACGTCAAAACGGCCGAGGGTACGTCCGACAGCATTCAGCCCGGGGTAACGTGATATTCGCCCGGTTTACCATCCCACTGTCCCGCAATCCATTTTCAATTCCGATTTCGTTTCAACCTGGAATTCCCGATGATTTCTCCGAGGCACGTAACTTTTTCCGAACTTCAATTCTGTCGGCGAGAAAGACAGAAAAATGAGAGAGAGAGGGAGAGAACGAGAGAGAGGACACGGTTTACAAAGTATTATTCAGAATGTGGTTCGCGTTTTCGAGGAATTCTTGGACAAATCCGTGGAACAGAAGTGTTAATTAATCATTCGTTTGGCTTATAGTGATCTAGTATTTTATAAATAAGGCGAATAATGTACAAACTAGGGAACGAAGCAGTTCTAGAAATTCGTGGAGGACGTATGTAAAACATGAACTGCGGAGCTGTTGTTCCAAAATGTTTCAATATTAAAAATACAGGAGAAAACAAGTAAAGTGAAGTTTTAGTTTGTCGACTACCTATAAAATACCAAGTTAAATAGTTTCTATTTATTTGTAATATTTATTTTACATAATCGAGAGTTTAAAGATTGTTTGAGCGTTCTTATGGAAGCTTTTTTATTATACTTTCAATGGATACGATATTTAAAAACTTGATAATATATTGTGCAATGGAAGTCAATAATATCGATCACCCATCGTTTCAGGTACAGTAAAACTTCGCTAGTTGTGCAACGAAAGAGGTGACCAATCACGTAACGTGTTCTCCCACTTTGCCACTCCGTCTCAGAACTTTCAACAACTCGTAGTAGGAATTTCTGGCAACAAACAAGGATTCCTTGCAATAAACAAGATTGCAACGAACGGGATTCTGCTATAAAGAAAACGTGAAATAGAACAGGTTATAGTGCAGATTAAGTGCAGACTCTTCCCGTCCCGTGCAACTACCGAGGTCCTACTGTATCTCGAAAAGTGGATTTAAGCTAGAGGACCGGGCGGGTAATCTCATTGGTCACTTTTAACGCTTTGTCCGTTTCGTTTGCTCGTTTTCACCGCGATCTCGAGAAGCCAATCAATGTAGCCCTTCGCCCTCTTGCTCTGTCAGCTCGGAGCCCTCTTCGCTCCATTCTTCCTTGTGCTCGGTGTCCCCGGACGTGCCCCGGAGTCACGTTAGATTCGGCAGAGCCCGGTGTGCATCGGATAAGAATCGCGCGAGTCGACAAAAAAGGGGTCGTTCGTTGGCATTGAAAACTCGCTGTTTCCGTGCCCGCCGGAGAAATCGAGCTCTCCTCCGACCCGGAAACGCTCCGATGACGCTTCCATCGCTATTGCGCTCGGATAGCGGTCGCTCCGGAGCAGTCGCGCGCGTGTTGCACACGGAATTGAACGGTTCCGAGGATGCGCGGACAGTTCCCCAGGAATGTTACAGGTATACAAACAGCGTTTGCAAAGGTACAGTCACGGACAAAAAGAGAGGACCACGTTTCTCTGTGTCATCATATCGGAAAAAGATTTTGGCAAATCAATTATTTTGTACACGTAGCTGTACATTTTTGTACGGAACATTATGCGTGGTATGCATTTTTGGGAAATGTGTGTTATGCTCAATAGTATCTGGGAAAATTAAAATTAAAGGAGGCACTACGCAAAGTTGAATATTTTTCTGGAAATATTCCATGTGCCATCTAAATACTGTGGTTCCCAAGGTAGTTATCGGAACCCACCTTTATTCTAAACTGTAGGTCCCGTCGCGAAATAATTCTCACATAAGAATTCAAAAAGCGACGTTAAATAATTTAAAAAAATATATATTTTAAGGGTGCGATTATAGTGGAGCGGCGAGCATCGATGATAGCAGCGCGGTGATCAGTACGGCGAAAACAAAATAATGTAATGAAATGCAACTGTTTATATGTATATAGTGGAACGGTCCAATACATTGGTTTTTTTCGCTGTGTTGCTCCACTATAACCACGCACTAAGAAACTGGTACCTTTTGTGCGTTCCATTATTGAAACGTAAGTACTGTGACTTCATTGGAAACTAGTTTGTCCGGACATTTACGTTTTTCTAAATAAATTCATACGGAGCAATATTTTAGTCTCACCGACTGAATGTTATCTATCAAATAAAAATTAACAAATTAATAGGGTATCGCATCTTTTTGTTCCTGACTGTAACCTTCAGACCAGGGCGACGATCGCGGGCGGAACCATTCCCAGAGCGGAGCAAGCTCGAAGAATTGGGTTCGGGCGAACCGCGATCCGCAAATATTGAAAATGCAGAGACCGCGCGATCTTAGCTCTTGGTCGCACTGTTTGGCTGGAACTATTGCTGTTGTTGCTCGTCCGGGATGCACAAACAACGTACAGTTCGTTAGGAAAATAAATTTCCTGAATTTCGTGTGAATTTTCATAGGCAAGTTCTTTCGTATAACATTTCTGTTTCTGTTGCAGTTAAATATTCTAAATCACTTCTCAATTGATCTACTTAGTTGATGAATAATTACAAAGAAAAATTATTACGCGAGTGTATACATATAAGTTCATGAATTTCGTTTCAGTCTATTCACACGAGAATGAAAAATTCCATAAAGATTGTCTATTAAGAGAAGCTTGCAATATGTATCTTTGAAATAGTATCTCCTCGTTCTTTGAACAGCAGTATGCAATGCTCGTGGAGCGATGGAATTAGGATACCATGTAGGTAAAAAGTGGAATTACCTAGGGTAAGGGCCGTGTCGTGTTTAATTAACCCTTGGTCTTGATCGATCTCCATCGATTTGCCGTTTTAAGTGCAGTCGTTTGATGTGTTCATTAAGGTCGATGTTGCATTACCTCTTTCGGGAATATCGACCCCCACTTTAACGAGCTCGAGAACACGCGCACCTATGACGTGTCAACCTCCCTTTATCTGCTTGCTTCAGGCCAGGTCGACGATGCTCGATGTGATGGCTACATGTGTACCGCCCCTTGTAACGCCTGATTTGAATTAAAGCGACTGCGTTTATGCGGATTACGACTTATTCCTTAACGTTGATACCAGTTTACTGCATACGGAACTAACCGTGCTGTACATAGATAAGATCCACGCAGCAAGAAATTACGTTTTACTTTTGAAATTAAGTCACGTAAAAGAATTGCAATGTTGCCCACTCACCTACGAAATTCTTTGAAAATTCGAGTCAAATTTTTCTTGCCAACAATCTTTTTGCTAATTTTTATAATAGATGGTTACATTGTAAACGTTTCACAAACTGGAATTACTTTCTTTTATCTTTCATTTGGAATTATTTATATTTTATATTTTGAAACGTAGCCATGTATGCAAAATTAGAAAATACTTGACTTACAATAATCTAGTCATTTTATTATATATTTTAAAGTAATAATACACGTGTTTCGAGGAAGTCGATCAGCCTAATGGTTTCATGAGTCGCCAGTGACCCGGCCATCGTTTTCCGCTGTCAGGCATTCGAGGATCAACGTCGTTCCGCAGCGGAAACAAAATGGCCTCTCTCTCTCTCGTCCGGTACCTCTCCCGATGAGATTAATTTTTCCGCTTCAGACACACGCATCGCGTTTCTCTCTCCCGCCGGTTCACGTTTCGGATTCAAGCTTCCGCACTCACAGGGATTACGCTTCACACATGAGAGACGATGGTCGTCGCGGTGCCCGGCGACGGACGCCCCAGAAATTCGCGTGTCGAAAGCGACGACACACGCCGGCACGTGATTTCCGGAAGTTATCGGTTTTCGATCGTGCATAATGAACGGCTCAGCTCTGTAACAGCCTAGCTCCGTCGAATACCAGATATCCTGAATATTCCGTGTGAAGGATATAGGATTTCCGCTCGGGATTATAGACCGTTACTCGTTCTTCGCAGCAAGAAATCGGTCTCGCGCTCGTGGCGCATCCTATTCAAGACGAATTGTCAGTTCCCACCATATTTCATTATTACATGATTTTCGGGACATTTCTACCGTATCACACGCCGAGTTTAATGAAATTTATGTGGGATAGTAATAATGATCACGAAGTGCTTATTAAATATATAATATTCTTCGATCTCAAGGGAGAGAGAACTTGAGGAATTGTTCTGTAAAAGATAGATAATACTTGTAAGATTTCAAACTAAATACGTGATTGATGCATTTTGCGCTCCACGTTTTTCGTTTTAAATCTTACAAGTATTTTCATAGCTATTAAAAATTCACTATCACAAATTTTCAGGACTATCTGTAAGAGGTTAGGGATCTATATGGGACTCTGTATCACTCTTTCTTAATACTTTGTATACTTACTAAGCTTACTGTAAATTTCATTTGGTAAACAAAGCGATGATGTATTACCGATCGTACCAACTCCCGAGTCTTTAGCTTTAGCTCATCGGGAAGTTAATTTAAAATCAATTGCAAAATTTGTACCGAACAAGCAGACAGACAAACAAGAAAGCGAGCTAATGAAAACGTGGTAAAAATAGGGGGATTAAACTCTCCATTCGAAAAACATAATCTCAAAGAATATTTGTTATCCTACACGCTATAGTCTTCAGAACATCTCAAAAAATATATTCTTTTACCCCAACTGTGGAAATTGTTTTTTCTCGCTAGATGTGAATCATTGTAAATAAAAGATATTTGTTCAATATATTTGAGCAAACGACATCCTTCCGAATTTTGTTCTTGGATGTCGTATCTTCAATTCGGCGTGACCAATTTGAATTGGTTAAAATTAGTGGGTTACATAATGATGTACCTTATTAGTTAAATTCAGTTGTGGTTATTTAAACAAAATTCATCTAATAGATTTCATCGGTCTATATATACGATTCTTTTATATACTTCGATCAATATTCTTTATATATGTTTTTGTTATGTACGTTTATAAAATTTTCATTCACTGTACACGTCTTAAATTAAGTTAGAATTCCTATTTTATTATACAAGGTGTTTCTGATTTCGTGTTAAAGTTTGAAAGGGGTTGATTCTGCGGAAAGAAGTAAGGTGAAAAGGTAGAAGAAAATTTGTTCAAGCAAGACTTCACTTTCTAGGATATCGGCTTTGAAAATCCACCAGGTTCTCATGCATTAGTATTTGCAAGAAGTAGAATGATCAGACGTTCTAGTCGATTCGTATTCAGTGGCACGCGTACTTGATGAATCTCCAAATTCGATTTTCTCGAAAATAAAACTTCGAACGAGAAAATTTCATTTCACGGTTTTGACTTAGCTCTGCGCCAGATTCATTTCGTTTCTGATCGGAAGAACTATTTATTTTTGTTTAATGCAAAATTTAATACATTCTTCAGTGTGAAATTTCACCTAATTAATACTATAAATTAAACTCAATTTGTTAATTTAAAATATAAAGCAAAATAGGTGAAGTTCAGGATCTCCTATGCAACTATTTACTATGGAAAAGTGAGAATATATTTGACAATATTAAGCAAAGTTTTTGTGACGCATATTTTTTTTAATAGCTTAGAAAGTTTCTAATGCCAGCTATGAATCCACAAAAATATCGTTGCTGTCACTTTATTTCTTATAAAAAACGTACCACAAGTTTTACACTTTAAGTTTTTCGCAGCCTCCATTAATTCGCAAGATATCTGGCAAAATATATTTTTCATGCCGGACTTTAGTGGCAGTTTTCGCCCTGTAAACACGAAAACAGGCGGCTGTAAAAAGCGCTTGTCGAATTTTTTTTTTATGTCCACTTTCAGTAGTATATTTACCTAGGACCAGAAATTGAGTTTGAAATTGCAAAACCTTAGCGAGACGTTGCTTATTCATCGAAACTGATTACTTATTGTACTTTACAGTCGTTTGAGTATTCGTCCCAATAAATCTATACTAAAAAGAGAATACAATCTTTGAAAAATGGAAAGTCAGTAGCAAAAATCGACATGCAATATCTCAAATATTTTAAATAGTATAGGTATACGCGTAAAGGAGAAATTAAAGTCGTCGAGAAATTAAAGGTTGCACATATGTACCATCATTTTGTCCGAATATTTTTCTGCAACCCCGATCAACCCTCTCGAACCTGATCTCGTCCGTTTTCTCTATTTATTTCTCTTCCGGTATTTCGGCCGGCACAATTTCACGGGGGAAGTTAGGAGAAGAACGAACGAAACGGAACTTTAAATTGACGAAATCGTTAGAACGAAGACTTTCGTCGAGGAGTTTTCAGATATGGGTTAGAACCGGGGAGGATTCCACGGGGACAACCCGTCCCGGAGGGAAGCTCAAGTCATTACGTGTATCCGATGCTCGCGGTTTTGCTAACGATTCTTGGCTAACGGCCGAATAATGATCTCGTTGCGTTTTTACTCCCCAATCGATATCGATGTGAAATTTATTGAGAGAAAACCTCGCGCGAGCGATCCCGGGGTTATCCGGGTCACGAACCCCGTCCCCTTTTACCTTTTTCGACCCGACAATCCGGTTACCTTTTTTCGGCTCTATAGGACACTCTTTCATTTTTAACGCCCGAGCCCTTAGCACGTACCGACCGTCACCCGGCGTCTATCTGCACCCGTCAGATTTTCCGAAACAAAACGTGCGAGCTTTTTGAACTTTGTACTCCGCCGTTGGTTACGAGGAAATTGGATCTGACTTTGAGAAAATGATTTTTACAGTTATTTGTTAAGTAATTGCCGGTTTTTGTAATACCAATGGATGATTAAATTGTTACAACCATGGTGAAGTAAATATATTTCTTGAATAGACACACAGATTGTGGATTTTTATGCAAAATTAGAAACTTCTGCAGAGATTACAATTATAAGAATTTATTTAACAGCGCAAGGTTCGATCAGTTTCTACAACAATTCTAGCAAAGTTTGAAGCATACCCAAACGTGTCCATTCGGTGGAATCTTATTTCTCGAGGTCACGTTTTGTCGTTTCGTCCTAGACCCGCTAGAGGACTCATCAGTAAGGCTATCTAGCTGGCCCTGCCTTAGACACGGGATGTTCGAAGGCGTGTGAGGAACTTTATTTATACTGATTGGTGACATCTCAGTAACTAGCGAGAAATTACAGTTAGTTGTCACAACAGTTGTTTCCATGATTCAAAACTGGGGAGGAGACATGGCCAGGAAGAAGAAGTGAAGAGCAACAAAAATTGCAAATGTAAAAATTACGAAATTCTAAATAGTGTAAAAAATAACAAGGTAACATGTCCTTCCGTTTTGACGGGGGAAATATAACGCGAAACTCGATGCGTGACTTACGCGTTGCTAGACTACGCTCGGCCGCTCTTCCGCATCTTTTTCTTTTTAAGAACAGTGAAGCTCGCGTTGGCCTTCAAAAGCGATCGGCATTCTTTTTTCCCGTTCTCTATCTCTCTCCGTCTCTCTTTTGTACAGTTAGAATCGCCGCCGTGTGGTAGAACGATCTTCAAAGGGACCAGACTCTCAAAGGGACTTTCAGTGGGCGCGCAAGGAAACTCGAAACCTTGGCCGTGCTTTTTGAAAAAAATGCACGGTGTCGGATGTGGAACGCTTCTCGAATACGTTCTGTTTCATTGGATATTTTTTCCGCCCTAAATTATGTGCGTCTGCACGCTGGCTGTACACACACTGAACTCAGGTACCTGCGGAGTTTATACGCTTCCGCGTTCGCCAGCGTATGAAACGCTATGAAATAAATAACTCTGGTTTGAAGCAGTTTCTGTGGTACTAGGTACCACACTACGTTATGTGGTTCCTAATTTTTTTCATAAAGCAGGTTGGTAATTCATTACCGTTATTTTGAATATTGTATTTAAATCTATTTTTCAGTACTTTCATATTGAAAACTCTTTCAAAAATTTACAGACGCAGTTGTTTCCTCTTTCTTGAAAAGGATCCATATTGGGATCGAAACCTTTGCGCCGATATCATCTAGACTCCTTGTTATAATCTACACTACGATCGATAATCAACAAACACATTAATCCTAATACTTCAAAAAATATTTGAATTATGACAATTTCGTTAAAAAATACAATGTAATAATAAACTTGGACCCATATTAACGCTCGAAGCATGTAGGTTCTCTGATCGTAATTAAATTTTTCCTAGGATATTCTTCCTAGGAAAATCCAAATTGTATCGCCTGTACAAAAAAAAATTCGTTTTTCTGAATAAATCTATTGCAGATTTAACTTTGATTTACAACAACGTGCGAACATCTTTTCAAATGCATAGAAATAATCCAGGAATATTGGCAAAGGATGAAACAATAAGTTTCTTAGAGAAATGAGCAGAGCACGATTTCCCTTGTCGAAATGGTTCGCGCAGTCTGAAACGGAGTTTGTCTTTAAAACAAACTCACGGATTAATGAACACCGCGTGCTCGGCTGCGGCGTCTTAACTGGATCGAGCGTGATTAAACTAATCAGCCGTCGAGCAAACGGAAATCGATTAGGCAGCGACTCGATTTCCGGCCGCCCTCGTCGCCGGAGCGTTCCATAACGAAAACGAAAATTGGAAGCCGGCTCTCGCCTCACGATTGTGCCCCGTGCTCGATACCACGGGTCTTAGTCGTTTACTGAATAAACGTGGAAGCAAAGCGCGGCATTAGTTACGACTAAAGTTTGTAATATACGATCGACTGTGTATCGCGATGCCGCGCCCGCGTAATAGAACCGCAAGACTAAAGTAGAAACTTGTTGAGAAAGTAAACTCCGGCGTTACGTTTAACGTACAAAGCGTCGACGCGGTAATGGATCGCAATCTCAACGTCAAAGAAGCAGCATGGGCGCGAGCGGTTGCCTCGTCGTCGAATTCATTTCGTACGACCGTTTTCTGCCGCTGTAATTATGTTTTTCATACAACGAAAACGTTTACTGGCTGCATGACCGCGATATTACACGCCGACGTCTCGATTTCCGTGATGCGACGTCGTAAGTCTGCGGTACTTTGCGGAAATTAAAACTCGTTCTGTTCTTTTTCCAGGAATTGAAACTAATTGGCAACTCGCATTTTTCGTTGCCCGGTCGCGAACAAAAGACTTCGGATTAAGCTTCAAATTATTTCATTAGTATTGAAACCGTGAAGATACTTCTGCGGAATATTATTAGATAAACTTATTTCTGTCGAGTACCAGCAAATATACTATTCTACTTTTTAGAAAGGGTTGATAATGATTTTAATTGTTCGCATTTCTAATGATAATGGGTAGAATTCGTTTAACGGTGTAACTTATGGAAAGGAATTGTTACAAAATTAGAATAAAATGCTGCTTACTTCTAAAATATTCAAGGTGCAGTGGAATGGATTTTTCGCAGAGTTTAATTATTTGAAAGCAGTATTTTTAAAGTAATTAAATGTTATTACAGTTTTACAGCTGGTCTGCCCATTTTTATCATAATCGTATAAAATGCACAGTCTTGTCACGAGTCTTTCATTAATATTTAATCAACCTGTGCTAATATCCGGAATATTTTTTGTTCCTCTCTTTTTCCGAGAAATTTAATTCGGAGGTTTGATTAAAAATGAAGTATCAACGGTATGTGTACATTGTTCAGGTTAGTTGAAAACCCGAATCACTGATGTTAACGGGATGTAACTCCAGCGAGAACGACAATTAATTTTCCACTGAATAGAGGCGGGAAACGAAATAAAACAACATGGCTGCTGGATGGCGGCGTCGTATCGCGGGAATGGAATCGATAGTCTATTATTCCGGCTTAAGTTGCTCGATTTATATGTACACCCTATCTGCGCTCCTTGCTCGAGGAATCACGTGTACCGTTGACTTCAGTTTCTTGAATTTACGTTTCCCCCTTTTCTTTCTTCGTTCTACGCCGCGTTGCTTGACTTGGAATTTTTTAAATTCCGTGTGAACTTTCTTTAATTCAAAGGAACACAGTTCAATTGAATTTTATTTAACTTATTGTTAGCTACGTGGGTACACAAGCTTCAGTATTATTTCTATGGTACATTGATGTAAGAATAAAATTGATTGTAAACATTCATGAAGTATTAATTTAGATACACTAGATTTGTTCGTGTAATAGGTCGTCGCTGATGTATGAAAAATAAGTAAAAATTAACTAGCACGTAATGCCACTTAAATTTTACATAATTTTGTATCGTGTGAAGTTATTATTTTGATTTTTGTCTATTGCCAACGCACCGTGCGACGCCGAAGCAGAGATCCGAGCAGCAAATGAATATTTATGCGAGACGAGAGATTCATGCGATCGCGATTCCGCGAGCCGCTTAATAAATCGAAATATAAATTTCCCGCGCGTGAGTGGTGCTTCCGGTCAGGGGGCAGAGCGAGTGTCTCGAGATAAATCAAACGCGAGCGTCATTATTCCCCGGCGAAAGGCTTTCTCAGCCTCGCCGGGCGGACATTGTCTCCTGTACCGTTTGCCAGCTACCTACCTGGTTAGGGCCACCCCCGCAGGCATATCAGGGAGGGGTCAGGGGAGGTCATCCGGTTTCGGGAACAAAGAAAAGTTGCCGACTACCACGACGAGTTGGCTCGCGCTAAGAGTATTTGGGCCGAGTTAACCCTTTTTCTCCGTTCGACCTCTCCTACCCCGTCGGGGAGACCGAACAGCCTGTCCCGGGGGTATGAGATACCCTTTATTTCCGGCGAACGTTGTCCAACAAGGCGTTCACCACAATGGGACGAACTTTTCATTGTGTCCACGCGACGCGCACACGCCGACACGGGATTTACACATACCTGCGACCCGGACTCGCGAAATTTCTCATTGGTCCGTTCTATACACGCGTAGGACCAAGGGTTTTCGAGGGTTTGTCCGTCGAAATTGTTCTTAGACCGTGCGATCCGGGTAGTTTCGTTGTGGACGTGCACAAATAATTACCTCTTTCATCGTTTTAAACCTGCCCATCTACAGTACACTGCAAACTTATACATTAAAGTACATTATTGATATGCATCAGTATCAGACTACAGATCTTTATGCAAAATAAACATTTCCTATATTTTGTCAGTCTGTACACTGTGCCAAATTTCAGCTACCCATGTTATACTGGACTTAAAATATTCTAGAAACCCTAAGATCTCTCTAAGGTCTATCTCTAAGTTCAACGTTTTTAGCTTCTTCACACCCTCTAAAGCTAAACTAAGACTCTTCAAGGACCTCCTCGAAATTCCTAGATCCAAAGGAATAAGTCTAAAGTTCAAGAAGACGTCTAAAGGACCTCCTGAAGCATCGAATGTGCTAAGATCCAAGCCAGACCTAAGCAGAACTAACTCATGAGATTCCTATACATAACACCTAGCCCAGACCTAGCCCAAACACTTTAAGAACCTTCTCGAAGTTGCTTGGAGATCTGAAGAGATCTAAAGCAGTTCCCTTAAATTCGTGGAACATTCAAGTCCTTCAATGATCCTCTTGACATTACAAAATCTGACGTGACAGACATGTGAAAATCCTCGAAAGCGACGTCTTCTGAAGGAAAGCAATGAGTCAACTTTTTTCGCTTGTTTCAACTTAATTAATAATTTAGTTAGGTATATTCTGCATTTATTGAATCACTACGAAGACTGATATCGGTTCAAAGCTACAAAATTTTACCTTTAATTTTCAGTCAATGATTCCTGTTAGGTTACGGTGTGGTAAATGACATGATTAACTTCCGGAATGTATATGTATTTAACAAGGAACTAATAACTAATATTGCACAAGACAGACTCTACACTTATTCATAGTCACAATTATTTTTTCCAAACATTTGAAAAGCTGGTGAATGTTCTTTTTCGTAAAAGACTACACGAATCTTTTCCACAGAAGGTCTTGAGGTTTCTCAAAACTAGAAACTTCTGCAATAATCGAATACATTGATGAACCACAAGTTTAATTTAACTGATGATTTTAAGATTACAGCAAACTATGCTGAAGCAATTGTCCGTGCAGGAATTAGTGTATGGTGTTGATTAAGCTTCGGGGTCGGACAGTGGAATTTCAATATAATCTCAAAGTCTTAGCCCAAGAACATAGGTGGAACTTGTGCGCAGAACTTTAGTCAGTTTCTGTATAACGGATACTAACATCTGATTGTTCGATAAACTCGGATCTCAGCCGTGTAATTTTCGGTACAGATACGGTAACTATTTGGTACACGTGCGCAATCGTGACACGCTGTCGGAATTGCTCAGATACTCATAGGTCGACCGAGATTCATCTATTGCACCAAACTTTCTGCAATCCTCCCGTCGTTACCGTTCCTCCCCGCAGAGGCTTGCAATTTTGCAAATTTTCGGTGTTCCATTTTATTCTATTTCCTTTATTCCTTCGTTTGCATTTTTATTTACTAACAGGCTGTGAAATTTTATATGAACAGTAAAAAACAATTTTGTGTGTATTATACGGAGGTCTAATCTAAATTAAAAATGATCATGATCAATTTTTCACTAATTATTTCTTGCACATCTCCTATACACTCGAAAGCCTGTTCAACCCCTAAAATATTTTTTAATCTCCCCTAGCGTTCCGAACACGTGTCATTGATCGCTGATTAGTCGACAAGCCTCTATTCTGTTTGGTCGTCACCCTTCCTGTTGACGAAGCTCCGTTCTCGAATGATTGATAACGTTTACCTGTAGGAAGCACCCCGGAAGTCAGACTCGTGTCGGCCGAATTAAAGGGGGAATCATTATTAATTTATCGAGACCAATTGATCGTGGCTAATAGCTTGATTCTCCCGTGGATTCGCTGGCTGAGCATTCTCGGGCCTTGCATCGCACGCAATACGATCGGAAACATTGCAAATCCGATATCACTGTTATTCGAGCTGATAATTCGATGTCGGATTTAAATATCACGAAACGCCTGGTTTTTCTTCGATCGTGAGCTATGGTATCACGAACGCGTTTCGTGGGAAAAAGCTACATAAAATTCTGGCTGCAAAATGTATCCTTTATTGTCGTGCAATCAGTTTTTACGAAATTATCACGACTAAATATAGGAAATTTTTTGATATGAATTATTTTCTATATATCTACTCATTTTTGTGATGCCTGTATAAAAATCGCGGTCACGGATCATTTATTTTATTCAGATGCAATTTTTTACAGATGAATTAGTAAGGTTGCACTACAATTCATCAGTACAGGAATTGAAAATTAAATAATTAATGTATGCAAGGATTTATCTTTGATTTCTTTCACTCGCTCGGAATTAATATATTTCAGTCTTTTTTACGTGAGACACTATCAGCAGATAATTATCAGGAAATGGTGCCATCATCGAAGAACAATTGATTTTATGGTACAAAGTGAAACGATAATGAAGGATAAAATTATTTCATAACGAGGTCCGTTCCAGTTCACATGCTTTTAAATATAATTTTCTAATTTGCCTGTTTAAGCCTGCTATTATAATATACAGCAAATTTAGTTACTTCTTGTATAGAAAATTTAGCTGAAATGACAATGATCACACGAGCTAGCTGAGTAATACATTACAATACATTATCGATCTCAATCTTCTCTAATAAATAATATATGAATTAATGAGAATAATGAATATTGATATTATCGAACATGACTCCAATAGAAAGAAATTCAGTCTCTGCTTTAATATCACTTTAGAAATAGAAAATTATGTAAAAATACTTTTTGTTTCCGCTAAAATGAATTAACTGAATAATTTTGTAAAATTAATACCTTTAATGTCAGTTAAAGATTTCATGGTATCAATGTGGTATTTACAATATGTAGCATAAAGTTTCTGTAGAATTGTAATAATTCGAAGCATTAAATCTGCATTAAAAAAAAATTATAATTGCCCCGATGAACAATATAATAATCACAAAAACGAGTAGCTAAAATTTTAAACAATAGAAAGATTAGAAGTTACTAAAATGATTAAAGATCTAAAGTCTAATCATGATATTTTAGTTTCGTTAAAGTTGAGCATTATATTTGTAAACAGAAATTTAAGGATTGTTTTCAGTAACCTCGGTTATAATTTAGTTTAGTTCCTGACGAAGATTGTTCGATAAAAATTTTTCCTAAATTATTCGGACGCTATAAAGAAGCTTGAACATCGAGAGGATATTTTTGCAATAATAAGCTCCGACGGAAAGTAAGCTTCTCGATAATGGTGGCTTCTCATGGGCCGTGCTGAGCCATCGAGTCGAGCGCGATTATCTCTCAGACACAAGTTTATCACCGGGAAAATTTTATCGTAGAAACTTCTGCGATAGCGGAGGCGCTATTTTGCGGTTGGCGTAGAAGACTCTTAAGAACGCTCGATTGAAATTTTATGGCTATTAGAAACTGACTCGGGGATGATCGCCGATTTTTTCATCTTTTGGTAAACTCAAGCTCGACTTCTTATATTTGCAGAGCGAAATGCATCAGGCGTTCCATTAAAGTAAATGTGCTGCTGAAATTTTCCACAAGATCAAAATTATTCTTCAAAGAATTATTCAATATAATTCACACATACACACAATCCACTTCATTTTTTCGCAATTTGAACTCTGGTAAAATCCATTTATTATACCATTAACCTGAAACTTAATAATTCACTTTGATTAGTAACTAGTATGTTATAAATATAAATGCAGCATACCACGATTCACCATTTGAATAACTAGCTAGGTTGCCAGATCTTACATAAATCATTTCTCGATCGGATCAGCATAGAAAATGATCGGAATTATCCACAAATGGCCTCGCAGGTATGGATTATATATTCATAATACCTTCCAAATAAATATATTATGCATACCGAAACTACTATGCAATCGGCGAATATTCATTATAGAAATGGACCGGTAAATGATTAATTAATCCTTAAATGTGCATTTGAATGAGTCATGTCAGAGTGGCGGAAATAAATTCTCATTGCAAGTTTCTCATCATGTACAAAAATAAGGTCAAAATAAAAATTTGTCGCAAGAGACAGAAGTCAAGGACAAATTTTTTAAATGAAAGTAGTACATTAATATTACTAAAAACATTTAATTTTCTTTTATCGTGTTTCAAATTTTACCCGTTCAATTTCCTTTTTGAGCATATATAATATATAATCTTCCTACTCTTTTAAATTCCTAATTTTTGTCATAATCAGCTTTCTCAAAAATGTTCAGCTCTCTTTCCCATGGCTCTGCGTGAGGCCTATCTCGGAGAAAGAGTGGGGCGATGCTTGACTTGTCGACAGAGACGTTCCGTCACTTGAAACCGTACTTATCGGGCTAAACTGGACCCTTTTCCGGGACCTTATTTATGGCATGTTGTAAATTCAACAGCGGAAAGAAACTCATTTAGGCGATCACATAATGAGGTAAATTTTTTGTTAATCCTCCACGCATTCTAAACACATACATACCATAAATGTTGTTCGAAAGAAAAAACCCACATGTACGGTTCCTATGCGACGGAACAGTACAGTACAATAAATGAATAAATTATTCGGTTCCCCTTTGAATTATCCGTACTCAATAAGAAGAAAGACGACTAACCCTGATATTGACATTTTTATATTTAATCCACTTAACAGATTTTCCATCGAATGTAAATTGTTTCGTCGTTCTCGAAACTTGAATAAATAAGCTTTAACAAACAGGGAAACGTACTGGCATTGAATGCGAACAGCTGCGTTTCATTCGTGGAAAGAACACTTGAATATAATAACAGTCTTTAAAACGAACTTTCCTGCCGGATGTGTATTGTTCCCTTACGTGCGACAGCGAACGGTTCTGGTTTACTAGTAGATTGTGTCCAATTAGAGCCGATCTCGACCCAGTTGTCGCAGAAGGATCGGGATTGACGTAACGTCTTTACGTTCGTGTGCGCGGAACCGTCGAAGTTGTTTCATTTCGGCTGCTGAAAATCGAATTCAATTACGGTGACGAGTAATGGCAACTAATCGATGTCGCGATATTGCCTACTCACGATCGTGGCTCGCCTGGAATTTTGAACTGCGGTGCTTGACGACTGAACTCTGCTTGGTCGTCGACCTGTGACGAGGTTCGAGTGTATCAAACCGAGTTGGAAACTTTTTCTTAAATTACTCAACGCTCAACAAATAGTTTACCTTCGCAAAGATTTCTATGTACTCATAAGTTGCAAAATTCGTAAAGAAACTTTACCAAAAACCTTGCCAATACTTTTTCGAAACCATTAAACTACTTTTTGAGGCATCTATATGTTCAAGCAGTGGATGGAATTATCAATATTTATAAACGAACCACGTCTTTAACAAAACATATTACATTTAACCCAAACACGTGCATACTCATTTCTTTATTTCGCGTTAACAAATTTCCCTTCATACATTTCTGCCTCTCACTCATTAATCTCATTATGTTTCTTACTCATTCTCGCCATCCATATCCACACACTATGCACGTGTCATCATACGTCATTGTATCATGTTATTTTGCCATTTGTAAAACAATTCTGAGACATTGTAACTCTCATTTTTTAACATGCAATATATTTACTATTGTTGATAGACAAAATGTGATACCATTTGTTCCACAAAGGGTCCTGCGGTGAAACACTCTTCATTTTCAGGTTTTTTTCTTTGAACGTTAGTTTAATGTTATGTAATTATTGCACGACAATTATGCATTCATTGTACAAATCCTTCAGAATGCACGCGTGTAGCTTTGAACTTCAAAAGTTGGCGTGAATTTCAAGAGGAGAAGAAGAGGCGTCAAGTATTTTCAACAAAGACAAAGATAACAAAGAATAGTAAGGAAACATGCGAGCAATATGTTGCGTAAATATTTAAACTTGATAAACTAATCAGTAAAGTTAATCATTTATCATTTCACTTGACAATTTATCACACGAGAGACACATTAAGTTTCGAAAATGAGGACGGATGAGGACTAATGTATATCTGACTACGAGTGGGAGAAAATTTAGGAGGTAGTTTTCTGTGATAATATAAGACGAAAATGAAGAATTAAGAAATATCATTTCCAGTTATTAAAAAATATAGTTGAAATGAATATTGTCTAAAAAGAACGAGTAACTCACCTGTAGAGTGGAACTCATGGAACTCATTCAGAAACGCTTCGAGTTGTAACGGTGGTTGTCGCTTGAAGTTACGACACAGCTTAGGCACCCTTGATCTTCCGGCACGTCTCATTTCCGCTTTGTCTCTAGCCGTGACGCGTTTAGCTGGTATGCCAAGAACGGTAAGCGGTGGCGATAGTTTGCTTTAGTTTACTGAGCCTCAGACGTCTGGGGTTCAAACGTCGCCACCCGAACTTAGGCGACCCTAATACCCCAAGTGCAAACGCGAGCCTCTTCGCACATCCGATTTTCAAATAGGCGAATCACTGAATCGATCATACACGAGAGCACTTTCGCCACCAGGTATGTCAACAGCAAGCCATATCTTCCATCCAACGTTTGGACAGACTAGGGATCTTCAAGCATAATATTTTTCTTTTAATCTGTCTATTGTTATCATAAATAATTATAATAAAAACGTGGTATTTTTAAAAATTTATTTTTATTTAAATATTTCTTTTCTGATTTTTAGTCTTGTGTTAATACTTGTATCACTATTTATTAATACTTTGTATATTTACTAAGGTTTTTTTTTTGTTTTTTATTAAGCTGTAGAACCCCAAATGGGATTATTAGCAGCATGCACATGATTGTCCATGCAAGCATTAAAAATATAACTTATAAACTAAGATTGAAACAGTATAATGTACAGTTGGGAATACAGCACTACCATATTTGGTTGGGAGTTGACTCGAAATGGTACTGTAAATTACCGGTTTCACGTTTCAGTCTTTTAAAAATGTTTTTTGTATTTTGTCATTCAGTTCTGAGCTATGTGGAAAGTTTCAAGTCTGTAGCTCATCGGGAAGTTAGTTTGAAATCAATTGCAAGATTTGTACCGAACAAACAGACAAACAAGAAAGCGAGCTAATAAAAACGTGGTAAAATTCGTGCTCTAATCATGAGCATTACCTGCAGTCTTAAAAAGTCACAGGTAAATTATAAGCAGTTAAAGACCTCCACTAAAATGATGATTTCAATATACTATAGTACAGTGTAGTTCATTTTAATATACATACAATATTCTTAGTATAATAAATATTCATTCGTTTAAACAAAATTTGAATCATTTGAATTAAGGATGCTCTAACTAACTCCAACTCTAAGTTGATTGAAAAGGTATATTTTAAATTTGCATTATAAAGACAAAACGTTAAAAATCGTTTACTTTCTTCTGCACAATTACGATCAGTGGTGACTTTTAATTAATTCGTTTGATACCTAGTAAATTTCAAAGAAGTTGATGTTTCAAGGGTCTTTACTTAATTTTGCCCCCAAGTGTACGCATCATGTGCCAAGTGAAATTATCTAGAGATCAGCGTGCGTCGTCACCGACTCCTCATTATCTAAATAATATTCGAGGATCCGAACAGTATACGTTGGAAACGGGATCGTATAATCAGGAATTTACCACAGCCCGGCGCACTATCACGATCTTAAGGAGTCGGCGCGTACGCAAGGCCAGGAACACGACAATTACCTTAACAAGGGAATATTGATTCCGTGTTTGATCGTGGTAACCGGAATACTCGAGTTCGCGAACAGCTTTCCCGAGGGTTCCGCGAATTCATTAAAAGTCGCTAATCAGTGAAAACCTCGCGTCACGCGATGCATCGTTAAAACACGAAGCCGCGTTTCAGTATTTCCGTTGTGCTCGGAACGCAATCGTTCGGCAATAGTATACATACACCTATACGACAACGCGAAATCGCGGTCGAAACGGGGCTATCGATTGTAAACACCGGTTGCCTTCGGCCGCCCTATGAACTCCGGGGGTCAAAGGATCGCGATTAGGTTGATTAAATCGGTGGCGGTGGTGCATCGGGCTTCGGGGATGCCGGAAATCCCGTTAAAGTGTTACTCGATTACGCGTTACGATCCCAAACAACGCGCCCGCGAGATATGTACGACTGCGCAAAACGAAAAGGCCCCACAAACGCCGCGATTTACTATTCAACAATACGTGCAAACTATAATTGAGGAATGGTCGCTGCGTGTGTTGAACTATCGTTTGTCTCGTCGCCGAACCACGTCCTATTTAAGCACAGCATGGCGCGGCCATAAACTCACCTACACTGTGGGCTCGATAATCGGCGGACTGGTTAAACGACACATGAAATTTTACAAGCATGTTTCAAAGACATAAATGATTAGAAGACTGCCGGAGGTACGCGCGTTTATGGCACGTTAAAACTTTGAAAAACTTAGACGGACCCGGAACTTAATAGAACTAGAATTTATTTCGTCATTCAGGAAATGGAACTTTATTTCGTTTCAGGTCACTGCTGTGTTGGAATGTACACTTTTATTTGTCTAATAGTTGTAGAGACAGTGTTTTCACCATTTTGCTGGAAAGTATCAAGAAAATGTCCAAAATATAAAGAAAATGTTCGTAATTGAATCAGCAACATTTCTTATAATCATTTGTGTCTATCTTCGTATCAGTTTATACTATTCCAGTTATACATATATCTAATTAATGCGAGTCTTTATTGTGTGTGTGTGTACTCAAGTCCTACAAGTACAGTGGTTCATAAAGTAACAAGATTTCTGTACCCATATCAGTAAAATGAATAGGTCCTACATTCAAGTTATACCATAAACCTTCAGTGTCTCTAGGTATTATTAACCGAGCTCTGTAATTACTAAGATTGTACCTGCATACTATATTTTATTATATTAAATGTCTACCTTAACGTGACATCATATTTAACACGTACATAAAAAGTTTCACTAAATCACACGTAATTGAAGAGAACGAGTAATGAAATTATAGTTACTAATTCATGAAACTGTCTATGGTTTGCTCTTAAATAACCCAGTTAATGGCTTTGACGTCCGAAGAGGAAAGTAATTGAGCTTTAAACTTTAAACTCACTCAATTCGTTATTTATGAACTTCGAAAAGCTAAATCTCCGGAAATAATACCGTATTTCTATTTTGTACTACATAAACAGGATATAAATAGTGAAAATAAATATTTCAAGTATTGGATACCAGGAAGAGTACCATATGAAATATAAATAAAGTGTATCAAACACAAGGTATAATATAAAACACAACATGTACACGGTTGTCCCGGTATTAATGGTACAACCGTGGAGGGGGTGATTCTACGCGAGATAATAAGTTGAAAATATAAAATAAAATATTTTTGCATCGAAGCTTCGTTTTCGAGAAAATCGAGTTTGACAATGCAGTCTGTCGCGTCTGACCATGACCAATCAATTGTACTTCCTACATACATACGTATATTAGAGCACGCAAACCCGACAGTTTTCCAAACTTAATTTCCTCGAAAACAAAGCCTCAAGCGCAAAAAATTTATTTCGCATTTTCGATTCATATTTTCGTGTACAATAACGGTATACCCTGTATCATAATAAGAGTGTGATGATTACAAACTTACACTAATAATCTATATATACATACTTATACAGAATAACTAGCTTGCTTTTGAACATAGACTCTGTACCAGTATGCAAATAAAAAACCATACAGCTCCATTTAAAAAAACAGAGTTGACCTTACCTGTAAAAAAAAATTGGTAGCATCAAATTATGAGCGCCTCGGTACCAAGTAACTTTGATGTGGTACATTCTCTTCTATGTTAAAAAGCAAACGAATTATTCAGATGACCTGTTTATATTGTCCTATTCTGTATATACGTAATAAATATTATTACATTTTTTGTAATTAACTATAACACGATTCATTACAGGATAAGTCGTTATTGTTCCATTCAGAATGGCGTCGGACAAATACGCTACAGTCATCGTTCGCGATCGAACGCGTGATAAGTCGCAACTTGTACGGTTCCTTTTACCGTTTGTCAAGGGTAATTTATCCGTCGTTAAAGCTGGAACGGATTGTTCGCGGTGTAATCAAGCATTTCGTCGCCGTGTATTATTGCCCGAATAGAACGTGGGATTTTCTGCTTAATTCGCGTTCGAAATTGGAACGCGATGCGGCGATATACGCGCGCGGCCCTGGCCCATCGATCGATCTTCCAGCTCCGTCAAGCATTTTGTTTCGTCCAACTATGTCGCGTGCGAATTTCACCTTAATTAAAAGCGTCACGTGCGATTGTTGAGGCTGAAGGATTGCGAGCGCGGCGCGACCCGGCCGCGGAAAAATCACGCTCCGTATAAATCAACCGGCGCCGAATCCGCTGCACGCTCCGCTCATTCCGGGAAAATTAAACTCTCGATTGCTCACTGTAATGCGCCCACCCTGTCGCTCAAGATTCTCGAATTGCCCGCTATTGGCGGGAACAATGATCACCTTCCTTATCGCTGATAATCATAGCGGCTCGAACACGCGCTGAAGAAGACGCTAAAAAACAATATTTATCTACAACAACGAATTATTAAAGCTACAGTTGGCTAGAATTGCTACATGTATATTTTCAATATGCAAACATCAATCGTTCGTAAGAGGAATAAGATATTCAATACACCGAATCAAAAATTGCTTCATTTCCTTCGGATCAAAGCACTACCATTTTAACAAATATATGACCACTGGCAACCTTTACAGGACTACGTTACGTGAAACACTCGATAAAAACACATTTTACCAACTATGTTCCGCGTCCAATACACTGTTATTCAGTAGCTCATGTGCCACATGCAATGAGAACCTTAGATTTTGTGGTTGTAATTATTTTTAATTACGTACAGAAACGTACACTCTTTTCGAAAGAACTTTTGGATAATTTTCGCGACGATAATCGTCAGGTTTGGCGTGTAACGAGACGACCGTGATCCAAAAATCTGTGTAATCGGATGAAGTGAAGATAATACAATCATGAGTGGGTATCTGCAGCGGAAATGATTAGATTTAAAGCCGTTGGATAGGTTCGCAGTATCCGAAGCAGAATGGTGCCGATTACCATCGCGCTAATTAGCCGTTATCATCGTGAACCGCCGGTTAATGATTAACCCATTATCGCATTAGGTAGAATTCTAGCTCACGGCTATCATATATCGACTCGGCTTGCGGAGTAACTTAATATTCACTGTCACAATAGCCTCGGAAACCGGGTTACTATTTACTGCGATAAAGCGTCCCACATATAATTAAGTTCCACCGAAAGCTCGCGAGCGTGTGCGGGGCCAGCATTCACGTGTGTGGGGGCGGTAGTATCGTCACAACGGTCAGGACAGCCGGTGTACTCAAGCGAGATAATTGAATAGGGTTTTCGGCCTGGCCGGCTGCACCTCCTAACCCTGGAGGAATGGACTGTACAGCTATGGATGTATTGTTCGGACGCAGCCACAGGAACGCTCTCGGATGTCGATATATCCACTCGCTTTTGGATAGCCAATTCCGGGAGCCCCGACTTAATTAAGGTGGACGAGATTCCCTCCGAATAATTATATTACTCCTTCTTTGCGACCGCGGACCGGCCGCGGTTTACTTTGCCGCGTCATTCTTCGCGGATCGAAACCGAAATCGATGCCACGCCACCTATCCAGGGTAAATGTACCTATGGATGTACGTTTTACTGTGGTATTATTTTCTAATGTTATTAACATACGCAAAAATAAATATTTTGTCCTAAATGAATTTGGCAATTCAATGAGAATCTCAGGTTTTGAACGAAAGAATTTTTTATAAAAGGTAAAAACGAGACCATTTTTCTTCTATCTCGAAATCACCAAAGCAGTGTTGTTCACATGTTTGTACATTCTTTATGTTGTGTTGTTATTATTCAGATAACTACTTGAATAATAAATATATTGTATTACACAATGGGTTGTGTTAGGTTTTGAGAGCCACCAATTTTGTTTTATATTCAGAACACATTATTTTCCCATAAAATGCTTATACATATTCTTATTTTATAATAAATTAGTAAACTAAAGTACGATCGGAGCATGATACATCAGTAATTGGCACAGTTACCGTATCTACATTATCAGTCGGGGACGAACAGTGAATTATAAACTAAATCTTATTTGTAGAGTTTCCAGGATAGTTTAAAAGGAATCGACGAAGTCGTCGAGCTCTGGATGAGCTGTGAGAAGTGACTGAGTATATGAATATTCACAGGTCTAATAGACTTATTATTTATTTATAGTTCAGTTTAACGTGATCGCATTAACTGGGACGTCATTAGCGGCCATATGGCTTGCAATTAACTATAACATAATTCACATATAATTTATGCAATTGAGTATAATTAATATTGACTAACTATAGCATAAAACTATAACGTAAATACAGAAAACGACATTTGTATGACATTATCATTGTTCCTATAAAAATTGTTCAATAATTTGTAATGCAAGTAATGGTTAGGAAATGGTGACTTACGATCATTTAATTTTGTCTATGTCAAGAAAACTATCATTTAATATTGAGACCATGGTTTAGTAAATATAGAAAATGCCACGTGCAATTTTGCAACAAATCGAAGAGAAATTGAAATATCTTCAACTACTAGGTATTCATGATTTATTCAAAGTATCATTCAAGATATTTTTTCTTTGAAGTCGACATTTAAAGCACACGTTTCCATAAGGAAATATGGACTATTTTATGAAAACTGGAATAAACCAGAACTCTTTTCTGCGATTAACAGCCCTATCACGTTCCGTAGTGTAGTTAGAGTTAATATTTCTTTCGTATCACTTAATGTTCAATAAAATTTCGATTCCGACGTTGCTGAAACATAAAGTAGACGTTCAATTTAAACGTCAGTTAAAGCCATTCAGAGCGACAAAATGAAATGAAAAATGGGAAAGTAATGTCCACAACGCTTAAACGCTCGCGAAAATTAGACAGCCTCATTAGTAGCCAATTAGTCACATTAATTGCATCCAAAGTATCCCAAATTCTAAATTTTCATACGATTCTCTATTATCCTCTAATTATCTAGTTAAATTGCCTAGACGCCTGGCGATCCTGAAAATTGTGATAGAACATTTTCCACCATTCCAAAAGCTAGTAGTTGGCCAAATAAAAATATAATTTTATAATTTCAAACAATAAATTAACTTTATCAGAGAGAGGTAATTTATAATTATAACTATCAAGGTCGAATTAATAATTCTGATAATTCTTACTACTGTACCAATCCGCCTTGTCACCTACTGTATAAATTGACATTAAATTTCACAAAGACCAGTTCGACATTTCGAGTATGCAATTCGGAAACAATAATCAAAAATTGAAAGGTGAAGCGAGTCGAAAATAATTCTTCAGAGTGGGATGCTTCGCGTTTTTGCATTCTCCACGAGAAGTAAAAGTTGTGCTTCAATCCGAACTCCAATAGCACGAACTTCAACGAGATGAAAACAGAGTTGTCCCGCTCGATTTACTTCCGATGCTTTGATCGACCAAGTGCCCAGTTGCCCGAATAAGAAAGCATGGATGGCTCCGTTGTGGATGGCAAATGCATCCTATAGCACAGCCAATTCGAAACTGGCTTTAATTAGCAACAGCAGAAGAAGTGTGCATCCTCTCTGGATTAATACAACCACAGTTGAACTCGCGTTTGATCGACTACTCGAACGTAGCATCCGAGGCTGTCATTCCTCATTCTTAAGGAATCTCGAGGGTTGATACTTCTCCATGGCCGAACAACGCTATAATCGGATGACTGGTCTCTTTGTATTGACCTCGTAAAGCAGTCCAGGGATTTGCGATTGCGAACAGTGTTTCCGCTACGTTCGGCTAATTAGCGTAACGAGCTAGCCTCTTTAGTTCATTGAACGCGGTCAGCTCGGTCATCCACCTGGAAGCATGCTGATTACGAACCTTCGATTTCGCAGAGTGTTTCAAGTTTATTAATTTTCAACTCTGGTGCTTCTTGCAACGTTAGATAAGCATTTGCTCGGCTAGCCAGTTCAGGGTGTGCTGATAATGTCCGCGTTGCTGTGGGACTGCGCACAGTGTTCCTTTTTATTAATTTAGTTGGCCAAAAGTTGATTTAAAAAATTATACCTAATTATATATAATAATTTTTGTTTAACTGCTTTCTCTTGCAATCGATGCAAAATATTTTTAGTTTGAATGAACCAGACACATTGAAGATCCAGTCTCTATACATCTGTTTCATCGTTTAAACTCTGGACATTTTTAATATTTTAGTAATGCATCTAAACTACAGACAATGTACAAGTATAATGGACAAGAATTGTATAAATTATCAGAATCACGTAAATTCATGATTACATTCGTCTAGTATACTGACATTAGTGTACGGCATGCTACAATTTAATTCCATTTGAATTTCATTAGAAATTGCTTACATGTATTTGTCTAAAATAAAAGAACATTGGTAAAAATCAAATTGTACAAATACAAATATTAAAGTTTAAATAAAGCTGTCCATTATTTATCACTTATATGTACACTTAAAATGTGTTAGAATTTAACCATGACGTATCCAACTTTTAAAAGCCAATTTCCACATTTACTTTGGCTAAAGTCTTCCACATAAATAATTTATTTCACCGGAGAAAATATTTTGACCATTTCAACAAATCCACGGCTATAAAGAGACAAACAATATCCTTTCCTAATGAGCCAATGTACAGAGTTTATATTGGACTGTCTGGTTGTAAAACAATTTTCAATGTCGCGTAAACGGTGCAAGCTTAAAATTGCTAGTGTTGAACGTGAAGGAATAGAATGTGAAATGGAACACATGCTGTGTGTGTGTGTGTGGCCAAGATGCGAGGACGGTAAATTGCAGCAGCCGGGAGCAAACATGGCATTACAATGCTATCGCGTCTCCCGCCATTTATTTCACTTTCATCGGTATCGAAGGAAAAAAGAAATGGCACGACGGTCGAGTCTTCTCAGCTTGTCAAAAGGCCACCCAGACGGGTCCCTCCATTTATTATATGGTGGTCGCACGGCGATAAATTCCCGTGAATTTACAGTGGTGGAAAAGCGGGTACGGCACGCCGCGAATATTATTCACCGCACGCGGCTGTTATTTGGTGTCATTTCGTGGTCCCGGCCTGTCCCGGCAGGGCCCCGGCGACGCTGGAAATTCGACGGAGGAATCGTCGAAAGACGCCGATTATGCGACGTCGTGAGTCGCAATACCTTGAGCTGAATTCCAAACGAACGTGGAATTACGATTCCGGCCCGGTTACCACCGACTTCCATCGATCCCATTTTCCTGTTACGCTTTCTAGGCAGAACGCGCCGATTCTCCGTGCGTTTCCTTTAATATTCATCATGCCATTTTTTGTCACAAACGTTTTTAACATTTCTCTAATCCTTGTTCATCCAGTTTCCTGCAGGTTTATAAATGTTTACAGAACGTCGGTACTACACTGTCAATTACCCCTGGCAGAAAATATTCAATCCTAGTCATAAATGATTGTTCAACAAATTATTTGGAAGTACTACAACCATGAATAAATGATATATGGATAAAACTATAAAAGTTGTATAGTATAGACGGAAATATTTGACCTTGACTAAATATGAAATGTATTTTTATTTACCTTCTGTGCCATATGATTGTCTTACAAAATTTTTATTTTGCATAAAGACCAGCAGCCTAGTAGCTCTATCAGTCTTACAAAATAAATTTGTAAATTGAATAGATTATTAAAATGATCAGTCACACAGTTGTCTGTTCAAAAAGCGATATAAAGTAAGAATAGAATAAACGGGAACAGTAAATACGAGACAGCATGGTCCCATAAAAATAGCGGAAGCTTCCACTTTCAGCAAATCCTGTTCCATCGGACTCTCTGTCGCCGACTTGCAAATGCCTCGCGATTTTTTCCGGCGACTTTAGATCACGATTACACGTCTCGGAACCAGAGGATGATCTTTGTCATCTCTCGTGCAAGACGATTGGAAATTCCTGCGGAGCGATGGTTGCCACGATCGGCGATGAGGAAAGCAAATGCCCCGTAAATGGAAAGACCTACGCAAGAGAATCTATATGGAAATGATGCGTCGACTATGGCTGCCAGGATTTACGAGGAGCTTCCAGTTCGCGAATATAGAGCTCCGGTGTGCGCGTGAGCCTCGTATAAAGCAGCCCGAGGAGGAAACGGCGCGCTGCGGGGAAGCTGAGATTCCGCTCGAAAAGGGGAAACGAAAAATTTTTATATCCGAGGCGTCGCGTGGTAAACAGGACGGACGTGCGATACCGTGAATGGAAGTGACGACGGAAAATATAGAAAACCGGCAGGATACATTGATACACTCTCGCAGACCGTTTATTGTTTCTGCACTATAGATGTTTCTGCACACGTCTTACCTCGTTCAGAAATCGCTTGGGAAAAGTTCTCGAGACTCGCTCGATGGATTCCTCGCTACTTTCAGAACCCCGAGTTCTCTATTAATGGATTCTATCATTTTTATGAAATTATTTAACCTCCGATAATGCTGCAAAATATTAATCAATACATTAAAGACCGCGAAAACAACAAGTAACAAACATTTCTTAACTTTCAAGTGTTAATCACTAAATCGTTCAACAAAAAATTACGAAAAAGTCCATGAACATTCTATCAAATGTATTTTTCCGAGTTTTGTACTGCAAAATCGATTTTTAAAAAATTCTGGTATATTAAAAGTACTGATTTTATTACACATTCTACATTGAAGTTATCAGATGTCCACGTTTATTTTATTCTGGTAGTTGCGTTTCATTGTGTAGTTTTCCAGATTTATCGAGTGAAGCGATCCCGTTTAAAAATTCTGATACGAATTCATCGTTTCCATAAAAGTTTTGAAGATAACAGTTTCGCAAAATCCAGTAGGAGAACACTGTTGAAAACAATGTTCTCAATTTATAATTACTATTCATAAGAACAATGAAAACGATTAGAAATTGAATTGAAAATCATAGAATATTAGACCACGCGATAAATTCAAACATGCGTACGCAGCTTTCGATAAGCCTGATTAGCGCTGACGGTAGAGCAACCGACTGCCAAACCTCGTCCGTCCAGGATCGAATCCTGCAGGCGGTTATGAACACGAGAGTTAAGCCAAAAACAAAAGAGAGGTAGAGGAGGAATACAAACGCAACAACGGTATTTAAACGAGGCGAGACGAACCGACGTTACCATAAATCGATAGTTCAGTTTAGCCGGTCCTCACCGTCACCGAAGATTCCGCATTTAAATGCGCCAGTGCCGTGCACACTGTCACGCTCGAGAGATTTCGTCGCGGCGCATCAACCGCGAAACCGAATATTATTCTGAAAGTTGGCGAGTGTCGGCCGATCGTAGCCGCATCCGACGCACAATGCGGCCTGTATTCTAACACGCCTCGATGCCGCACGTGCCATTACGATATTCGAAATGCTAAAAGTCCGCGGAAACGGTCGTCGCGTCTTCCGAGTCCCGAAACTTCCGTCACATCGCGGAGCGGACGGGAAAGTTTTCGCGATCGCGAATACGCACCCCGAACCGCATACATATGTAGAAACCGGAGGAAATGCGAGGAGCAGCCCGGCGAATGTACACTCCCGTCCATAAATCATAAATTTACTTACATTAGCGGAATAACACGCGTTGAATAATTTATATTATTTATACCGAAACGTTGAGTGACCTGTTCGTCGACCACATAATGATGAGATTGTTTCATGATAAGCACTGCGGTACTGCTAACATTTCTGTTAACAATCGTATGAAGATCGTACTGTAATAAGGAGATTAACGACTTCTGAGCAATGGATTAAAATATGTGAACATTTATAGTGGATATTACCTTTGTCTGTTCCATTTTTTTAATTAGATTCTTTTTACCATTAGCCAATGATAAAATAGACAATATAATTGAGATTAGTTGCATTGCATTCTGGTAACGTGTACTGTGTCCAAGAAAAATCACTTTTCAAAGGAGAAATAAATTGTTATTTAAGACAAATTTTATCAAAGAAGAACCATATTTTTTCTATCCATTCGTGAATTAATATTTTATAATTCCCAAGAATTGTGTTACAAAACGAAGAACTTCGAAGATACTTATTCTGGACAATGTAACATTTTAAGGTGTCTTAACCTTAATACGATTACGCAACTCCTTGTAAGAGAAAACAGGATTTTAAACAGAGCGCAAAGAAACAAAAGAGACCGGTATTTTATCAGGAAAGGAACAAAGATTCTTCAATGGAACGCAATAGCGAAGTGGACTGTATTTTCTGTAGCCATTTGTTCGCTAAATCTACAGAGGAATAGTTTAGGTGTTTAGAATGCTAACATTGGGCTCGCGTACACGCACCGGAGATGGTGGCGAGAACAAAGGGGCTTCTAAGATTAAAGATATGCGTTATTTGTGAATATTAGTTTCGCTTAAGTGAATAACAATAACGTACTATCAAATTTATAAATTGGTCAAGAATTTCCGGAATCAAATTTCATATGAGCAAATTGATATTTATAATATATAAATTAAAAAGAGAGATTAACTCCCATTCCCGTTAAAACGTTTATGTAAATATAGACTTTTATCAATAATTCTACAAAATTTTTAATCAAGAAATCGAGAACCTTTGTTGATGGTTCTGAGATTAAATATAATGAAAATCTTATTAAACTATACATATAATCGAGAGCAAAGCTACACACGGATGTGGATCATCAGCAGAAAGATATCTGCGAAGTTATGAGAATTAGGAAATAAAATGGAAAAACACAGGACGCGGGAAGGAGTGAAATATTCCAGTCACGTGGCTCGGAAATTTTTCTCGAGATAGAGAGAGTCGGTAAGTGTCTCGTAAAATATGGGATCAGAGTAACAGGATTTGTACGGATTTTCTAGTAAGAAAGTACCACATATGAATATAATGCATGTTGCTACTGCCTTACTGTTTGTTTTCGAAATATCCCATAAATCAATCTTTGAACACAAAGAGAAAGAAAAAAATTACATTATTACAATCATAAATATTCCGTTTTATCGATCGTAACGAATTAATAGAAATTAGTTAATAGAAATTAATTTATAAAATTTCTAGATTTTAATATCTAGACTTTACTAGTCTAGTTCCTACTAGCATGGAATACAGTAACACACTGAAATACTTAATATAGATAGTTTACACATAACAAACACAAAATTTCTCTTGAAGATGATCCATACTTGAATCGAAACGTTCAGAAAAATTTTGTAAATTGCAAAATTGCTTTGTTTTCGACTTTTAGATCAAACCTGTGCGCCGATAACATAAACTAATTTCTATTACAATAATAACTGATTATCTTTGTCTTGTATATATAGTAAACGTTCAGTTTCAGAATCTAACTTCGCGCAATATATATTTCTTAATAAAGTTTCGGTTCCCGCGTTATAATCCCGCAGCAAGTTCCGGAACTAATGGACTTCATTTCGCAAAATTAAAAACGATCTTAGCCAAGGAGTGCTGTGAGGTTTTCCAGTTCTCCAGCATCCTGCGAAACGGCTAGGCCGCATGATTTAGCCAAGCTTATTTCCCGCGGAATCTAAGTCGGAATCGAGTTTTCAATTTCATCCACCGAAGGTCCGGCATCGCGATTTATAGGGGCGTGAAGGGGACGCAGGCTTGGAGGCGTCCCCGGTGGTCGGTCTCGGGTTCGTTCGATGAATTTCAAACAGCTTCCACGAGAATTTCTCGACCAGGACGTGGTGACTGGCATGTACCTTGAGGATATTAGCCGCGAGTATACTGGAAGCTGTAGCCCCCACGGTAACCACAATCACTTCGGCGCGGCGTCGCTCCACATCGAACTCGCCAATCGAATTTGCATGGAACAGGGAAGTTTTGCCCCCTTTCGTTCGCAACCCTTGCCTTTGACACGCCTCATTTGTATGATTTGTCAAAGTCGTTGATGCGTCCGAGGAAACCGCTGTTGCTGTTACATCCGATGCCGAGGGAAACAGTTGAATGTCGAGTAAATTAACTGTACGCCTCGATGAAATTTCATTTCAATAAAATCGTCCTGACTAAATTTAATCATTATACAAATTAACTATGCAGAGTGGATCGTTAAAGACAGATTACCTGAATAACTCGCTTGCTTTTGAAGATAGAAGAGAATATATCAGACCAAACTTCCTTAGTATCGAGGCGCTCACAATCTTCTTACCAATTTTTTTATAGTTAGAAACGTTACGGACATATGAAGGTCAACTTTGTTTTTTTTTAACATAGCGGAATGGTTTTTTTGGAGGGGTAGGAGAAAGAGAAGTAAAGGAATCACGAATAAAGAGGAAAAGTTACCCCCTCTATACCGGTACCAGATTAATCACGTGAGTGAAGAGCGGAGGAATAGCATCGTAGAAGGGGAAGGTAGAGTGGGGACACAAGTCTTAATCTGGCGACTCTGGTTTTGGTGTCGCTAGTACGAAAAATAAAAGTACGTAGCATGAAGGTACAATTTCTCACGAGACTCAAAGAGCTACGCGCACAGCGAACACACAAAAGTCGGCAGTCTGATAATAAACGAAAGTAAAGGTTACGAGAAAGTAAGAATGATCCTCGAGACACGACAAGCCGGGGCGCAAGATTCGAATGATGTGCAAAGTCGCCAAGTGTGACGTGGAATAAATGGAGGGGTCCAGAGATGTAAGGGTCGCGCGAGAGTAGACACGCATAACGAAGAGAAAATCACGATAGAGGGGCGGCGCGCGAGCGGTATCCTCAGTCGGACCACACATTGTTATCCCCGGGATCCCCTTCCTCTTCATCTCGCCGGCAGTCTCTTCTAGGTGGCTGCAGTCGCTTCTGAACAACCTGGAGAAATAACGTATAAACCGCATATATCCAATCTACCGGCAAATCCATGGCGTCGGTGGAGAGACTGCGTGGGTGGGCCCGACGTCGCCGTTCTGGACGAAGTCGTTTAGATTGCCGTAAAAAGATGCTTCGTCGTCTCGTCATTTCCCGGGATGCCTCGACGACCGTGTATGCGCCCATTTCATTCCGTGTCGTGCAAAAACCACTCGCCGCTACGTCGCCGGTACGATTACCGTGCTTGGGAATTTTCGGATGGTTTGTTACACCTGCTTAAACACGCATACTCTCGTCTATAACCATTAACCACGTACGAAGATTTTAAGATGCTGACAATATTTTCCTTGGAATACTAGATTCCATATCAAAGTCTTAAATAATGGAAAATAAAAGAATTGAATTGGAAGGAATCTTAGGATTGTCACAAATCTTTTCTAGGCGGACGTGTCCCGTTTAGCTAAGCTATTTTTTGAACGACACTAAATATGATCTTGGAATACGAAAGTATTATTAGGTCAGTGAACTCGTCTTGGGATACACGTTTACCTAAATAAAAACATGAAGTTCCGCATAAAAAACGACAGGTCACATTGAAGTCTCGGAATCACGTCCACCTAGGGAAACAGAGTCATTAAATTTTTGGAATAAATACTTTAATCCATAAAGGATGAAGAATTTATTAGAACTATAGTATCTACTGAATTCTCTAGACTCGTTGAAAAATAGTCTTCTTCATGAAAATATGAGCTAAGACCACGAAATTTAACGATTATAATGTCGATGAGCGTTGTAAAAAAATGTTGGTATTGACAAGAGGGTTAATTACAAAAGTAGCGATGCTCATCGACGGATCCTGCTGGTCCGGGTCGGACGTTCGGCGTCCCCGAAAGGGTCGTTCGTCGGCGGACCGTTCCGGTGCAAATGATCCTGAGATCTCCGACCGCGCAATTACGGTTATGACATTTTTGCTACGGGCCGTGTTTCGAGTGCACGTGGAGAAGATAAAAAAGAATGGGGCGGGTCGGTCCGGGTGCGGGGACGGTCGAGGTAAGGGGTGGGGGCAGCAGCATGTAGTCAATATTTGCATGCCGCGAGGCGGCCGGAAGTGCACTCCAACGACGGAGACAAGAACCTCGTGCCTGGCCAACCACTCTTTCCGGCTTGGACTCGCCCTTCCCCATCACGAGTGCAGTCAAGGGTCGGCCTTTTGAGAACCCTTCTGTTGCCGAAGCCGCAGAGTTGCATCTCGCAAGATTCTCCCGGCCGTCCTTCCCTTCTTCTCGCCGCGTTTAAGCTCCTTACCAACGGCGAATCGAGACCACCCCTCTTTCGTCTCTCTTCCCCTCTCGTATCCGCGACGACCCTTGCCGTCGACTGATTTTCTGATGACGACGCGAGAGATAATTATTTCTTGGTTGTGGCAACGAGGGCCGCCCGCTTCGTTGACGATGACGGAGCGCTTCCTTAGCGTCCGAGGTCTTTGAACCGTGATAAATACAACGCCGCTTGCGTGATATCGAGTGGCCCCCTTTCCGCAGAGATCCCTGCTCAAGTTCCGGGGTGAAAATTGAAAGCGGTTTTATGGTCGGTGTTAACCTTTTTGCTGCCTTTTTCGAGAGTGCAAGGGCGGGGCTGAGAAACGTTCGTGTCGTTACAACGTAATCCAGAAAGTATAATGCACCCCGAACCTGTTTCGACTTTTTCATTATACTAAGGGCTTGCAAAATCATTTTATTGTATAGTGGACCTTCGAGTCTGCGAACTAAACTGGAAACTGGATTTCGTATAATAAAACAGTAGCTTAATTACAATCCTGGGGTGTGTTAGGGTAATGATATCAGAGGTTCGGACAATCAAGGTCCTACTGTATATAAAATTCTGTCCTTAATAAAATTAATAAGCACATCTTATTATACGACGTACAAGAAGCATTTGCTGAAAAGTTTTCGCTAATTTGGTATTCCATGAAAAATTTTGTCACGCTGAGAAACGAGCAGCGATCACAGGCATCGGTGTGTGTGTGTGTGTCGAACGAATTTGTTAAAATATGTAATAGTGTTGATAAAATTGATGGCCGAGCTTCGACGCAAGATAGAGTATGATTGATGTAACGGATAACCAATCGTGGCAGGTAATCAACGAGTTATGAGCCGAACTAAATTATACATAGGTTTATGAGTAGCCAAAGAACAGAAGAAGCCCTTCGATAATTCATAATTAGCCGAAGCCAGTGTCGGGCGGTTTCATTCACGTCTAATGGATGCGCTCGCGCGGCGAACTTCCGCGTTAACTTTTCTTTTAGCACGTTTCGTCTCTCCCCACCGCGCCTTGTTTCATGGGAAAATAGTAGGGGGCTGGTTGCTCTAATCTCGTCGAAACGTTCATCGGGCATTGTAAGGTCCGCGGCGAGCTGTGTCGTCGCGGGGGCCAACTTTAATGCATCCGAAAAGGGTCAAACTTTGGTTGCTACTTCGGTGACCACTTTGCACCAGTCAGCGAACCGCCGCAGGACTCTATCTCATTTTCTTTCTCTCTCCCACTCTCTCTCTCACTCTGTCTCTCTCTTTGCCTATACATATATACAATATATATATATATATATATATATATATATATATATATATATATATATATATATATATCTTTTTCTTCCCCTCTTAGCCACCCTTCATTACGTCACACAGGGTCAATCCAATTCTCGATGCTGTTGGAACTTTCGTCTTCGAATCCGAAACTCGAGGACGGTCTCGCTCTCGAGGATGGAAGTTCAGGGCAGAAGTTGCGGGACCACTTACAACGTCGACCAGCCATATTACAGGATTCAATCTTGAACGGCTTAAGTATGTCCCGCCGTTTCGCGTCCTGCCTTCCGAATCGATCAGTCTCGGTTTCGCCACTCGAGTTTGTTTAAGGGATGTACTTGAACAGTACAGAAATATTTTCCGTTGCTACTATGTAGTCATTTTTTAAGAATTAATTGGAATTAATTATTAGACTGCGGATCTTTAGACAAAATAAAAATTGTCTCTACCGTCAGGAAGAGGAACTATATGGATATATTATTAGTTTTCTAATTACTTCAATAAGATAGAAATATTACATCGATAACATTTTATCTATAATTATTTAAGAATTCAATGTATATTCTTCGAATTATAGTAATGGAATGAAAATGATATGTTTTATTTTTGAACATTATCAAGATTTACATTATAAAACATTTACATATTTGCATAATCGATTCGCGATGCCTAGGTAAGTTATAGTACATCCCGCCATCAACGTCTTGCTATCACTTTTCATTTAAATTTTATACCGTGCCCATCCCCGGTCCGCTGAAAACGTCGGTAAGTTATTAAAAGTAATAATTCACGTTAAAGGCAATAAAGATGGCCCCCGGAACGTCCTGTATATTCATTAGACTTCTCCGTAGAAGCAAAGCCCGTCCAACGTAATTCGGTTTCAAGGTTCCGCCCGCGGATACAGCACAGCTGCAGGGAGCTTTTACAGATTTCGACGTAATCCCGAACAAGGAAATCGCGATTGGTATTGATCGATTCGCAGACTCGATTAAAATGAAGGTTTCAAATAAACTGTCAACACCCCTCGAACGTTCCGAGGCTTATCAGAGTTCGTAATTTATTGCAATCATACTAAACACTGTTTTCAGGATTAAGTTCAGGATGGCTACAGTAAAGTTTTTTTTTGTAAAGTGCTTGAAGAAATCTTGGAATCACTTGTGCTATTACATTATTACCTTCCCCTTTTAGCATATACAAATTGTTTTTGTTTAATCATCGCTAGACTGCGAATTTTTGTGCGAAATAAAAATTGTTTGCATTAATTACAGAGTAAAGGTGCTTCACAGACATTATTTTCTTGTTGTTATTGTTTGAGTAGATTGAAAATGATAGAACAGTATATTTAATTGCCGTAAATGATTTACTATATTTCATTTTTGTTGTAAATGCTTAAAATCCACAGTCTAATCATCACAAAAACTCGAGGTGTACATGATTTAACATTAATTTGAACTTAAGTCACAATTTATACCTTAATTCTATTACGCTTAATATACCAGCTATTTTTTTCTGATTTAATTTTGCACCAGTCCAAAATACTCTCCAGGAAATGTATTTAATATTTAATTTAACAACTTCTGACTGTTCTGACACATGTACATCGTTTTGACATATCTCTTTCTAGATCTTTCGTTAATCTAACCCCTATAAATGTATACATTTTTAGAAAATTCGAATTTACTGCCAGCGGTTGTCGGGCGCCTATGATGGTTTTTCAACGGGGTCCGATAATAGCCGTCAATAATTTTCGGGTTGATACGCAGCTGCGCAGACCGTATCGCGGAAAGTTTGTTATTATTGAGGACGGTATTACGGTCCCCTAACGTGCAGTAAACTCCACGCTGCCGTTACCATATTTTATCGCGCTGTCATATTTGCCATTAACCAAAATCGTGGCGGCCACGTAATAGTGAGACACCATTTTCAACGAGACCTGGCACGCGAACGCATTTTCGCACGCCGGTAGACGTTCGTGCGACAACGCGTCCCCGAAGACCGATTAATTAGCGCGAATTCGTTTTTCCTAATCTCAGCCGTGTTGTCGAATACGATAATAAATTCTATATTATGCGTGAAATAGTTTCGCGCGCAAGCCATGAATCAATGAGTCGAAACACCGAGAGAAAATTATAATTTGTGGACCATAGAGTGGACCAAAAATTTATTGTCACCGTGCTGATGTAAATCGTAATTGCGCGTTTCCGGAGTGTCACATTATCGGATAAATTATAAAAATCTGTTTCCCATTAGAATTTTATGATCTTACTTTGGAAACAGTAAGGATGTTTTTCTGTAGCTTCATTGACTTGTACTTCATATAGATCTAATTTTAAAAATTTTAACTTTTGTCCCCGTATTTATTACCAGACTGTGGACTCTATTCATTTATAACAAAAATGAGTGGATAAAACGCAATACTGGAAATATACTTGTAGAACTAGCAAATACAGTTACGTTATTTCAGACTTAACAAAATTATGCAAATAAGAATACATTTTTATTCAATTTCTGTTTGTGTCGAGACTCGTTCGTAAATTGTAGCGATCACACACATTATAAGGGAGTATTTTTATATTTATTGGCAATGTATGACATGATCTTATACTTATGATATGACATGTACTGATATATAAAACTTTAGAGACTCTTAGTGACATAGTAAACAGTAACAACGTCCACTCGAGGTGCTATACAACTTGATAGAGACAACGTTGAGTACGGAGACGACGATAAAAATAGTTTTAGCGTCGTACGAGTTCGTAATAAAAAGAACGTTCTCCGTAAAAGATGATATAGAGTACACTATCGCTGTAGAGTACAGTGAAGGCTCTCTATATGAATGGTAACAATTTACTAAAAAGACTTTTTAAAAAATTTTTTTTTAATAATGCATTGTCATCCAGTTCTGAGCCATGTGTGCAATTTCAAGTCTCTAGCTCATCAGGAAGTTAGTTTAAAATCAATTGCAAAATTTGCCACCAAAGAAACAGACAAACAAGAAAGCGAGCTAATAAAAACGTGGTAAAAAATACATCGCGTCACCAAATTCGTAAGAAATTATAGAGATTGCTGTAGGCTCTTAAGATTAGAGGGTGATATATGTGTCGTTCCTGAAGGAATAATGAAGGGCTACAAATGAACTTTTACACCTAATAGATTCGTAGGGGTTGATGGACACATCATTGGGAACCTACAGCTCTATAAGCTTATCAGAGAATCCTCGATAGCGATAGAGATACTAACGAAGCCAAAAGCTCCGACCCAGATATTCCTAGGGTCTCAAGGAATTTGTAAGTTTTCAAATATCTCGGGGATTCCAGGAGTCCCAAGGCTCTCGGGGTCTAGGCATTCCGAAGCCATAGTGAGTGGGAGTTTCGAGGATCGAGAGAGGTCCCTGAGGACGGCTGAGGACCACATTCCTTCGGGACCTCTAGGTGCTTTGGATCTTTCTTATGCAGCTTCAGAACTGTTTCCTTCTGGTGTCTCTAGGATCTCAGGGTTGACCTTATTATTTTATGAGCATGGCGTACCTGTCTTCGTGCTCGTAGTGTAATCTTCGGTTATCTCTGTCGTATTGTGTAGACGTAATAGCGTCTCTATCTACATGTTCTATGTTTCTTGGGCTATCTCTATTTTGATGTATGGGTATACTAATGTGCTTATCTTGTTCTCCGTGGCCTGGGTTATCTCCGTCTTGTTGTATGGACGTAATGATGTCCATACCTTGAACTGCAAACATGGTTGTCTTGGTCTATGCTTATAAGCCTATAAAGCTAAGCTTTAATGTACACTATTCTACGCTGTAGAACCTTTTATATTCTTTTTTCGTGGATCTAAAATCATTTATGATATATTTATTGGTTTTTGTATTGTTTATGTCTCTCAGGCTGCCCTACTATTTCACTTTCGTCATTTTCTGTAGGTTTAACGTGCGTTTATAATCAACTAGATCTTGTTCCACGGTTCTACCATTCTGGTATCATGTCCCATGCCTATACCTCGCACCTCCAATTCGGAAATTCGAAATTGTGGGTATCGGTTGCCTCTAATCCGGGGGTTGGGGAAATTGGCCCTTAATACCGTAGTTGCTATCTGAAATCTAGCATTCTCATGTATATAGAATTAATTGAACGATATTATTCAACAGATTAATACCATGAATCGTCGACATCCTTGTTCGAATTATGATTGAACGCTTTCGTACAGAACCCGAACGAGTCGGTCCTCTTGGACAAATATCTCTTGTTGCAAAATATAGTAAAGTCAACTATGTAATTTAAATGAAAAATTGAAGACGTGTTGTCTCTCAAAAATACTAGAAATTGAAATGATTTTAAAAACATTAAAAACAAATTTTTGAGAATGAATGTACCTTAGATTTTCAGATTAAACCTCCTCCTTTACCACGACCCCTTAAAACATGTTTTACTTTTTTCGCTGTTTTATTAAACAAAAAGTAAGATAAAATAAGTTCATCTTTGTTGTTGCGCTACTTCCAAATACTGTTTGTAAATGAACACAGTGGAGTGTGAATTTCTTTGCAAGTATTTAATTAAATATTTTCAGGACATAGTGTAACTTAGTTAAACCGCGCGTAATCGTATCATTAATTGTCGGCATAACGTTGCTGCACGGGCGGTCATTCTTAAGCGCTTTCAGCTTACAAATATTTCGTAAACAATGGCATGATCGCGTGGAAGGAGTGTTGCGTTAACGTGCGCTGCATTAAACAGATAATTCGGAGTGCGATTCAAAGGAGCGCGTCGCGAGCACACGTGCGCAATGTCCTCGCAGAAATGTCCAAGTGGCAAGTTTCTCAGAGGCGAGGGTGAGGCGCCCCGAGAATTTAATTTATAATTTTCCCACGAAATTTCGTGTCGTCGCGCAATAAAAAACGCATTAGAGACCCTGGGACACGTAACTTGTAACTGCAAAGTGGATTACCGGCAGGTTAGTTACCGGTATGAGTTAATTAACGGCCGTTCGAACTTTGGTCTTTCAGGGATGCATCCTGCGCTATCGCTGCGTCGTTGAACTTTGCAAACATTTAATGGCCCTTGGTAACCTGGCAAATGCACTTTTACTGCCCTTTTAGACGGGTAAGGTGTCGTTCCCGAAACCCCGTCCGTTTACGCGGCACGCATTTATTAATTCCCTCGCACTTTCTTCGATTGCCGTAAACGAATTTTATAGGCCATCCGAGCTGCCCTAGGAACTTTGTCGGATTTACTGTCAGTCCTGTACAAAATTCCTCAGGTAGAGCTAAGACCAATTGGATTGGGTCGTAAACAGACAGCGCCTGCAAAATATATTTTATTATTCCAAGAATTACTTCGCCCAGAGCGAGAATCAATCGATAGTTATCCAAGAAAAATGTTATCTATCGGTGTTAAATTATTATTAATTATTTCATTCTTAATTTGCAGACTTTCTCAGAAATTCCTCACACGTTGCTGTCTATTCTGCAAAACCTATCGAAAGTGGACTATGGAAGAAATATATAATAATTTATACAAATAAGAATTAAAATTTTAATACATTACTTTACCAAATAGTTTTCCTTTTGGATTTTTGACATCAGAATAAAAATCTTGAATTGAAACTGTAGATTAAAAAATTAATTTTGTTCCGGTACTGTCAAAATACTCTCAATTTTTTCGAATACTTCTTCAATTAATTGTTTCTAAGAACGAATGTTTTCCAAATACAATATATTATATATTATAGCCATTACTCTCGTAAATTGGATCAAATTCTATTTTTATTTCCTCGGTTTCCTTTTGTGTCCTAAACATAATTTCTATGCGAATCAATTTAATTATATTGATTATGAGGGCCATGTTCCATTGACTAAATTTAATCGAATATGAAAATGTATAAGTGGAACTATTATCCGATCAGGGGATGAGTGTTAAATTTAACACCAAATTGAATTTTCCCTGATAGATAGAGCGCAATTTATCTGAAATCTTGAATCGATATGACTTTACCTGGAATAATGCTTCGCTGCTAACTAGTTCTATTGCGCAACGTATATTTTCAGTTCATGTTCCTGTAATTTCGCATGCACACACACAAGCACATCGAATCTGGGCATTACATTAATCGAGCACGTCTATACTAATCATTTTTCTTGCTAATAACTTTCAGACACGAAAAACGTTTTCGACACGAATTCACTAGTTTTCCTCGGAGTTCGATGAACCTCGTCCACGATGTAACCACGAACCGTTTCACGTAGCTAGTCTAGACGAAACTGCTGATTTTCCAGAATGATATCTCGCGCTTCATTAATCATAGTAATTCGCGATTCGAAGTTCGTTCTCTTTATGCTGTTGTCGCGGGTACTTGAGCACCTATTAACTTCGTAGTTTGATATTCATTATGTGTAAAATAAGCGGTTACCAAGTTTTAATTTAATATTCAAAGTGTCTTTCAATTTTGCATATAGAAATATCATTTCTAAATTCATTATACATCTAAGAATATACATATATGCGTTTATGAATTTATTAATTTAATTTAATATTTAAATGTCATTCAGTTTAGCGCTACCTTATACAATTATCAAATTGAGAAATATTTCGTATTTCGTTATTTCAAAGCATTCTTGATTCTATTAATTTAATTTAATAAATAGAAAACGAATCAATGAAAGAACTGAAGAAGTTAATACAGATAGATACAAAAATGTCAATTAATTAAAGGCAATAAAATGAATAGGTAAATATGAGAAAAGTATACGACAACAATATCAACAGTATTACCATGTATATGCTTAAATTATCTTAGGATATTTTCTATTTGGATATTCGACATTCTAATAAATTCTTGAATCATACGTATTCTCGTCGCGTAATCCCCGCTGTCCGAATCTCCGCGCAGGCGCGGTGGATTATTTATGCGACAGTAGATCGGACGATTATCGATGGAACACCAGAATCGTCCGAATTATGCATCGCTTTTCTCGTAATACAGATCCGCGGGTGCACGGTTGTCTAATTAGCTCGGGCTGGCTGCGCGGTCGAGATTTGCCCAGTCTAACGAGGTCTCACGAGGACCAATTAAAAATTTCCCCGGCAAAACAATTAATATCCTAACGGCGAACTGTTTGACGTGTCGGGGGCGAACTCTTCGGCGACGTCATGGCTTCTCCCTCCCCCCGATTAATGATCTCTTCTCGTTTTTAACGGGCGAATCGTGAGCGGCCGGGACACCGGTGTGTCTCGCTCCAGTATTTTATAACTTCTCTACCCGTGAAAATTGAGCGCACTCGCGTCGAGTGACACGGCGAAATACGGACATTTATTAGCGTGATATCTTTGTAACACGCGACACTGTGTCACTTCGACTTCCGGGATATGCGTGTCCCGGATTTCCAGTCGGAATTTCCTTTGTGACTCTTCCTCCGCCGCCTGCTCAGCAGGACTCGTTTTTACGAAGGCCATTTCGACAGACCCACCCCCAATCTCTCTGAAAATGTTTTATGCTCTCCCTCCCCATGCCCGAAACACGTTCAACACGTTCGAGGTAGTTGAGAAATTACTTCTGCATCACACTTTCTCGTTGATTCGACTGAAGCCTGTACGACGAGACCGATCAGCCTGTAAACGAAGTATCACGGCGTTTCCTCTTCTATTTATTCCTCTTGATCTGGGCTTTTGACCAGTCGGAAATAATCCTTCGAAGTTCAATGAACAGTGCCCAACAGTTTATTGATTGCATCGAGTCAACTGAAGGACTGCCGCATTATTTCCAGCATATTACAATTATCAAGGAGAGGATTAAATATCTATGTCCTTCCGGCGCACAGTGTGTTTTATTTAATCATTAATTTTTTAAGCTGTTATACCCCTGTAAATGTAAAATGTTTGCAAAAGTCTGAAGCGGGCCTATAAAAATGTAACGTAGCCTCTCCAGTGTCGCTGGGATTAAAACTTGTCTCCCACTCTACCCTCCCTTTTCTACGACGCGTTTCGTCAGTGTCATGTATGTGTCGCAATATCAGGTGATTGACTACAGTGCACCTCTTAAACCTGTTTAGTCATTGTTCCATGTCACTCGGTCTCGATGTGACCCGCTGTTGCTCTTCGTCATTATCTTCATTATCATTTGGCGGACAATCCATAGCTCCTGTAGCTCTACTTAGAAACAAGTATTTTATAGCTATTAAAAATTTACAACCACAAATTTTCAAAATCTCGAAATATTTAAAAGTAGTGTATAAATCCTAAACGCAGTCTTAAATTTTTTTTGTAATATTGCATTGTTATCCAGTTCTGAGCTACGTGGAAAGTTTCAAGTATCTAACTCATCGGGAAGTTAGTTTAAAATCAATTGCAAGATTTATACCGAACAAACAGACAAACAAGAAAGTGAGCTAATAAAAACGTGGTAATATTATGTT
The DNA here is from genome assembly GCA_028455615.1 of Lasioglossum zephyrum. Classification (NCBI taxonomy): domain Eukaryota; kingdom Metazoa; phylum Arthropoda; class Insecta; order Hymenoptera; family Halictidae; genus Lasioglossum; species Lasioglossum zephyrum. Next base: position 12,842,077 of record CM052333.1, read on the forward strand.
AACAACAATATTTCTTTATCGACGAGTCTGTGGCTGGACTTTTCGATAATGTGGTGATCGTTTAGGGTACAATGGTACAAGGGCATACAGCGTCCAGCAAACGGCCTATGGATTTACATGGCATGTAGACCCGGTCAGCGAGAGTTTGAAGTTTAACCGGACGAATGTTTTCCGTAGCCCGAAAGGGACAATTCAACGACACAATAATTCGCGCGAGAACTGGCCTCGCCGTAGATCACAATTACCCGAAAATAGCCTGGAACAAGCTTGTTGGAACTCTTGCAGTTACCATCGCGCGCTCAGCCACCGCGCCGCCTTCTAAAAGCGGTCTCCGACTCCAAGTAATGGCTACCCACTAAATTCTAATAAATACCAGCAGATATACCAAGCCAGGGTCCCATCGTGAGCGACCTAAGTGTTATTAATCGTGCCATAAGCCGGAGTCAGCGACATCTTCGATTCCGTTGCTCCTCGCGTGGACGCGAGCGCCGTTATTTTCAATCGCGGAAATGTTTATGTTCTGCCGCGGAAAAACGCGAAGATCCAGGTAACGGAATTATGGTTTCCGAGGACGCGAGATGGCAGCGAGGAAATATAGCTTGCGATTCGTCAGTTAACCCTTCCGGGACGTCTGCCTACTGACGAATATTTCAAAATTCATTGCACAGGGTCAGATCCTTAACCCCCTTAACTCACATTTTCCATTCATCTGTATTGCAATTTTGATCGATGATCATACAGTGGATCTAAAAAGTATTTGTTTCCAGTTACGACAAATCTTTGACATTTAGACTGTGATAATTTCGTTGTAAAGTGTAGTACAATATTGAGCCTGGTCTCATTTCAAAGCTTGAGACTAAGTCAGCTGCCAGCCAATTGAAGCGTCTCTAAAAACTCTATTCGATATCCTATTCGAGATAAAAAAAATCTTAAAACTGAACGCGACAGTCTTGATAACGAAGAACTTAAACGACCAAAAAATTCAATTTATATAGCAATTAAGAAATAGGTAATTCGTTGACAGACCATGCTAAGAAAAAATTATGTTTGTTTAACGTCACTGTTACAAATCGAACATTTTACATGTAACAACTTGATAGAAAGGGTTATGAAGCAACCCCCGTCCATTACTTTTCTTATCTGTTACAATCATTTAAAATCGGTGTCCGCGGCTCGTAAAGAAGACGGATTCCCGCGAAGTTCAATTCCCACGACCGTTTCTCATATTCCGTTCGTATTAGGAACGGAGTAGCTGCAGCCGAAAAATCAGCAAATGGGTCTGCCTCGGAAATAAAGTTTTCAGTATGAGGGTAATACGTTCCATGGTGGGTCTGTTTCCCCGCGAGAGGCGTCTGTTTTCGTTTTAATAATCCCAGTTCTCCTGAAATAATTATAATGCCATTCGGGCGTTTCGGGGGGAAACGTACTGCCTGCCGTTTCCTCCTCGTCCCTCGCGCCTTTCGTCCCCCTTTAGTCCCGCACTCTTCTCCTCGAGTTCCGTCTTCTTAGGAGATAGGAAAAGCCTGGCAGGACGGCGTGGTGTACTCTCCGGCGGAATTACTACGAATGAAGTTCTTAATCTTAATAAACTTCAAGGTTCCCGCGCCTTCATCCTCATCCGCCTCCTCCTCGCCTCCTCCTCTCGCTGGTACCGGTGCCTTCTGCCTCCCAGGTTTATCTCCTGTCAGTTGATTCACAATTCTCGCCGGATCTTATCGCGAGAATCCTGTAAAATCGTGTCACAAACATGAAGACGCGCCGCCGGGTGTCTCTCGCGCCGTGAAATATCGCCGTATCTTTCCAGCAGTCCATTAAAGCGGCTGAAATTGCATCCAGAGGAAGAAGATCGAGAGGAACCGACGCTATCCGACGCCCGAGATAAGTCTCTGCAGACGAGGATCGTTATGAATGGAATTCCTGATCATAATAAATATCGAGGCTGCTCTACCTCGAGCACGGTCGAGTCGAGTTGGCTGCTCCGTCTGCATTTGCTCGCCTCGCGTCCCCGGACCATTTTTGATTGTCTCGTTGATCCTGGATCTTTTGTCGTAATTGTATTAACCCTCCCGAGGAGAGTGTTTCAGCAGGCGACGCCTTGATCCGTTTAATCCATTGCTCCTCTTCTTTTCGAGACGTAGTAGTATGGAACGACTTCGAAGAGGCGCGAGAGTTTCTTCATCAGTCAGTTAAAAGCTTCGAGATTTCTCATTAGCGTCGCGCCATTTCATAATCAATTTTTTCCCCACTTTTAGTGACAAATAGTGGTACATTATTCTAACACTTGCATTGATAACCGAGACTGTTCAAGTGGTTGACCCCCTTCAGGTGCGAATTGAATTTAACTTATTTATTTCATTTTTCTTTACTCGAATTTATTATTTAACTTTGATCATATGAAATAATATTTTATATCTTCATTCATATCTTCACTTAATTTTTAATCATTTGAAACTGTCAACAGATTATTTACCGGGGCCTTGTTAGTACCATTCTCGATGAAGTTAACGTAAAAAAAGACCTTAAAAATGTTCTGTTTAAAAATAATCCTGAAAGAAATGAATGACCAAAATTGTTGTTGCTCGTAAATTCTCAGTTGCGGATCATAAGGGTACACAAATTGTCAGTCGCCTAGAAAATAATAATGACGGAACCGGATACATGGATCGCATTGAATCACTGTTCGAAGGTCAACAGACCGAAGGAGGATTCTCGTATTGGTCGTTTGGGACCTTGTACACGTTGCAGGTTGCTTGTCCCTTGATCCTCCGTCGAAGGACAAGCCATCCTCGGAGTTACACCAGGAGATTAGATTCATAGAGGTGTCTGGGATTAGAGATGGCTGCATTTAATAGGCAAGTTCGGTCCTAAATATCATTCGTCCCCCCTCGAAATCCTTCAAACTTGATCACAATATCCTCTCGTCACTCGCGGCTGTACATCTCGAGCACCCGAGCGGGTAATCCAATCCGATTGTTGCATGCATCCTGGAAACTCTTGGCGGAGTTCCGAAGTGTCCTTTGGAATCCTAATGGCGCAACATCTGACGTCACGTCTTTCAAGTTTGCTCAATACGTGCGGCATCGGGATTCAGAGGAATGCTTTGGGAGTCCGTGGCATCTGAAAGTGCCGTCATTACAAGTAATTCGTGAAATGAAACGCTGTCAAATCTCGTTTACTAGCGCAAAGCGGGAAGAAATATAGTGATCGAATCATTTTGAATAAAAAAGATTATTCATCAGCTAGCAACTATGTTATTAATGTCTATTAATGGCATCATTTGCAAGAATAGAGGCTGTCGCCCACTGAACATGTTCAAAAATTCTAAGTAACACCATTCCATTTAAAAAATGACAAATGCTCAGACGTGCTTAACGTGTGGCCTAATCGTAGTTGAGCACTGACAAGACACAACAACAAATCACCATTGTTTCTCGAAAATATCGCAAATATAAAAATCTTGTATAAGCCAGTGAATTGGTTATAGAGAGCAGTAAAACAATTTCCTTATTCATTTTTTTCTAATACGTACTATTTAGAAAAAAAATGCTGTCCATATGAGACGTGAGCATACTCTATACAATTCATTTGCAGGTTTTCAATGCAAAGAATTTGCTATTTTTGTGCTGCATCTCGAACGATGAAGAGTGCTACGCCTAAATAATCGCAGGGTCGTCGCGCAACCTTTGGGACAGCGTAATTCAACGGTAGAGACTACTCATTGGGCCCCTCCGGCTTTGCCGCACCACTCTAATTCCCATTTCTCGGCTTGCTAATTGAAAACTTTGCGTTCTCGTCCCCGAGCAGATATTAACATTCTTCCTGCCCGGGGAATGTCGTCTAACGGGCTCCATCCATTAGGAATTACATCCATTTGCCTGACTCTCTGTCCCGGCTCAATTCGAAACTGCTTCCTCTCATCAGGGCCGTGCTACATAGACTTCGTCCCGTCGCGTCGCATCCTACCGATTGTCCTGACCGGGCGCAACTTGCCTCGTCCTTGGTTTGTTCACGGTGAGTTTCCAGATCGAGAAAGACCTCGGTCGGATTGATCACGGGACAATTACAAACATGCCGCACCCTTAGCTGTACCGGAAGCGAGCGAAGTTTCGGTCGAGTTCTCGTTCAAATGGTGACTGTGGTCGGTCTTTGGGAACCATTGGATAATGATAGGGACTTTGCCATGCGACGGGAAAATTGGAAAGGAGTCCCTCAACCCTTTGTAATAAAGTCTTGTTTATGGATATTCGCATGCTTGTCTTTTTAGCAAATTTTGTGTCGTGTGTTACTTGGAGGGTAACTGTTTAGATACAGTGATCGTGAGAACTGTCCTGTATTTTTTACAATATAATGGTTTGGTGGAAACTTTTTATATACTTCATATATTAGGTAGTAACACAACAAGTTTGAGATTCACTAAAGTTGTCCTAAACAAGATGTTGTATATGTTCGTATGTGAATTCAAAAATTGAATCTTCTTGTATTGAACATGGCAGAGAACTTGCGATAAGTTACTATTGAAAGGAAAAACCAATGTGAACGATGAAAGATAAATATACCAATCTTTTTTTTCTATACAGATTGCTTTTTAAAATTGCTATCCCCAAGACCACGTGAAAAAAAAACAGATTATTCTAAATGTTTTATTCATTCTCGCGTAATTACAAGCTGTCCTGAATAGTTGAATATCTGGCGCAATATCTACACGAGACGCAAGATTACTCAAGGTTGAACGACCGCAAGATTGACCGTGGGTCGTAACACATTTATTTCTTCGACTATCACAGGAACGTCGACCTCGACTTATCGTACACGTCGGCCTTACTGTTCGACGGGATGATTTATTATTCAGCCGCGAGCCTGGAGATGGATCCTTGAAATCTGGAAAAATTCTTTGCCGCCAAGGGAGCGGAGTTATCGTGAAAACCGATAGCGGATCTCGCATCGGAATACCCGGGACGAGATTGCATGTTTCATTGTTGACTGTCGCTCGTCGTTCCGTTTAACTATTCATTCCATTTCTCTTGAAACGATGCTGAACACTTGACATAGTTCCAGAATTGTTGCCTCGTTGCTAATGCATTGGCTCGGCCTCTCCTTTTTTTCTCAATCCCCTTTCGGACGCCGAGTTATCATGTTTGAGAGGATACCCGCGATGTTGTCGAGATAATCGCGTCCTTTCTCATCGCAATCAATACCAACATCCAGATATTGAACATTTTTAATACCTATCTACGTCAAAGCACGCTTAGAACAGATGATATAGCGGCAATCGAACGAGAACAGCTAATCTTTGTGTAAAGAATGTGCTATCGAACATTTAAATCATTTATACTCTTTTAATCCTTATACGATCCTCAGAAATAGTAGCATATAAATGATCATAGTAGAATAATTCACTATTCCTAGTAAAGCAATATGTCTCATACCACGAACAGGATGAGATCAATCATTTCAAAGTTTGTAAAGATAAGCAATTTTATGTAGGGAAAAGTGTAATTAACTTTGAACATTTTTTGTTTGACGAATATTCCTGTTCACCAAAAAATATTAAACTTCATACTTTCATCTATAAAGTGCATTGAAAATAAAGTTTCATTAAAAAATTGCTTTTAAGGATCTGACTGCGAGTTTCGTAGGACACGAGTTAATCTATAAACTTTTTAATGAAATTAGGGAAAATAGTTTCAAAGTAGCAAATTAAAATACTTTCAAGAGGTTTTTCAGCGCATACTCATAATATAGAGCACACATACATACACACACATAGGCCAAAGTCGTCCCGCAAACGCAAATACGCGTGCGCGCACACGCATTTCCTTCCTGCACGCTTTATACCGAGGCCGACAAAACACAGATTAACCATCGTGCTCGACATTTATTAATTCTCAAACCTGAACATTTTCATTGCGACACGCTATACTCGGTGGCTCTCGACGTTCCCCGGTCACGACAGCCGTGAGCCAATTCTCGAAATTGCAAAGCATACCGACGGTGCGGCGGCTGCACGCGTAATGACGACGCGCCGTTTAAAAACAAGCATCCATTACGGACATTGTTTTCGCTAAATTTTCCAGGCTCGTAATCTTTCGCTTTAGAGCCGGCATATCACCGGTTTTTCTCTCGAGTCCCAGTCCCATCGTTCCTTTCACTGTTCTCCACCGGTTCTTTCTTATTGTACGCAACAGTCGGGTCAGTTGCTTTATTCCAATTTGCCCCCGTTGTCTCTCGTTGCTCGTGCATCCCTTCGTTTTTAATATTCCCGGGGCTCTCGCTCGTTCATCGGTGATGCTGGGAAAAATTAAACAAGAGATAGGGAAGAACAATAGGCACGTGTTAGCGCCAACGTCCGAGCCTACTTAGTTTCTGAAGGACTCAGGACCAGTGTCACCTGATCGAGACTTTTCTCCCGCTCTACCTGTTAAGAACTGAATTGATGTTTAAAGCCCTTTGAATACTGCGCTTGATGCCGTCTACAATAGAAAGACCACCACTAATGTGGACTGTGAACACATGCTGATTTGTACCGTGTGTATGACTGTCGTATCTGAAGGTTCCTACTCATCTGACTTGTAGAAAATAACTTACTGTTCGCTCACCTAGGTCTACCGATCGTCCTTTTGGGTCATCCTCAAGTGTAGGATGGGGTAACTGGGCCCTGTGTGTTTTCACCAGATTTTTACTTACTACTTGGACCTTCGGCACAGGGATTTTACGTTACTAAATTGAATGCATAAGTTAAGAAATCTTCTTATTGTGCTTGTCACTATGTTCCACATCTTGGCTACTGTTCCCTCACCTAGGTCTACCGATCGTCCTTTTGGGTCATCCTCAAGTGTAGGATGGGGGTGACTGGGCCCTGTGTGTTTTCACCAGATTTTTACTTACTACTTAGACTTTCGGCATAGGAATTTTACGTTACTAAATTGAATGCATAAGTTAAGAAATCTTCTTATTGTGCTTGTGACTATGTGCCACATCTTGGCTACAGACCGGTCTACTAAAGAAATGACAGTGGCTCCATGCTAAGAAAAAAATGACGGCACCTTAATGTCACTTATAGGACCCTTGCTTTGACACTACCTTACTCCTTCTAGAGGACATACCATCACTCTGCTACGGAGCATACTGGTAATTGGACTGTGACCGACCAGTCAGCAGTCATAGCGTCAAGTTACTAGGATAAAGTTCTCATTAGCCCACGGAAAACGTCTAACTAGCGTGTCAGTTTCCACAGTTTTTTCTTTCGGTTACTTGCATGAGCGGCTTGCGGCGCGAAATACGGTGTTTGTTCGCCCGTAATTACGTCGGAACGACGGATCCCAGGAACCTATAGGAGAGGAAATATTCGCCGGGAAGACGGCACCTGTCGCTTCGGCCTGCAGAATTTCCAGGGGACGAAGATGTGTGTTGCGTACCAGAGCCGGCGAGAATGGAGCAGCCAGGAGTGATAAGAACGGGGTGGAAGGACGACAAACCGGCGATGGAGTCCCGGCGTTCTACCCCCGGAACCCTGATACGCCTACCAAGATTAACTTTTAAAGTGGCTCCGGAGCTGCCCTCCCGGAAGCCCGGGGTTTATTACTCAATTTGGATGATAGACGAACCGCGCGAAAAACCGGCGAGCACGCGCTCTCACCGCGTACGCCCGGCCTGAATAGGAATATTCGGGGATTAATGAGATGGCATTCCTGCGGACGCCAGAAGAAACTTCCCGGAGTTTAAAGAACGTTTCGACGGATTTTATGGGTGTTTAGCGGAGGGTGAGTGATGATGGAAGCATTGACGCAATTGGCGGAACGAGTTCTCAGAGTGGGCGATCGTTTTAGACGTATTTCATTGAGCGTGAAGGAATTTTTATGAGTTTTTACCAATTTGGAGATGTGAAAAATGAGTACCTCTAATTTTTCATTACGCAGAAACAGTGATGGAAATTGCTCATTTTTCAATACGTTCAGAGAACAATATAAATAAGGTACTAACCTGACAAGTTTGAGCATGGACAAATTATTTTTTCCATTGTTATACGTGTATTTATGAAAGTCTTTTTTCTGCATGAATGAAGAATATTAAATAAATTTACTGTAACTCTGGATTGCACCTTTCTTAATTGATTTTACAAAACGAAGTTAACCAAGTGTGTAGAATATTGACTCTGTATAAAGTTAGTTTGTAGAGAAATTGAAAAATGACGCAGACGTAGAACGATAGAAAAGAATACTTCGTCTGACTATAGCTTGCCTTTTCTACTTACAGCGAACACCAGTGCTATTCCGTCTATATTTATTGTGACTTTAACAGTATTTTTAACAGTATACTACTGTTAATAAACTGTTATAATCGTTAATCATAATAAACACGTAATAATGAACAACTTACCCGCGAAAGGGTGTAGATCTCAAGGAGGATGTTCGAACGACTTTTACATAAGCAAACCCGTGGAATAAAGGATCCAATCCTGTCTAAAAAATTCCTGAAAATATAATAGTCCATTCTACATGCATAAGACAAAGCACACCGGAGGAAACGAGAGAGATTTTGGAGAATAAATGGAAAGTGTCAAATGCAGGGAAAGAGAAAAGCATTGGTGTCGAGAGAGAAGCGTTCTCATCAAGGTTGAGACAGAGGGCGGACTGTTCCTTTGATTCAGTGATTCGTTTGTGCGGCCTTTACTTTATTCACCAGAATCTCGGTTTCTTAAACGTCTGTCCTTCATTTTTAACTACGTTTCAGACTTTTTTCAACAGCCAAGCAATTATTTATATAACTTGAAACGAAGTAATTTCGCCGGTCAAGCGCCGGGGGACAAACAATGTAGCCCCTCAGAGTAACCGTGTATTTCACGGCTCTTGTTCACCAAAAGGAATTCCCTCTATTCAAATTATCAGATTATTATACTGACAGTATCCGGTTTCTTCTAAAACCATGCTGTATTAACAACAGCATAACCACCTTCCAATTTAGATTACCTGGAATTAAGCTTGAAACAAAGGTTCTGTATAATATTAACCTCAAAGTGCTTGATGACAATGAAGGAAATTAAACACTTTCCTTGACATCATACCGTACAATGATTCTAAATTGTGCATCAAATTGAGTCTAACGCTTCGAAAAACTAAAGCCATTCATAATTTATTTTTCAAATTAAATTTATTAGCGATACTCATCAGAGTATTCAATATCATTTAAATTGATTTCACTACTACTCCGAATAAAAAGTATTAGATGAAACAATATCTTCAATAATTATACTATATAACGACAATATTAATATCATTAATGAATATTAATGAGTTTGTTTCTGTATGAAAGACAGAGTAATATGTCATAATAATGAGTATGAAGTGGTTCACATATTTCATCAAGCTTCTTAAATTTATTTAAAACTAGCTGACCCGCGACAGACGTTGTCCCGTCCAAATTTCTATAAATTTGTTTGTAATCAATAAACTAACTGGCGGATGTTGATAATGTCCATAATACAAACAGACGTCGATAGTGTAAATTCTTATTGAAATATTGATTAAAAGCTGCGACGTTCGTTTTTTGTTGAATTGAAATATGATTTAAAAAGCACTTTTAGTTTTTCCCGAATTTTCCATTTTTCCGGGAAACTTTTCCAATTTTTCTTTCCCTGAAACCTTATTCGAACTAATTCGAACATTTTAAAAAGAAATTAGCAAAGTCCTGCCGTTCTCAAGTGATGCGCTTGATATCCGGGTAGTTTTACAAATTATGTTGACCGTTTTTGTGAAATGTTTTTCTGAAAAGTAGTGGATCGTTTTGGAAGCCATTAGACCCCACAGGACTATCATGCGCGTTGATCCCGTTTTAATGAGTATCGGTGTAGCGCCGAGCAGGTTCGAAACTGTTCCTTTACTCTTTTCGTTGCTGAGTAATTCGAGAAACTTACCTGTCGGCGGCGCGGCGCAGTCTGCCAGAACTAATTATCAAATGTAAACGTTTGCGCGTCCTGCGATAAGTCGGTGGCTCCGAGAGTCCCGAACAAATCGGATCGAAGGAAACCAACGTCTACGCTCCCGCAAATTGGGCTCTCTTTCACCGCCGACCGATTGCTAGACCGTAGTTTTTCATAGACGTGAAAAGGACCCTGACCCGACCAACGCAAGCCCAGATACGGACTTAGCCGCAATTAGTCGTCTAATTAATGCCGCCAGAAGATAAAAATCCACCATTCAGAATCAGAGCTCTCCTAATTCCTGCACCGCCCCGAAGACGCATCCCTTCTCGCATCCTATTAATTATTTCTACTCACGCTACGCTTTGAAAGTCAACAGAAAATCTCGGGGCTTGTCGTAGCGGCGCAAATTCGATGTGTTTCGCACGAATTAATGGCAAGAATCCTCAAAAGTATTAGGTATTACGTTGTTTCATATAAAATGCCAGATTTTGAAATGCAAACGTTGTAAAGAAATACTGTTACAGTCTACTAAATAGTAGAATCAAATCGTTAGAATTGTTAACAAAAATCTTTACATCCATTTTTTAGTCTCATATTCAGTTCATAGATTCCAATAGCTCAGATATTATATAATAGCATAATTCTTCGCCTTACTTAAGATTTGAAAAATCGTGTTTTGGCCTACTTTTCGAGGTAAATACTCCAATATGCGACTTAGACAATTCCAAAAAAAAAGAATCGTATCAGAAATCGTTCCGTGAAAATTCAACTGTGCGCCTTGATTGCACCGGTAGCTTCACCTCATTTGCGAGCGTAAGTGCCGGTATGATTATCGAGCTGCATTATAGTCTGCACTCAACAGTAATTGCCATCCATTACGGCTCGATCCATAATCGAGCGGGAAACGCTCTCGGGAGAAGGCTCTTTGTCCCTTGTTCCGATGCACGTGGATTCCATCTTTCCTATCACCTACCAGCTCCGCTGTCCGCCATCTTCATTACCTGACTGACTTAATTACCCCGGAATTTCGTGACGAATAATGTGTTCTCCTAGAGGAAACAATCTCAGGATTTTGATGACGCGAACCCCACATTCCTGTCGCTATGATTGTCGCGGGTTTTCCGCTCAATAAACTTGCTAACACATTTAATCATAATTTATTGAGTTTGATTCTAGGGAGAAATATGTCTTTGTACCATACTCGCTGCCTATATCATGCATGCGTTGCAGGGGATCCTTGCTGGAGATGTTGTTCTCGATTATTACCTCCTTCTAATGGAACTTTGGAACATATTCATTTAGTACATAATAACAACACTGCAGATTTTATGTGTTTGTGATAGAAATGAATAAGTAAAACACAGAACAGTGAAAATATCAGGCGATTTTTAAAATATGATTATATTATTTATAATTTATTAAAATGTAAATTCTGTTTCTCGAAATCAATGCACAACGTTTTTAATTTGCAAAATGATTCGCAATCTAACGAGGACCGTCTCTTATTTCAAGATTTGTAATGTAATTATCTATGGACCCTCCATATATAAAAATATGGATTTTCTAATATTCCTTATTAAATGAAATTGAATTCCATAGCTATACACTCGGGTAATGGATTCTATGCAATTCGTCATTTGTGTCTTGTAGTAAATCTACTTTCTGTAAATTAAAATTAATTAAAACAATCCATAAATATTAACGAGAGATGAAATTGTAGTTCTAAAGAGCTAAAAAATAGTTCCTAAAGAAAAAACATGAGAAAATAAGTAGAGAAAAAATTATGTTCATATGTGTGTAATAAAAATAACAATTTTTCATGCACGAATTTGTATGATTTTTCTAATATTATCTGCAATTCGCAGTGTAATGATGACATTGGCTTATAAATCTTTGTCAACAGAAGTAATAAAATAACAACATTAAAGAGGTTTGCGTTGACTCAGCAATTACGAGATTGGACTGTAGAATGAGGATATGCACGAGAGCGTTCGCGCGAAGACGGTCGCGTTGAAATTAATTTACGTAAGATGGCTAGGCACCCTCTTCCCTGCTAAGAAGTTACAGTGTCGCGGGGTCGCATAGTCGTAGCAAGCCCAGCAAGTGGTACAATAACGAAGTTAACCCGAAGATGCTCTGTGCGCTGAACGGGGACAAAGTGGACCGCCCGGGGACCATTTCTCGCTTGGTTATAGATCGATCCCCGATGCCGTAATTACCGTCGGGAGAAAATGGGATTCATGATTTCCTTTGACGGTCGGGGAACATTAACCTCTGATAAACGGCACTCAGAGTGATACTAAACTTGTAAGAGCTCCACTCGAGACATCTCACAGTGTCTGGCGACGCGTTCCCAACAATAAACATGTGTTCATAGCTGCGAACTAATAATTAATCTACAACGAAGCGTGCTGGCACCGCGACGGACACCATTTTTACTCAATTAAACTTTTCCTCAAATTAAATATTCAATCTCTTGTACCTCTCAAATATATCAAAATGTTGCTTTTCATTTCGTTTGAAATAGATTGCAATATTTTAAACAGACAAATCAACTTTATTAGAAGAAAAATAGGCAACTCAGAAATGGTCTAATTAACGTCAACTATCACGCGAAAAAACACTAGTACCAATCATTGTTAAATTTCTATAGTTTACATGGATCGATTTCAGGTTCCTTATTACTGTACCTGAGCGGCAACATTATTTTCATACAGGAATATTGACGGGTACTACGTATCGACACTTAAATAAAATATGATAATTTCAATCAGCTGCTTTCGCATCCCAGTGAGGACACTGCGGATGCTCGGGTAATATTTCCCCCATTTACATTCAATTTCGAACGGTACTTTCGTAGAGCAGTGAAATTGAATTTTCCACGAGGAGACCAGGATGTGCTAAGAAACAGAAAGAAACTGACATTCATCCTGACACGTGATCGACATCGGACTTTATTCAAGCATAGACGCCCTGCATCCGCCGTTACAGGGATGTATAATAAAGATAGCGTCGTGGATATAGTCTTGCGGGATGTAATGGCAGTTCTGAAAGGGTCTCCCGAGTCTCGAAGCACGCCAACATTGCCGTCTTTGTTCGAAGTTCATTAGCTTATAGCTTGCTGCCTGTACAGAGAACTCACAGAATGTCATTAGCAAGAAAGGCAATAGAAGGGCAGCCCTCGATCTAATGATTGCAACAGACCGGGAGAGGCCTTGTAAGAACGATACAGACGGCGAATCAATTCGATTAAATAATAAGTGTATCTAATAATACAGTGCAATTATGGTGGTGAGTCACGATTATCGTGTCTGAATTCAATAATATGTCCCCGCTAATGTAGGCATTGTTGGTCGATTGTAGCGGTCAATTAGGTTGATTAAGAGGAACTATATCTGTTCGCGCGCTCATCAAACAAAGAGATAACAGTTGCAAGAGTAAAATATCCTTGTCGAACGAAGGAAGGTTATAAACAATCTTACAGGTATGAATTTATAAATTTCTTTTCTTTTATCGTTGATTTTAATTATATCAGTTCTCTTAGTTCACCTAGAATTATGTTCCTGATAGTAATGTATACATGCATGTGCTCCAATTTGTTTCGACCAAATACAGAGATCTTCTTTGCTGACCTAATATCGCTCGAGGACTAGGCTAAATTCACTGTGTGTATTGGTACGTACGTCATACCTTATTTGATCCTCTCGTGTCGCAAATAAACACACGTCCAACGGTGAGCAAACAAATCAAATTAATTTGTTGTTAATCCTTCGATCGATCACGCTTTATTACTAGTGAAATCACATCGAATAATAAATGACATTTCGCAGAAGATCTGGTAATATGAAATGACTGAATAAGTGAAGATTTATATAGTTATTATATTGATGAGAATAGTGCCAGAATAAAGAGTTACACGACAGCGTCTACAGTACAGGGTGTCCCAAAAATGTTGTACAGACTTTATGAAAATGTTCTCCGTGGCTTCGTTGAGGAGTTATTAACTATAAACACGGGCCAACCAGATTCAATGAAGTGCATTTTTGGGAGACTCTGTATAAACGACTGAGTTTATATTAGGATTTAGTATGACACGACAAACGCTGCTAGCCGAGAGAACAAAGTTTCAGGTATGGTGTCACGTCAAGAAATCGCTACGCGAAGATAGTTATCGCGACAGGGATCCCGATATAATTTCAGACTGAAAATAAAGGTAGACGTCGAGTTGCCTAATTGCCGGCGTTTCCTGTGTACCTCAATTAGGCCTGTCACACGAGCGCGCAGCTCTACCGGAGAAGTGATCCTTTTACGCGACCATTATATCCGTCGGAAGTCAAAGCGAACAACACAAACTATTGACGCAGCGGGATATAATTAAATTGATTTCGTAGGTGAGAAGCGAGGATGGTCGCGCGCAGATACAGAGCGCGAGATCAAAGCCGCATCCGCCATCAGAGCCACACGGGAAAAGGAATTTTTGCGAAATGAATTTCGTTACAATTACCTAGCCTGTTCGGGCCGACGCATACCGCGCTGCGCCGCGCCGGCGACGATAGTAATTTAAATAAAATTTTTAAATAGCTCGCCTCGTCCCGGCACCGGGCTACGTCGATCGACGTCATTACTATCATCGTCCCCATAGAATTTTAATAACTTTCTCCCCCGTGCCGACGACGGTTTGACAGGAAATTACACTCGAAATGACATGGTTGAAAGCACATTCCCGTGATTCGGTAATTTTAATTTTTCATTGTGTGTCCGTAACCGAACAATTTTCGTTCATTTTCGGTGGCGAAAAATTCTGCGTTAACATTGCGCATTGCACACTCTCGAGGAATGTTGTCGAGTAATTTGTACTTCGTCTGCCGTCAATGATAAAATATTAACGCTGCAATGAAAACTTTCGAACTGTTGTTGGAACTATAAGGTTATATACGTTTCCGTGTTCAGTATCATATTATAATAAAAATTGTGCAGAATCAATATAAAATCTTTTAATTTTTATCCGCCATTTTTGTCCAGCACTAATTTCGACGGTACACTTTTCGTTTAAAGTGTAATAAACTCGCGAGAAATAATCGCAGATCACCTTTTGAGAAGAGGTGAGATTTACCGTTATAGGACTACATTGGAAACAATGTGTGAAAAGTTAGTTTAAACTCCAAACTGACGCAAAGTCCGGTTTTCCCCGGATTGTCCTACTTTTTAGTGTGTCTCGGAGGATTTCTTTTAAGGATCCGGGTTTTTCGATGTTACTCGCTCACACTTACTCCGCTATAAAAAATGTATCTTTCTATCTATTGATAATTATCATAATAAATATATATTGTTTACCCGAATTACCCGTCCGAAACTTTTCTTTATGGTGTCATACCTAACTTAAAAAGTAGTTCAAAGTGTCATGGTTCCCGACGGAAAAGTCTGGGTTCGCGATTTCATAGATGCAAGCCAGGTTGCAATACGCGTTGCCGTCTATTAGCGATATGCTTTGAAAGTCTACAAAAACGGCAGAACTCCTTTCCCTTGGACCTAATACATCGACGGATTCCAAAGTCGGAGTGGATCGATCCCGTAGGTATCAGTCGTAACAACACGGATCACCAGGCCGGTGTCGGGGGCAAGAGGTCCGCGTTCCACCCGGAAAATCAAGTTTTCCTTTCCGCCGCGTCACGTAGCGATGTCTTCCAACACGTATGATTCACCGTTGAAGAAGATCTCGTCGGAAAACACAGCGTCGTAGATGGTGAGTCGGAAGGGAAACGGTCGTCGGACGTCGTCCACCCGAGAAAGACGGAGAGAGCCACGGGGAAAAAGGGTGCCAAGTCCTCCGGGGCTGGATAGCCCCTTATATCTTGTCCTGACAGGACGTCCGGTCGGCCATATTGCCGGGCCTCCTTCTTCATCCGCGTTCTCGGTCTCGTCGTCCCTTATCCTGGCCGTTTTCTTATTTTCTTCTTATCACGGCCGCACCATTTTCTCTCCCTTTCGAGCGTTCTCTCGCGATAGAGGCAAGACGAACGATTGGAAAGACGGGAAAATAGAGAGGACAGGTTAGTTTGGCTTTCGCAGGGACAGCCTGTTTAGTATTCGCGGCCAACAGCCGAAAATTAAATTTCGGGACTTCGGCCCTGCTGCAGCCTAGCCTATACCTACAGAAGAAAATGGCGGAGGGGTGGGCTAGCCGACACGTCTTTGAAGCTACGGTTACATTGTCGGGTACCTCCACTCTCTCTCGGCTCTGTCTTAAAAAGAATGCAAATCAACGCTGCCTAGAGGCGACCGTAGACATTCCCGAGGTTATTAAAGCGTGCTTCGTTGGGAAAGCCACGTTTTCAGTATCGTGTCTCGGCAAGCGTGATACTCTGAATAAAGGGTCAGCCTGGCTAGTTATATTTATCATACGGTTTGCACACTAGTCCACTCTGAAATTCGTAAGGGGTAATTCACGGAACTCGCAGACTGAAGATCCACTTGATTTTCTGTTCGTTAAACGCTAATTGGAGGTGTAGAGTTGCTATAGTTGTAGCACTGTTCGCCTACAATTTTTTACAGTGCGAGAGATATTTTCGCTGTAGGCCGTAATTGTGAGTTTTCCAACAAAATTTTGTTGGTTAATTATAATTCGAGTGGTAAAATTATTTTTATATGTCCTGGCTTGATTCTATCGATATAATCTCGATGTATGTATTGAATATAGAACATTTTAATATACCGTGCATTTAAATAGACTGTTACGAACATTATCAAGTTATTGCTGATGTGGAAGAAAATACCATGAAAATTTAATGAACCTCTGATATTGAATCGTTCGAAAGGAACTCAACTTTTTCTGCGTTCGTAAATTGTAGAGCTTCATTTCAAACCTTCGCGATCACCCAATCAAACCAAATATGTGCAGGTTTGATCGATGAGAAAATGTAGGAATACCTGGAAAAAAGTTTCAACTTTTCCGACGTTCCAATAATTCGTGCAGCTATCTACGAGTTTGAATTAATCGTACTTATACATAATAGTGGTAATATTCATACAATAATTTTCATATTTCCTTAGTATTATTTTATGTTTCCTTAACAATTTAATACACTGTTCCTATGTAATTGTGTATTCTTCTGTGATGGTAAAAAATCTCATATTTCTTATCAACGGTCATTATACAAAGTATCCTACATTTGATATGTTTACCACGACACTAGCACTTCGGTATAGATCGGGTAGGAAGGGTTGGATCAGTCCGGTGGTGGAAAAGTGACGACAGTTGAAATGAGCACACTGAATTTCCCCGATTAAGCCGCGTTTCTACGACTTCTTAACACTACTTTTAATTACGAATAATATTAGATCCAGCGGTACAATAAATTTTCGTATACTGAAACGATTACGACTTTTGTTTCGGGCCGGAGTCCTCGCGGAACCCGTGGGCATCCCCACCACTCTCTCATATTTAGGAGCTCGTTAGAACTCCTTCAAATAGAACAATACTTTGTCCATATTTACGATCACGTGTCAAACAGATACAACAAACAGAAACCACTTCGCAATATTTCTTTTCCTTCATTAATTCTACTATTTTCCTCGTATTCTTCGATTCTGTTAATCTTTCTGTTGCGCCAAATTGCAGTAACTCAATTTTCCCGTACATGCACAAAAGCAGTAGCCTACTTATCGAAGTATTCATCTAGAAATTTCGTCTACTGTATACCTTGGCTTGAATATCTTCAATCGTTTCTTTGGTCGGGCGAAAACGTGTTATCGAATCAGAATACGTAGCCGAGCAACAATTGTAAACGTCTGCCGGCTGAGTCGAGTTCTCGAATATTTGAAAAGTTCGAAAATAGCGCGTCAGAGGGCCGAGTCGTCTGTCAGATACGTGACCGTAATCCGGAATCGACGTTACAATGCATCCGGCACGACAAGGCGCGCCGGTCTCGCGCCGAAATAGACGGAGGCACGCCGCGCCGGCTAAAATCACGGACACCGACATCGACGGTGGAATCAAGTAGTCAGACTGGTGGGAGACGGGATGAAACGAGGGGGCGGGGGGCAGTTTGATTCGAGGCTCTCGACGCTGATGTCGAGACAGCCTGTAGGGGCACTCGTAGCTTGACGCTAATTAGATGGGCTCACGACCGACTACGATGGGCGTGGAGCCGCTGGGAGTCTCCGATGTCATGGAAATAATAAATCGTGACATGTCGATGGGAAGAGATGCGTTCGCGGTCCGCGCATACTATCCCCAAACCCAGCTTCCATATTGGCTGCGAGGACCTCCGAGCTTGCTCTTCTTAGACGACTCGAACGAAAGTGGAACATCATTATTCTGCATTTTTGACATACTTTTGTAATACACATATTTACACTTCATGATAATAATTATGTGTCAAGTCTCAATAATTTATTTTTCTTTTTTTTATATTTAAAACGTCGCATCTGCATGTGGGTTATTTGCGACGAACTTCTATGATGCTTTTAGATTTTGTAGAGGTGGTTGAGATTTCTTTAAGGAATTCTATAGTCTTTGTTGTATGTTTTTTGGATGTGAGGGCCGTGTTCGGATTGATTCCAAATTTGAGTCGCTGGACAGACAATTTTTAGCAGTCGTACAAAAATTGGTGAACTGTGAGTGAGGTATTACAGCAGGGGGGGATCTGTCTACTTATGTGATCGCGTGGGATGTCTTGATAAAAATTTGTAATTGTATCATGTATCTTTGATGGTTTCGACTTCCATATGTTGTTCCATTATTCTTTGATTTTTTCTTTCACATGATTAATAATTTCTTGGTGTTGCTTGTTTATCGACACCTTTATTCTTTATAACCGTGAGCAGTTGTTTCGATATTAGCTAATGCTGTTTCTTAATTGATATCTGTTTTAAACGCTTACTTTTCTCCAAGCTACATTTTTCATTCTTCGACATTAAAACACCTTCCATCACGTACAAAATTTCACAAATGTAGCTGAAACGTCCCCGAATGTTCCACGGAAACATGTTACTCAATTCAACAAATAAACAAAAATGCAATAGAACCTCCTATAAGACGGCCAAGAAACAAAATTACGCCCTCGAAAAGAGACATCTCAGCAGAATCCATAGAACCATTGAGATTCTGCATTGCTGAAAGAAAATTGCAGAAGAGATTCCCCACTATCGACTACTTCTTCGAAGCGAAAGGCAAGAATTCAAAATCGCAGGGCATGCTTGATTCTTAAGTCGAAGATGATACAATTTCCCAGCCTCTCCGAGCGACAGATGGAAAAGTCGGTATCAGAGTGAACAGTGAACTCGCCGATCCGCCATGCCGGTAAACACGGTGCGCCGTGGAGGCGCTTCTTTGTCCCATTGGAACAGAATTTCTTCGATCGTGCGTGAATGCGTCAGCGGTATCTTTGATACACCGATGCCAGAGGAAAAACACACACGGTCGGAGACACAGGGAATGAGGCACACACGGAGACGCGCACACCGACGAGTAAAAACGAAAAGCGGGAATCCGGTGGTGGCGGCCAGGAGCGGCAGCATCAAACGGTAGGCGATTCACGGGAAACGAATAAATCCAGGTAGCACGCACTTCGTCAAAGCGCGAGGCCGGGGCCGTACTCGTTTCGATGCGATTGCGCTCGGAGGCATTGTGCATCGGCGGCACTTCGTCATCGGGGACCTGTCGTTGACGTTTAATGGCCGCCGCGACGGTTCTCCGGGTATAGATAGATAAAAGGGCGTAGACGAGAGAGGGAGAGGGAGTGAGAGAGAGGTAGGACGAACAGGACGAGGACACGTGACGAAGGGAAGAGGCAGACTGTCCTGTCGAATTCGATTTCGGCCGATTGGTCGCCACGGGGCTGGCCTCTGCTAGCTAGATCCGGCTCGAAATTCGTATACGCGCCGCGTGACCGGATGTCACGCGCAGAAATCGCTTTCCCGCGATTCCGGATGACAGCGCGCGTCATCGTCCACGTGACGTCGAGAGGAACCATACATCTACATAAGCCCGTTCCGTATATTTTGAGTCGCGTCGTCCCGTTCGCCATCGCTGAACGCACGATACGCGACGCGACTCGACGGGACCCGCTATAGCACAGTGATCGCGTGTTTTTAATCCGGCCACTCGGACCTGATCGGATCGGATCGATCTTCAAACTCGAGCACGCACTCTGTTATCCCCAATTAATTGGCTCTCGGCGGACGAACTCGCCGAAAGGAAAAGCCTGTTGTCCGCGCAATTTGCGAGCGCTTGTTATTTTTCCCATCTCCTTTCCTCTCGATCCAATCATATTCGTTTTAACGCGCTCGATGCTAGTTAGTATAGTCAATGATTTAAACAGGTATTCGATGCGCTATCAAGTTCGTGTTAAGTGGTTTATAATTTGACTCGGTGGCTCGTGATGTCGGGAAAAGATGGTGGGGTGCACGCTGATTCCGCGAGTTCTGGGTTAGGGGAGGCTGTACACTTCCTTCGCATTACATTTATCGTTCACGAAAAGCGACTAAATATAAATGAATGTGAATGAATTTCATATATGTCCAGAGAAATATATTCATTGATTAATTTTAACCGTTTTTAATATCGATGTTCGAAGAATTGAATGAAATATAAAAGTAAAGGTTTATAGCTTAATAAATCTGAGTCTGTATTAAATGTTACTTATAATACCTCGTATTAATAAATACATTTGTCTTTTTCAGGTAAGTTTTGGCCTCCACTGTCAAATAAATTGGGTTATGCATGGTCTCGCCTGATACGTAAGCTGAATATCTTAATCTTTTTTCCATTTACATATAATATTAATCCAGTAAGAGTGGACAACAACGTCTTAACAATCTCAATAATCGTAAAATAAAAATTCTGAAATTCGTCATTGCCGATGTGCGATAAACGCATTGACAAGTTCCGTAGTTTTAATGTTAATGCTTAAATATTAAAAATCGAAGAAGAGACGTTAATGTCAACTTAATAGGACATTATCGCATTCGTGCGTAACATATTTAAAAAATTTTCATTACGAGTTCGACCCGACATTATCCGACAAGGGGTTAGTATAGCAAGCCAGGGTGTTAAACGGCTGAAAACATGTTCTTAAAACCTGTACCAATGAGATTTGTGTGCATCGGCGATCGTAATTCTCCCCTGACCGAGATTTCATACCGACGTGGCTCGTCGATTTTCACCGATACCGTGAGACTGTTAAAGAAAAACAACCGCCGCGACAGGGATGGGGGATCGATATCGTGGCTGTTGACATCAGGGCCATCGAAACTATTGACAGAGTGTCGCGGCCGCCTCGACGAGCCTCTATTTAGGACGGTATTCCACAATTAGTGCCGTCACGCGACGGGACGGTAAAGCCTTTCACGTCACGGCTACGAAAGATTGTCAGCGGTCTGACAATTCAGTCGCACGCGGCCACTCGTCTGGATCGAGCGTTTCAAGGGTTTTCACACCCCCGCACTCACCCTGCCGCTCTCTAGGATCCTGTTAATATATGACAAGGCTCGTGACACCGGTGACACGTCAAGTAGCGCGCGCGCACGAGGACTCTTTTCATTATTTTCCACCTTTTTTCCCACGCAGTTATCGCGCCTCTCGACGAACAAGGACGCGGAAGGATTTTCTTCAACCTGTCCGACAAATCTGTCATCGACACGATCGCGCGGCCATTGATTCGACTCGAGGACTCCAAAATTTTATTACCAGATGGTCGAGACTCGTCGAGTCGATACACAATGTTGTGTTCGAATTTTTGGAGATGCTTGTCACTGATAGGTCCGCGGAATACGTGGACATTACTGTTTTCATTAAAAATTTGAATGCACCGAATGGTTCAAGTTAGGAGCATGTGCTTCAGCAAACGAATTTATTTAGTTGTCTCTTTTCAAAGAGCGTTCGTGAGTTTCCAATTATGGATCGAAACATATTGTTGAAGGATTAAAATTTTCAATAATACGTGTTCATGGCGTGTAAAAAGCGTTAAAGAAATTTCTTTTAATGGTTCATCGTCTATTTACAAGAAATAGAAATATTGAGTAAGTTTATAAATATGAAGGGATTGCATGTGCATATTTCATCATTGCATGTATTACAATTGTGCATTACAAAAGCAAGTTGTAATAAATAAGGAGATTTGCTATTATCAAACTTGACCTATCTGTCTATTGATTTCTGGAAATACTGTATATAGAAACGCATAAAAGTTAACAGAGTATGCGTTTGAGCTAAAAAAATCATTCTTACAAATGGTTTAAAATCTGTATCGAATGGTACCAACGTCTCGACGAAGAATTACTAGTTTATATTTCTAGAAAGAATAGCTGTTTACAGGATTTCCGGTGATAGTGTGTCGCACGTGACGCAATTTTCTCAGGATGGCATTCGCGAACGCGAGACCGCCGCGATAAAACGAAGCAACACTACTGTTTGAATATATCGATGGGCGATTTAGGTTAAGAGCACGACTCAGTTTCCCGGCTGATGGAATCGACATTGTTGATCCAAGAAATGCCACACGTACGAGCAGAACGAGGTGCAACAACGGAGAGACTTTCGAGAAAAACAAGTGGAATCGAGACTCGCTCGTAAATCAATATTTTCAATTATCGACCATTCTTTCGCTCAGATTCACCCCGAGCCGAAAGAGTCCTTCGCCGGGAGACCGTTATTAGCCGACTAAAGTACGGATGGCTATTGATTTTCCAGGGCAATCCTGAAAATCGGTCCGCCGAGTCCTTTGGCCCCTGTCCCCGCTTCCACGCCGGGATTTTCAAGAAGTAATTTCGTTACCCCCGGTCGTACTTTCATCCCCTGTCAATACTTCGCCCTCTACCGGTGGCCGATGTTTATCGGATTTCAGAAATTAGCCCGAGGACACGCGACGAGAAAGAAAATCCTTCCACGGATCGCGATACACGCCACCTCGCCCTGCGTTATTCCGTCGATCCAATCTGATTGGCCACGGTCACTTTATCGGAGATTCCTGAAATTCCGTGGCGTGTTTCGATTTCGATATCGTGGACAACGTCTCGCCGGCTACCATTCCTCTTCTGTTGCGCGAACATGGCGAACGTGCGTCGCAAACCCTTAAAAATTAACGTTGGAGGCACTAGAAAAATTATAATAACAATTTTTTAATTATTCTAGTTCGAGAAATTATTTAGTGGATTTAATTATTCATGCATATAGATTTTTAGCTAGATCGTTTGTGAGATCAAATGCAGAACAATAACGACACTTAAGGAATTCAAAAATACTTTTGCATTATTTTAAACTCTTTAAAATTAGTAAAGAAAGGACTACATGTCTGCGTGGCTTCTATATCGTTCAATTCAACCGCACAATTGATTATTTTGTATAAAGTTTATGATACTTTTGAAGACTGCAAAATTTTATGCAAACCAGAAGCTGCCTACATATTCTTTCTTTTCTTAATAATTTTATTCTTTGGATCTACCTATTCCTGTAATAAATGCATAAGATCCGCGGTTTAATTAAATGTTCATTACATAGACATTCGTATGTGGAAAAATTGTTTATCATTGTCTCTTTTCTTTGAAGTGAAGTTTAAGAATACTTTAATTAAATACATTCTGTTAGAAGTCTGTATATGGCATCAAACTTAACATTTAATAAATTAAATCTAATTAGTGATCTGTGTAATTTATTAAATTCTAGTGTTCAATATTGTAGAATATGTACACATCAATTTATGATGTATAAATTATTAATCTTGGAATAATTATGCAAGCATGATAACAGTTCATTAATAATTCCATAATCGACAGAATATCGTGTTTAATTTTCCATATACACTTTCATATTTAAATAGTTGTATAGATTAAGGTATAGTGGCTCAGTAAAAATTCAAACACAATTGAAAATGACCTGGATAATGCTTCAATTTAATTTCATTGACGTGTGTATAAAATTTGTATGCAGTATCGTTACACCAGATTAGTATAATTATTCAATGCATTCAATTGATGAAAAGTGGTAAACTATTAATCATAACATTCTACAAAGACTTTTATTACTATTTTTCTGTAATCCATGCTTGGATAAATATAATTTACATTGACGTTAATTTTATTAACATTGACGTGTAATACGCTGCTGCGTGAGTCGTAATATCAGTGATGTAATACAATAGTTATGGCATTAGTACATTGATACTGTCACATAAAAATGTACTGGGAATGGAATCTATAAAACGCAAGAAAGATAAAAAAGCAGACTGTCATAATATATCACATTACACAACGAGATAAGTATTTGTCAGGACTGTAGTAAGGAGGTCGTCCAAGCGAATGATGGCAGTGGCCACGTTAAGTAAACGGAAAAATGTGAACAACATTCAACTAGGCTCATGAAAACTCAAGAAACACGGTTCCCCTATTCTCCCATGTGTTCAACGCCGTAAATCTTTCCCGAGAATGGAAGAAAACCAATAAAACTTTCATACTCGATAATTCCAGCTATTTCGACGCTTCTGTGCGTTCCGCATAAACCAAAGCAGTTAGTTGTCGCTGCAGTTTATCGCGCGAGATTCGAAGCAACGCTAAACGGCGATGCATCGTCGCCGGAATATCTATCGAGTCAACGCCACTTTTACGCGATGCGTCTCCGGATGCGTCGGATGTTCGCGTTTGCGTGGACGCGTGAGGTATGGTTATAGCTCGCCGAAACGGAAGCTGAAAAACGCGATAAAGCGGCTTTAGGGCCGAAGATAGACCGTCTAGACCTGTTACGGAATCGTCGGTTATAAAACGACCCAGTGTGGGATGGCGGAACAGTTTAGCCGTTGTCGTCCGCGCGGAGGAAATCGTTTTCTGGAGCAAAGCTGCCGTGTCCGACAATGAAATGACTCGACTACTTAAAATACCGGGCTGCAGTTTATTACCGCTGTCCCGTCGAACGATTTGTTACTTCCTCCGTTTGTAATTACTTTCGCACCAGAACGAGAGCCACGAGTGACCGGCTGGTAATAACACGTAACATAAACAACGCTCTCGGTTTCTTTCCAGTCCGCGTGCGAGCCGGTCGCCTGTCGACTCGTTACAATGGAAATGATGTTTTAATCTGTAATCAGATCCACAGTGTAATTTGGCCCCGCGTACTGTACCAGTGTAATTACTTGCGGGTCCTGATTTTCGAAATGCTTTACGATAAATTGTAATATTAACGGTGAGTTCGTTTGTTGTTAATATATTATCGTTCCCAGTTATGGATTTGCATCGCGAAATTCACGAGTAATCAGAGAATATACGACCGGAAGGACTCGATTAATCGAAATCGTCCAGGCTGGAATTGAAAAATGGAAAATCTATTTTTTGCAGGCATTATCATAATAATTAACGATCAAAACACAGTGCTCTTATTCATAATTCATTATGTAAAATATAATATATTATATATTACATAATATATTATATTATATAATAATATATTCATATATTATATAATAATATATTCATATATTATATAATAATATATTCATATATTATATAATAATATATTCATATATTATATTATAATATATTCATATATATTCATAAAATTTTAAATGTATATATACAATATATATATACGTCCATGATACTGTCCAAGAAATTTGAATTTTTATTTTACGCTTCGATAACCACTACCTCTTGTACATGTTAATATTAAATGGATAACATAAAATGAAGTGTATGTATTGTACGTCTACAAATTAAAATTACTAATCGAAATGTACAGAAACGGTTCAAACATCGTTTTCCTCGGATAGAAATGTCAGTAACAGCTTCCGCACCTGTAACTTCTTTCCCTCACTCCTTATCTTCACTTGCAACTGGTGTACACAGTTTCCGATAGCGATGTCGCGTACGTACCACCACGTATGTACGAGCAGAAAATACGGTCTAGAAAGAAGATACGGTCAAAGTTTCACGCAACTTCGTCGAAACTAGACCGGAGATTACCAGAGAACAAAGAACAAACTGAAGTGAAGGGAAGTTGTAGGTAGTAACTAAACCTAGAATACTTCAAGACACTTCGAGGTAGCATCGTTTCTTTGATCGCTGCAACGTAAAAAATGTAATCTCATGCAAAACGTCCTAGAACATGCTGCATTTAATAATTAAATTATTTGTTATTTTAACAATAATTTGGTTAATCTATTATTGGCATAAAACTGCAGATCTGGCATCTGTCCTGCTGTACAGGGTGGGCTAGAAGTCGTAAAATCGAGCAGGGGGTGGTTCTACATGTAAAACAAATCGAAAAAAGCAATAAAATCTTCGCATTTGACACCTCGTTTTCGAGAAAATCAAGTATAAGGATCAGTCAGGTTCGCGGGCTATTGGATGTGTAGGAAGTAGAATTGGTTGGAAATGGTCAGACGCGCCAGAGGATTCTCATATTTTTCCGGCTCATTCTGTCTAATTTCTTGCTGCCTAATAAAAAGGTAGTATTTTATTTATATTATCACTGCTCTTATGTCAGTACAACAAATTTTTTACGAGATGTAATTTAATAGAGTTCTATGTGTCTCATCTTTTCCATTTTGGTTGTATTGCATTAATTCCTAGTTTTTTGAAATTCTTTATTTTATTAAACCGTGTAGACTGTATGTTATTACAACTTTATAAACATTCGCCATCTAGTTGTAATCAACAAGATTTTAGCAGCAATTAGTTCGTTCAAGAATAATCCACTATATATCTTTGGTGTGAAATATCTGCATGAAATTATTGTAAGTACATTTAATATCTTTAGTATTAATATTCGAGAAACATTCTTAATTCAGTAAAGAGTTTATTTCTGAAAGGGAAGTATCGGAAATAATTCATTATACAAGTGTTGCGACGGAGTAATTTCTAGCGGCTGCCCAATCGTATAATTTTATTAGTCGAGAAGTTAATCCCGTACGACCCGTGTATTAAATATTTGGATGATGGTAGTTTTAATTATTTTATCAATAATAATAGGACAATATCTATTAAATAGCGTCCAAAGATAGTTAATAAAATATTTATAACCACTACGTCTCGATCGAAAAATATTTGGGATGGAAGGATAATAAATTTCGTTTCTTTTACAAAGAGTTTTCAGAATGCAAACAAATAATTTGCTTTGTCATTACTATGGCTAATGATCGACGAGAAGAATGTATCGCAAGTAGTGTCTGCGAAAGCGATCAACTTGTTTCCAATTAGATATTCCTCAGTTTTCTCATTAAGGATTCCGGACAGGAAAGTGTCAACGAAGTACTCGACGAATTTTCACGCAACCACTGCGGGCAAAGTTTCGTTCAAGAGAGGCTTGACGTCACGGTTTATCTTGTTCTAGAAATTTATGATAGTTCGCACTGACTTTCTTCAGGCTCCGCGAGGCTCGTACTTTTTCTTGGTCGATTAACTGCCGCGGCTACATGGTCCCTCGCATCGATTCGTTCGACAGTGATGGATGTCGATCTTAATAGTTCGGTCGCGAACACGGACACCGGTGTACCACCGACCAGAACTCTTCAAAAGTTGTTCGTGAAAGTGTTCAAACTTCCTGATATCATGACGCGTTCCTCGGAAAAATGCATCGAACATCGTCGAAACTGATATTTTGACGAAAACATTTTCGGTCCTGAAAGAACAGGGCTGTGACGTGCGACCACCGAAATACTTAACTCTGCGTTTGATAAAACATTTGTGACTTCGTAGTAAGACTACATAAAATACAGGACGAGTCACCCTAAACGTGGTTTATTTAAAAAGGGTTGTCGGGGTTAGGAATCTGCTCTCATCTCTTAAATATTACACGTTTCCTCTGTTTGTGAGAAAGACTATCATCGTAAGCGTTTAAAAAGGGAGTGGCCCCGTTTGAATGACCTTGAGTAATTGTAGTCATTAATTTCTAATGAAGGTCTCGTTAAAAAAAAAATGAAGGTGACTTCAGATTTAAAAAAAGAATTGAACTTTGTCCTTAAAGCATTTGACATATCTTTAAAACCAACAAAGATATTTGAGGTGCGAATGTTAGGCGACTCACCCTGTGTAAATCAATTTTCATGAACTTTGTATATACAAAAAATGCTTCTTTTGATTATAATCAACATTATTACTTTTTTCAACCAAAGAAAAAGAGGATAAAGCAGCTTTTGCTTTCGCGGGAAACATTTCTATGAAATTTCGAATGGAACAGAAATGTTTCAAACGACAAAGTTAAGTGAAACACCCCGCGTGTATATATAAATGTATGTATACACATTTTTTTGTTACGCGTTTTAGTGAAGCTGTAACAATGCCGTGAAATCTGGACCAGCGGCGACCCGATTTCTCATATCAGGATCCCACTGTTCCAGATGTTAAACTGAAACCAGGGAAGCACGACGAAGCTTTAACTCTCGTCATTCATAAAAAAGAAAACAACCATCCGAATATTTCAGACCACAACATTTTCCGCACTTCTGTAATCTTCTTATTTCAACGCCCACGCAGGACCAATTTGATCGGAAAGGGGTATTTGTTTTCCAATAATACGTGTTTTTGTATTATTTTATGCTTGTTCTTTCTACATAGGGGAATGCAGTTTAAAATTTATATGTTTGTCAAATTGTTTTTTACTTTCGAAGGATTTCATTACAAGAGGATTACAAGAGGAAGTACTATACGATGGTTTAGGGCAGGGAATTTTGAACATTGGAGTATTTATTAATTATTTTTCTTCGAGTTAAGTTTCTTGTTTAGAAATATGAATATCTATTTTCCTATTATATAAATAAGATGGGGCATGGAACAGATACGATGTTGCCAATAAATATTTGTTTAGCCACGATATTCACACTTTGATAGGGAACGAGAAATCAATTATATCTAACAATGGTTTAATTATATTGTTTGTAACATCCTCAAACATTCACGAAATGTGAATCTTATTTATTGCTACTGAAATGGCCCAATGATATTCTAATCAAAGCATAGTAAACACAACGTTATTTAGTAACACAAATACGTTCCATCAGTAATACTATATTCAACTTGAAATTGGTTTAGAGTTTAAACAGTTGCAATCCAAACCTAGTTAACTCTCCGAAGTCAAAACCAGCAGTGTACGGACAATGAATGTAGATGAGTAAATTATCTATGTATAATGTTGGGAAACGAACCTTTCAAACTTCAATATAATTTCCTGTTCCGATCTAATTGATAGGTACATTAATCGTATACACAGACGAACATTTCAGAGAAAATGTCACGTTTTATATTCAGGTTTGAAATCTACTATCTGTCCTGTCACATTTTCATCATATTGACTCTTGTAGAACGATTCTGCTTGTCACATGTCAGATCTTGTTAATTGCAATTTCTTTACAATATCCTCTGCGCGTCATTTAGTATATTAAAGCGCCCAATTTTAGAAAATTTAATGGGCATTCGAATACTTTCGTGGCCACAGGATGTACTAATATTTCCTGCAAATCAAATGTTTCCTTGCGATATCAAACCGGATTCGTAATTAACCTTTTGCACTGGGAGCTATTTTAACTGGAAAGTTAAACATTTCTTCCGGTCTAGAATATTTCCATAACTATGATTTTTTAAATTTTATGAATACGAAATTGGTACAATACTTCATAGAATACCTAAATGTATAGTAATTAATTGAATGCCGATATAGCAATTTTTAGTGGTCCCTCAGAAGGGTCAACCGAGTGCAAAGAGTTAACATTTCAAATAGAATTAAACAAGAATCTCGGAATACGTACAAATATCCTTCTTTTCTCATGAAATTATTGATGATACGGAAATACCAATTGACTCGTAATTCTACTTCTTCCAATATTGAATTGAATCGACGTTACCGTCTGGTTCTAAACAAACAGTGTAAGGGGCTTCACAGACAAAGCGTGAAACTTTGACAGCGACAATGGTTAAACGTTAATTTCGATTCAACGAGCCGGTCAACGTGCCTCGTCGACGAGCAGTGGATTCCATCGAGTGGCTCGAGCGAACAACAATAATAATAAAAATGAGAAAGAACCTTTGTGCCGGTTGATTTAAAGGTCTCCGGGTCTCGAGGCGATTCTTCGAATGGGCCAATCGTAAAACTCGGAACGGGGCCGGCAGAATGCAATGGAACGACCGCAGAAAACCCGTCGGCATTGTGATTACCAAGACCTACTTGACGGATCGGTCGATTGTGCGGAATAATTGACGGCGATTCCGTGCGTCGCATGCGATTCCGTGGCAACGCGACAGGATCCGTTCCGGCAGGACGTGTTGACAATTCGCGTGTATGGGCTCCGGCATGGCACAAGCATGGAAGAAGGTCGCTAGGTGACAACAGGCGGGGGTGTAACCCCCGGGAACCGGCCTCAACAATGGCTTTTTGTCCTGCTCTCTCAATACGTCTCTATCTGGTGTCCTCAATGCTTGACTGATGCCTGGCCATTTTACACCTCTTCCTTTCTGGCTCTCACCCTCCCGCTTCCGGCGGCAACCACCCCCGCAGCCCATCCCACCTCCGGACGCTGCGACCGTCTTCTCTCTACGTGCTGCTTGTCCGGAAGATCGAACCCTTACATTTTTCACGAACATTTCTTCCTGAATGTCCTGTTTTATTAATATCGAAAAGGTTCGCGTCCTTGCCGCGTCCTTGGCCCGGCTGTACTCGGCCGCGTCCGAGAATAACGATCAAATTGGAAGACCGTCTGTAGTCGGAGAAACGGTAAATAATTAACGCGGCGGAAGATGACGCTTGTTCCGCGACTGACTTACACTCGCTCACAGTAAAAATGTATCGACGTGTTCGGAGTCGCTGTTGAAGAACGACTTTTAGAAGGGTAAAAATAATTTTCGTTATGAGAATTTTTTGCTCTTGGATTGCACTTCTTAAATTTAAATTATTGTGACTTTCTGCAAATTTAACCACGTTTTTATCACCTCGCTTTTTATGAAAATTGTGGTATAAAAGTATACTATGTACTCTTTAATGGAAAACTAAATGCATGCATAAGTGCGATAATATGACACTTATAATGTTTAAGTTAGCATTCATACTGGATACGTTATTACGAAATGAATTCAAGATTCAGCATCGTATGAATACATTTTTCTCCCAGCGTATGTCTGCATACATAATATCCATATACAGCGTGTTCCATAACATATGCTACCCATTTCAGAGACACGGATGCAAATAGGAACAATGAGAAAAGTTTGTACGAACGCGTGCTCTATTTAACTTGGTTTCCTGAATTGCAGGAGTTTTCACATTTTATAATTACATCGTGATATAACGGAGTAAACAACGAGGAGCGTTTCGCAATTGACAATGCGTCGCAGGAAATAATGAAAACAGATTTCGCAAACGGCGTTTAGAATTTGACCCATTAGAGAAGCGACCCACTTGCAGATAATGAAGAATTGCTACGGGACGACCGTCAACGTCGACGAGACGGAATCGAGCGCCTAGCAAATTGCTTAGGTAAATTTCCAATTTTCCGCTGTTAGAAACGGTGACGTCCAATCTCCGTCGAGCCTGCCACATACTTCGATGTAATCGAATCGAGATTTCATAAAGTCTGTCCTTGCCGAGCAGGTTAATTGCCAATTGATCCTGTGTGGGTGTGTGGGTGTGTGCGACCTGTGTCGACCTCGTTTTACGGGCGAATCTTAATTTAGGAGATTCCTTTACATAATGAAACAACATTAACAGGCTTGGATAAGACGAACGAAAGCTACGCCTGTCTGAACTTAATAGCATTGTGAACGATAAAATAGCACGACAAACGTGAAAGAAAATAATAGTCTCAATCCAAAATACAGTTCTATTGTTTTCTACACGAAATACAAGAATCTTACAATTAAATGGGGTGAGAGTCTACGTTGCATGTATTATATGCATACCACCCCTCCTTACCCTAGGGTTCAATTACCAACTGTTGTATTTTAGAATTTTTTCATTGATTTGGTTTTTTTTCCATACGACACGAGTCCCATGTCGACATATTTTGGAAATTATGCGCAGGAACTAATTTTAAATAATAAAAATACTTTCTGAATGTTCTGAAACCCTTCTTTTCTGATTCTGAAGCCCTGAAGGGCTATGAATGGACATATAAAAAAATTTGCTGAGAAAATAAAGCTTCAGAAATCAATTTCAGCCACGGAAAAGGGTTTGCAGCCCAGTGCGCGACTGTTTGCTTCAAGGCGAGGGACGAGTGTTTGTATTCGTTTCGAGCAATCCACGGTTGGTGAGCGCATTTCGCATGTACTAATAACGCGGTAATATGCATCCGCGACGGTCTGTGATTCGGCGTCGAACGAGTGCGCCGCATCGTCGAACTTAATTGGAAATTTATGGGAGCGCGAAGGATTTTACGCGCGATTCGTTTTTGACAAACCCGTCCCGCTGTCGATCCACGCGTACACATATATTCCCGTCCCGGGACTTGGAAACGTCAGTTCGCTCGTTACGGGAGCAAGTAACGAGCGTTTCGAATTGGCGAAGCCATTTTTCTCGCGAACGCATCTAATTGATTGGACGCCTCTATATACCATTGTTCGTTTCTTGATTTATGGCCCTCGTTGACCCCGTCCAGGGAACAAGGGACAACGAATCGTTCGAAACTGTGCCATCCTGTTGGCCGGCGAGCGATCGCGGCGCAGGTGTACCTTCATAAAAGTCCCTATATCTTATGGCGTGCGGGGTCATGGATTTGCCTGCACCCCTTAATTCGATTTAATCCTTCCGCCCCAGCTATAATTTCTGCAGAGACACTGTAAATTGTTAACCCCGTCCTTCTCTTCCACCGAACACCACTCCCACCCCTCCCGTCGATGTTGATTTAATCCTTATTTACTTTTTATGGGGTTCGAAGTTGCCGTTACGGCGTCCACGCAACTTCATTGTTTAAGAGCGCATAGTAGTTTAGAACGCAATATGTAATTAGTTAAGTTTCGGATTCCTTCACCATAAAACTGCTAAACCTTTTACTGTTGGGTATGTCTCTATACAGTCTTATCTTTAGCAGTGTCCTCTGTCTTCACGAAATCGTCGACTTTAGACCTCTATGCAAAATAAAAAGGATCAATTTTAAGAAACGTAAGCCAAATTGTCATTCTTTCTTTCTATGTCTGTTTTCTACAATATACTTCTGAAAAGTTAATCAGCGATTTTTGTCATCGTTTCATTGCATTTTCAAGAAAAAGTCGCTTGAATTTATACAATTTTGAAGAGAAGCCAGTTGCAGTGTCTTAATCTGTTTTATAACTAAATATGACTTTTGGAGGAAATACTAAATTTATAGAAATACTAATTTCTCGTTAGTTACTGATATTTCACCTCACAGTATATATACCTTTCCCATACTGCCTCTAGTATCCCGTGTCTAAGGCAATGACCCGCTAGATAGCCTTACTGATGAGTCCTCTAGTGGGTCTAGGACGAAACACCTAGTTCCTTTCTTTTCCAATTGTTTTAAATGATCGAACTTCATTACAAAAGAAATACCTACATGATTATACTAAATTTATGAATGTGAAAGTAGAATACATAACAATAGTTTTGTTTGCGAAGTTACAGGAGTTCAACAATTAACAATTAATTGGTTTAAAGTCTCTGTAAAGAGCCTTATACTTTTGTCCAGTACTTTATAAAGAATGTAAAGAGTTCTTTATCGAACATTGATTCATTCTACTTTCGTCTGTAAAGCTCGTTATAAATACGAGATCTATATGTGCAGACGATTGAAACGGGAACTGATGATCATACAAAGCAATGAGGTACGGAAATTGTCCGTTGACGTCATCGGTCTCTTGATTTAAATTTGTACAGGACTGGATATTTATACATACATTCGTCGAGAAATTCAAGCTAAAAAACGACACACTTGTCGGCTTGGGTTTTGACAACTTGACGTCCGTTCCGATTTCGTCCGAGCCTGTCAAAATTTATGCGAAACATCAAACCCCCCGTAGAAACGTTATCGATCGCGACCCAGAATTGCCTTTATGGCGGGGCAAGTTTTGATTGGGTCTAGATTTTATGCGATTTCCTTCGATCGTTAAATTAACGCAGCGACTTAATTATTTCACGCCATTCATTCGCTCGATGGACGGTACGGCGGTTACTTATTATCGAAGTCGCGCGCGGTCCGACTGACGTGCTCGAAAATTCGACAATTTAATCAATTTTCAATTGCGCATTTACTGTTCCATTTGCATGCATCCAATTCGGACGGATTCTTGTTTCATTTCCAATCGTCACGATTTCCTCTCGCCGAGTAATTTCCACTTCGTTTCGTGGAAATTTAAATATATTAATATCAGAGTAAACGCGAATTTATTATAGAACGTTCGATTCGAAAACCTTTACCTGCATTTCGATTCTTCGATTATCCGTAAATAATTATGACCTGCAGCGGAGCTTTCGTCATGTCAGATCGAATCCTGCGTATCGTGTATATACACATACATAATGTTATAAATTTGGTACCATTTAGAAAATAGCAATATGATAGTTTTTTTCTAATGCATTCACGCTGAAAATCGGATTTCAAAAGAGAATGGCATAGCGCGTTTCGCGGACGGTGAAAACTGAAATTCTACCGGAATTACGATGC
Source organism: Lasioglossum zephyrum (assembly GCA_028455615.1). Classification (NCBI taxonomy): domain Eukaryota; kingdom Metazoa; phylum Arthropoda; class Insecta; order Hymenoptera; family Halictidae; genus Lasioglossum; species Lasioglossum zephyrum. Next base: position 12,876,583 of record CM052333.1, read on the forward strand.
TCATATAAAAAGCTCCCAGACGGAAATATTATTTTATAATTAAATTCAGGTAACCCTCTGAGTAGAACGTCGAGTCCTCTAAAAATTAAAAGAAAAAAAAACTGGTAACGAGTCGCCGGTAATTTTCGTCCTGGGGAAGATCCATGCCCAGTTCATAATGCCCGTTCGACTGTTCTTCCGGTTTCCGGCTTACACAAGGCGGCCCCATTAAGTCCGTCCCGTTTAAACTTTTCCGCATAAAATCCGCATTCAGCCCGCGTTCTACAGCCGCCGACCCGTTTCCGCGTCTCGCATCGACACTGCCAAACAGACCTAGAAGAGTCGGCCATGAATGCCAGACTTTAATGGCGCGATCGTGGCATAGCCTATTACCGGTCGCGTGCCGATAAACCTTAATTAAACGATTCAAAACCGCCGCGGAACGTCTACGCGCCGTTGCATCCGCAGGAATCAGTAGAATACTTGCTTTCTAAGAGGCAAGAAATGCTTTCAAGGTAGCCCCACGTAGATAAAGCTCACAATCGTCAGAGAAGTCTTTGTACACAATTTAATACTACACAAGCTTCCAATAAGAAATGTTAATTTCGATTATAAATAAACCCTGTTTTTTACAATTTTTCTAACCACGTGCCAAAGAGCGACAACTCTGATCTTTACAGATAAAAAGTACCGCGAAATTTAAAATAACACATCTCGATAGAAATGAAGACAACAATTGAAAATACAAATGCAATCGAACTCTTTCTATCTGACAATTTTCTGGTATATGTATATCAGATAAAAATGATAAAAGGAAGAACTGTTTAATGTCTTTAAGTTACCCGAATGCACCTGATCGAACATTACCCTGCTACTAAAAACGATAAGATGTACAACTAAAATTAATTAATGTGTTCAATTTAAATTCTGATAAAACTGTTAAATTGGGGGTATAATAAATAGTAATAGTGAAATCGTAAGACTAGAAGGTGTGTGTAAAAGCATTGACTACCCTAATTTTGAGTTTCCTCAAGTCTATGATGTACTAATGAATGAGAATGTAGAATGTGGAAAATTTCGTTGGCATCGAAGAGATTCGACAGTACTCGACCGCTGTGTCAGTGTAATTTAATTTTCCAGGAGTGGCTGAAGAATGTGAGACAGACTTCGGCGTAATGAGATTGTGTTGCAAAATGGGGATGAGTTTCCTGAGTTTATACTAAAAACTGGAAATTTGCATCCTTAAGTGCGGTCTCGCCTCTGTTACTCGAACGCTGCGCGAGTATTACTTTTGTCTAGGCGAGGAGAGCAAAAACAGGAATATAGAGCCAGTACTATCGTGCAAATGCCGGTGATAATTACGAAAAGGTATCCAGAAACCAAGCGGACCGAACGAAAAATACTAACCGTACCACTAATTAAGCTGGCCAGTAGTAATTAATTAAACGGGCCGATATTAATTACCGCTCAATGGGTGCTCTTTTGTCAACGGGAGTGCTTTATCTGGTTAATCATTCACGTGGACGCGAAACTGTTTCTAAGCTTTTGTCTGCATTGTTGGCCTTTCGGATCTGCGGATACATTAATGAAACTGCTGTAGAAAATGAATGCGACATTCTTCGAAAACTTGTATAGTTTCACACCTTCTCGACAAATTACAAATATTAAAGAAGGAACCTTCTCCAAATCATAGTTTCCATAAAATTGAAGGATTTATATAATGAATTCTTAAAAGTATCCTACCAGCAATTTTTTGCAAAATATGAATTATAACGATTAGACTATGGAAGTTCACACGTTCATACCGTGCAAAAGTGATCAGAAACCTATAAAATATATGATTTTATAGAATCGTATTGCGCGAAATAAAATTTTATTTGATTCAGGTGTTTCGCGATTGACCCATGAATATACGAAATTTCAGGAAGAATCGTTTTCCATTTAATGACTTTCTATGCTGTTTTTAATGATCCTTTTTTCCCGTGGTTTCGTGTTTTCGACGGTATTATCTACCTTGTCGGAGTGACCTACTCCCCATCGTATTTTCCCCGACGCACAATAAACAGCGCAATTTCAGAGTTAAACGACCTGGAATGCTCAGATCTCTGGAAACTAGTTCTCTCAGTATCCGGGTTCGTCGTTCACTGGTATCGATGGGTTTCAAGTCATCTTGCGCAGAAGATAGGACGCGTTCACTGACGACTGAGTCATCATAAAAGAAATCGTCGGAGAAAGAAATGCTCGTGGAACAAGAAGTGATCACCGATCGGAGGTAAAACTCTCTGAATCACAAAGGTATATACTCAATACACAGAGTCTTAACGGAGACCAACGCTTTTCTCGTGTCATAGAAAGCAACACAGAATATCACTCAACTGATAGATTTTTATGTAAGATGGAAAAGAAACTGCTGCAAATACACGAGAAATAAACAGACACGACACAAGAAGTTCAGAAAATTGAAAAAATATCAAACCTGCTAATAATGGACGCAGTAGGTTAATTTATAAAAAAAAATGGAAGGGAATTTTTTTTGGAATAAAAAGTTTTTTTATTTCGTTCTTGTACTTGTCTTGTTCTTTACTCTCATTCAATGATAATTATTTGCTAAAATTATTGAGATTATCTTGATAAAATAATACTGTAATGTGATGTGTTTGCACAATATCTAAACATAATCTATAAGTACATTTTTGAATTTAGAATATTTGAGTTTTCAATTTTTGTCTTTCCATATGCTGAACGTACTATTAATACTACCGTCATTGATACAGGAAATATGTACACTGAGAAGCAGAACGACCAATGCAGGACTAAAACAGAGTTATATTATTTTTGAATAAAAAAAGCCTGATTATGATTAACCATTGCGTGCACGAAAAAGATGAAAAATATTTCAAAATTGCGGTAGTATTTGGATTTTTCTATGCGAGTAATGCCTTACAGGGAACGTTGCACGTCAAGATTTGATGCGCGAGGAAAACTACATTTGGTGCATAAACATTGTGTGGAGATGTGTAAAAATACCCAACTGGATTTCTCTTCAAGAAACTGAAGACGAACGAGAGTTCGCAGATCAGTATTGCTAAGGTGTACAAGATTCGCCACTCGTCATTGACAGACAGAACACGTGCCGGTGTAATTGACACCATGATTAATGAGACCGCTGGATCTCGTACGACCACGGAAAAAATCGGGCGAAAGGGAGAAAAATGTTAGTAGGCTAAGTACGGTCGGCAATCGTGTCGAATGGGGTGCAGGGTGGAAAGATAGAAGGATTTCCTCTCTTTCTGGCCCGTTGCTTTTATACAAGCTCTATCGGACGACACAGATCTCTATTCAAAGAAATATCAAAGTGCTGAGTTAGACCATCCAGACGTTGGTTACCGGAGGGGCAATTCTTGCATTAAGCGTACCCGTGGGAGTTAACAAAATTCATCCACTTTGAATATCCTCGCGCCACTCCATTGACGTCGTATCGCGCGCCATCGTCCTACAGATTAACTATCTCTCTTTCGGTCGCCTCTTTCCAAATAATCAAAAGAAGACAAGTTGACAGTGGTTATACTCCACACCCTCCCCCGACGGCCCCCACGCACACCAATCTCGCTTTGATACCATCCGCTCTTAATCCTAATCTTATTAACGCGTCTCCGTCTCGTTCGAGCTTTATGCTGCGCGACGCGCGCTGCGAGACAGATTAAGCTCCGTCTGCGCAATATGAAACTGCGATAATTAAAAAACTGGAAATTGATACCATGCTCCCTGAAAAGGTGGAATGACGTCCGCCATATCACGGCGAATGGAGCTCCCGCGCTGTTGACTGTTATCGGACCAGCCGTGAGCCACTGTCAAGATTTTAATTCCTCCAGACAATATTTCCATTTTCCATCGGAAAATGCGCAATTGTGTATGGAGAATTTTTAAATATTTATTTTGTAAGCAGATGCCACGGATTTTCGTGTTCGCTGCGAGCGATACGTTTTATTTAGAATTCTGCTTAAAAACACGAGCGGCTTTGGCAGAATTTCATGCGCGGGGTACACCCGTTTCACGGGAAATGTTTGCTTTAGCAGCTTTTCCTAATTTCGACTATTTCACTGCACTTTTTTTCTGGAAAGCTACGGTTTATTGTTAATACAAAGAATCAATCAATTGTTTTATTTAACGAAACGTTTAAAATTCGTGCTCTTTTTGAAAATAAAATTGCTAATGGGCCCACCATTCATCGACTGGGAATCATCGTGCATTTATGGCGTATGTCGAATGTCGACCACAATATTCCTTTATAATTGGTGCTTTCAAAGTGAGCTTCGCATCTGATGTAATTCCTTTTCTATTCTGTTTTCATATGTATTCATCTCGGGTCGAAGGACCCGGCAGTTTTATCGCGGCTCGTACGACAGACACGTACGCGGTTCCCGATTCTACGGAATATATTGTTCGTACCAGTCATACGGAAACAATCGACCAATAAAAGACGCATTTACTGCCTCTATTCGTCCAGCCCCTCGCACTTCCGACGCATCACTCGGTCGGCGGTACTGTCAAATCTCTTCGGCGGTTTCTATCGCGTTTTTCCACTCGAAAATAATTGGCCTCTCGATCGAGATGCGGCACGAGTCGCTTTCCCCCCTTGCCCACGCCGACGAGAACAGCATCCGAGCGTCGTTTCGTGTTCGTTTTCATCCCTGTACCACTCCTCTCGCTCTCCTCTAGCTACGTTCCTTTCAAGCATCCTCCTACCTCGGTGCTGTCTGCGCCCCTCGCGCTCTCGCCAACCGCTTCTACACGCTCGACACGAAGGAAGCGGACGCGCGGAAAGCAAACAAAGCGAAAAATAGAGTACACGGATACCGGGGCGACGTAACTCGAAAGGCACGATCGATCTCGGACCACCGGTGTAAGCACACCTTTGGTCCACAGGACGATGGAACGAAGGACCTCCGGTTACGAGAAGCGATTAAACGAAACGTGGTCTTGCCAAGAAGCTCGCGGAATGATTTTTTCCCCTCTTACATCGATGACGCCGCGGATATCTCTCCGATGAGAATATCAAGCCAATAGTATAGAGTCAGGGATCAAAAAATAAGGCACTTTATGATATCGGAAGGAAGTGTACATTTTATCAATTATAACGGACACCTACAGTTGACGTAGAAAGTATTAAAAACAATAACTTCTTCAAAATTAAAAGCTCTAGTTGTTTTTGAGTTGATAGAAGAGGATTCATTTACTAGGCAATATGTAAATAATTTTTTAAAGAATTGCTATTGACAATTTTGAAGAGAAACGATTTAAATCCGTGCCTTTAAACAAAAAGAATAATCATAATCGATGAAAGGTTGTGCAAACTGTGAGATAAAACGACGAAGTAATAGAACAGTATGGAAAGGAAGTATAGATTGTTATTAATGATTAATTGTAACGGTAGAATTTTGAGACAGCAGCACGAATCGGAGGTTCGATCTGTTACTCCACTGTAAGCGGATCATAAATCGGGTCACTTCGATTCCAGTCGTTCCAGTTGAAACCAGTACATACTCGACAAATCTTCGATTACCCTCGAAACGAAGTCGGTCAGAAAATTCCGTAAGCAATAAGGAACAGGCGAAAATAAATGGTAAAATTTCTGAATTCACAGTAGAATCCCAGAATTACACAATTCGGGTCAATGCAGAGAAGCTACAGTTTCAGTGGACCCGTTATATAATTTTAAAAGAAGAAGTATCCGCAAAATTGTACAAGAATTTACGTTTATCGATTAGGGTTGTCCCGTGCTGGGGCTCCATCATTCTCAAACTGTGTGTCACCTCGTAGATTGAGGGGTACGCCTCTCCTATCGCCTCTTTCGATTTTTCCTTCTGCGTCCTGTTCGAGGAAAGTCAGAAGAGCGATGGAGTCGTTGCGAGCAAACACAACGGGAGGACAATTCACCGTCTATCGATACATCCTCTATGGTTTACGTAACACTCTCGTAGAGTTCCCGTGAGCGTAAACCGTAAGGAGAACTGAAGCTTGTCACGGGGCGGTCCCGAGACTTTCAGCCCATGCTTCAATGATTCCTCATAGAAAAATCCAGCTTGTTTACAGCCTCTATTCATTTTCTCTATATATCTTCCCGGCTCTATACCAATTAAACATTTTCTGAGTTAATTGTCAACCACAGAAAGTAGATGAAGATATATTTCTATTGTATCTTTAATTATTTTACTTCACGAAAATGATGGAATAGAGATAACTATGAAGCATGAAGGTTACGAAAATAATTAAATAAAACCAACGGCAAATATAATAAATTCACAATCTACTCAACACACAATAATTAAATAATTTTCAACACAGTATCTAAGTAAAACACAGCGAAACATCCAATAAATAATTCGCTATCGCTACACAAATAGAGCTGCGAACAGATAAAAATGATCTATAATAAATTATTAATGATAAAATGTAGATATAATTATTTCAATTTACACATCGAAACTGATGGAATAGAGATAACTATGAAGCGTGAAGGTTACGAAAGTAATTAAATAAAACCAACGGCAAGTATAATACATTCACAATCTACTCAACACACAATAATTAAATAATCTTCAACACAGTAATGCTTCCACACAGTATCTGAGTAAAACACAGCGAAACATCCAATAAATAATTCGCTATCGCTACACAAATAGAGCTGCGAACAGATAAAAATGATTTCTGGCCGTCGACCGCGAATTTCCGTGGCGGCAGGACGTTCCATCAGCTAACAACGTTGAGTACACTACTCATAAATACACAGTAGCGCGACGATAAAAACAGTCATAAGTACTCTTCACCGAACAATCATTTTTCACGGTGTACCTTAGCGAGCATCCCTGAATTCAGATGAGTAAGAAAGAGAGCGAAAGAACCTTGTGGTTCAATATTAAATTAAAGTCGAAATTACTTGGACTGCCGTTCATAAAATCTGCGGAAGAATATCAACGGGCGGCAAGGTGAATACACAAGATACCGTCGGAAATGGCCGTCCTCCCTTTTCCCGGAATTTACCGACAAATATTTAACGACCGTGTCTAATAAAACGTCCGTCAGGCATTGTCGATGTATAGGGAACCTCGGCGAGCCTCGAGGATATCCGATTTATACATTATGCGAGAGATATTGCATAATTCAGAGGGGGTTGTAGTCGACTGTTGCAGGGGTGGGGGAGGACGATGGTGTTTCGCGGACGCGTAAGTCCGTCGTTGGCAAATTCTATAGAGAAGCGGCTGTATTTGCGTTGTGTTTCGAAATAGCGCGATGGCAACAGAAACGGCGCGGCGGCTCGTAAACAGAGTAACATGTCAGCCACGGTATATACTCGTATAACAGAAAAATAACGTCGTATATAAAGGCGGAAGGTTTTATGTACAACCGCGGCCGGAACCCGGGGGATTTATGTGGAATCGTGCGTGGAATATATTCCGCGCTAAATGCGAGCGCGTCGCTTGTACGGCCGGGACACTCCGGGAAAAGTATTCGCGGGGAACGAGAAGACACCCTTCCCTCTCCTGGCCGAGTAGGTGTCTTCGGACTAATATTTTCTTTTGAAATGCTCAACCGCGGTCACCGAGTCGAGCGTGTTTCGCGCAGTTAATCGTGCTGGCCGCTCGTGAAAATGGAAACGCGACGGGCCGCGCGCAGCCTGATATATCCGCGGGAACGAAAGAAATGTGGTGGATTGGGCGAACGAGGAACGGATATGCAGAATAAAAACCACTCGGCCCGCAACGAAATACAATCGGAGGCTAGACGATATTCGAAACCGTGTAGCTGGTTCGCTCGTGAATTGAATCTCTGTGCGATCCGCGTCTGCGGGTAATTTGTTCTTCCTTCGTGTGCTAATGGATCGTATGAGACAGAGTACAACCGCTTGTCATTGATTCGCGAAGTAATGTTCAGTATACATATAGGGTGATTTATTGGGCGTTGTGTTTACTTCTGGAAAATACTTAAAATACGTATAGTGGATCCAAAGACAATGAGGTGCTAGATAATGAGGACACAGTGTCACATCATGTTTGATTATTATGTCAATATGTGATTTAAACATGACTTAATATAGTCCAGTTTATTTTTTGGTAACAAGGGAAGACGAAACATGTTACAGAAATGTGGGAGGTTTGTTTGCTTCTGGCAATATAAAACAAAATAAATCTCATAAAACTGTTGTTCTGTGATCCAATGTTAATAGACTGCATATTTAATGTATGGAAACAGTGCGCAGCTGAAATTTAAATCAGTGAAGAGATTACATAACTTTAAGAATGTGTGTATTATTTTGAATTGTATAAAATGTTCAAAGGAAGGAAGATATTTGCATCTAGTTCCAGTTTCCTACTATTAACGAAGAATTCCTGTGAACAGAGTGAACACTTTTCAGAGTAGCAGATTTGGTTTGTGCCGTAAACGTTGCTGTAACAAACCTGGTACGTTTCATATATAAGTCTAACTACACTTGTAACCTTATTTGTCGGAAGAGAATCGTTCGAAACCAGGGAATAAATATAAATGGTTCTGGCGGAGAGATGCGAAAGAAGACTGCGAAGAAGAATGAAGAGGTAAAAAGTATCTGTGAGAGCGTAAAACCCGAAAATGTGAGACCTCATTGAAGAGGTCGTTTGTTACCACGTTACTATAGGGAGGGGAGAGGTGGAAGGATGGGCGGAACCGAAAAATCACGTGGTTTGCGCGAGCCGAGACAAAAGAGCGAGGATAGATTGAAGATTGGAAGAGCGTGGGTGGGCATATCTGAAAAAAGCTCATTTTCGTGGCATTTATCGAGTAAAAGTACCTCTCTTTCCCACCATATTGCAACGGAAACCATATGTTCCGGTAGAGGGCTGCTCTCCTCTATCCCCCCTAGCAAATACGATCGTTTTTATCCAATCTCTCTCTCTCTCTCTTTCCTTTCTTCTCTTCTCTTCTCTCTTTTCCGGATCTTCCGACGTTTTCTTCGTACTTCGCGTCCGTCACTACCACCGATATCTCGGTTGCTTCTCAACGTTTTATAAAGTACGTGACTTCCCAGCACACCACCGGTGCGTACTTCTATACCCGAACTCATTGTTTCACCATTTCCGTCCTCTCCTCTCCACAGTATCGGCTTGAATCATTGTTTTCCATCGTCTTCGTATTCCCGGAGGTCCATCGAGGCTGCGTCGCATTCCAATTGCAGCTCTCCGCGGCTAATGCAGCGAACTACTTGGAACAGTGTCAGTATGATCCCGGGCATCGACTGTGAAAAGCACTCCGTTGAGCCCGGGGAGTCTTCGTGATTCCCGAAGACGGTGAAAATGGAGTGTGAATTCTCGGAAATTAAAATCCCTCGGCGCAAATTGTTAGCTTGCTCCGTGGAATTCCCAGTGCCACTGCGTTCAGGAAGTATCGCAACACTCCGAATAAATCGTACACCCTTAGCTACAAATTCTCGTACAACGTGATATAATAATCGTATAAAAATACTTTATATAGGAACCTTCTGTGTCAATAAGTATGCAATTATACATTTACTGTTGCATAAACTACCTACAATAGCTTCAAAACTATTGGAACACTAAATTTTCGATTTTTATAAAATTCTCGATGTTTAAACTGTTATCATTTCTAAACTTAAATAACCGTGTAAATAGTAAACAGTAAATATTATACATAAATATTTCTACAAATACATATAAAAACTTTTAACATAAATTCCTGACTTTAAAACAATGAACGCGATATAAATTGCTGACATTTATTAAAATGTTAAATTCTGTATTCGCTTCTGAACAATTGGGAGTTCTATAAAAATTGATATAAACATCAATTTCCAAGTATCCATGTCAAATACTCGTACAAACATATTTAATCTTCTGATGAGGACTCAACAACAAACATTTCGTTGTTCGATCTGAAGTAAAGAGGGAGACAGTAGGAAGGCGAAACATGAATGCTCGGTTAGAGCATGTTGCCTTCGATCGCGGAATAACACGGTTCCAACCCTGAAGCAGACGCAGGCTTTTTGTACACAGTCATAATCCGACAAGACGGATAATAGATACCTAACTACTTTGTTACGCATCAAATTCACCCTTGTTTGGCAACCCTCGTGATATCCGAGGTCGCGACAGAAACGTTAACCCTTTTGACCTTCGGTAAGGCGAAGCTTATAACGTTCTGTTGTCAGTTCACTCGGATCCGCCATTGGGAAGCAGTATCTTCTGCTGATTTAGTTGTGTTGCTCGTTTACGTTAGCTTCGTTTGCCTACACCGGGTAACCTTCCGTTGGTCTTCTTGAACTAACGCGGCCCACCTCGAATTATCGCTAATGAAATTTCCAACATTTGCGGAAGTGGCGAATGAAGTTATACCTAACGGAATTCCGGATTTTGTTCGAAATTTTGCGACTTAACCTAACCAATTTTGAGATCAAACGCAGACCGCAGCGCCGGAAAAAGACTTCCATCTTACTCCCAGTGATTCATAACCGGTGTTCCACGAAATTCCATGATATACATTAAATATATTGAATAATATATTTATTTCTACGCTGATGTTTTTGTTTGTTTTTTGGATCATTAATTTGGGTGTTCCGTAAATTTTCCATATAATCTAAAGTGTTCGTTGACTTCGAAAAGGTTAAGAACCACTGGTAACCTTTTTAACAAAGACGATAACTCGTTTATTATTGGACCATCCGACATTAATTTTTTTTGAGAAGTTATAACAATTGGTTGACTATTTATAATTTCACAATTTTTTATGAGCTTTAAAATTTAAAAATACCAATTTTTATCAGAAATACATTTATTATTTTTCAACTTGTATAAGAAGAATATTCAACGCGCACATTTATTGAAATAAACTTTATTCTAAATGATCATAAAATGATAATAAACCTGTAGATTGAACGAGTATTTGGTGGATGAGAACGCTGCATAACATCTGTATTCTTAAATCGTACGTACATTTCACATCCGACAACCTAACATTACTTATTCGCGTTTTATCATTGTAATGAATTTCAATGCAGTCATTTGTACGTCCGTGGTCATTGAACTTTGATGTCGGAAACGAGAGCACCAGCAAAAGTAAAAAAATTGAATGAAGTTAAATATATCACTGTACTGTTAACTGTAATACCATTGCATTTCCCTCGATGCATCGTATAACGGAGCGGAAGCAACATTTCCCGCGGCTGCTCGTAGAAGATTTTTTTATAAGCCATTTGGAAGTTTGTTCTCCGACAAGCTCGTTACATCCGAATTCGCTTGTGACGGTTTTGCTGTAGTTTCTCGGAATACAAAGCGGAAATTCGTAATTGCTTAATTCGATCAATCCCAGAAATACCGTCCCGTGATTAAATAACATCGGTAACCGCGAAAGAGTCAACACTAATCTGTAAAACGTTCGTTAAAAAAATCTCTCTTTTTGTAAAACCGTTTATTTTTATCTTATTTTCCATGCCCTGTACTAATACTCCCCTGAAATCGCTAATCGTCGCGTTTTTCTCCTTTTGCGGCAGCGATTCTTCCGTGACAAATATCGTTGAAAATATAATGCCATCAGTTTTTACATTAAACCATGAATAACGCAACACGAGACGCCCCTGGAAATTGATTCGACTGCAAATAAAATTGTGTAACGAAGATGGACGAAGCATGTTGCGAGTGCGTTGAGTGTAAATTAAAATGAAATTGATGTCGTGCCACAGTGCAGTTATTTTGCTCGACGCATTTATCCGAAAACAGGGAGCGTTGCATTAAATTAGCATGCCAGCTATCGAATATTAATTCGTCGGGTCTGGCTCGCTGATGGAAAAACAATCTTCATTCGTAAATTCGACATTTCGGGCAGAGACTTCAAGACTTTCCAGAAATTTTTCTATTACGATTGCACAATGGATTCGACTTAAAAGTTTAGAATGCACCTCATAATGCATTTTGTCGAAGAAATTTTTAATGTGATTTCGTTTTATTCAGGAAAAGAGTCATTCTAGATTAAGAATAAATATTGATTTATTTTATTCTAATTAACTTTTTACTGTTCAATTTCATCATACATACATACGCTTCTTAGTACACTTGGAATGAGAGTTGCGACTTGTTTATTGCTATATTAAAATTTTGTCAACTAAATTGATTTTCAACGACTGTGACGAAACATTAGAATCGATTAGATTTTGTTTATATTTCTCGAACAATACGTTCGATAAAAAATATAACAAAACCTGAATAATACTCTAAATTTAATGTGCATATTTACTTCTTACGTAGATTATCTTAAATACATAATGTAGACAAGTCTGTGAAATCCAATTGGAGATTAATTCTAACTGGAACTGATAATATCTTTATTACATCTTGATCTCAAAAACGAACGAAATAAATTCTTCAAACGAATAAATGAAATCAATTTATATGCGTTCCGGTGTCCGGGTTGCATATAAAAATTCGAAAGATCCGCCTCTCCAAATATGTCGTAGTATAATAAAAAGATGCATTTACGAAAGGAATTTTTGTTCGCGTTGCGTCTGTTGTTTGTTGCAACTTGGAGATCATCCATACATTATACTTTGGACGTTGTTATTATGAATGCTTGCTCTACAAATATTTTGCTCGTTGGAGAAATAATGGAAATCTCATTCGAACAGAAATATGATTTTGTTGCACGTACATATATCAGAATGCTCATGTTTATTCAACGAAAAGCGGATAATTATTCTTTTATCTTTTATTCATATTTTGAAGCTGCATATACAGGCAACGAATTTATTTGTCTCTGCTCCAGTTATGCGCGCGCGCGGAATCGAATTTATCAAGAAAATGTGAAAAAAATTACTAAGCTTTCTTCTAGAGATCTTTTTGAATGGCGTGTTACACGAATAAATATGAATGTGCCGGCGAATAAAAAATAATTTAGGGTATTTGAATTTCAAGAGACAATATTTCTGTTGGGTAGTTCCATCCCTCAGACTCGAGTCTTTTCGATAAAAATATGTTTATCTTGCACTTGTGTACTATTTTAATTGGTAATTAGACTGCGGATTTTATTCATTTATAACAAAAATGAGCAGGTTCCATTTAAAACAGTGAAAAAGTTACAATGATCTAATAATGCCAATTTAGTGTTTTCAGTTTGTTAAAGCTATTAATGTAAGAATTAAGCGTTTATCTGGCTTCAGTCTCTTGCAAATGATACAGACAATTTTTATTTTTTTTCATAAAAATCCGCAGTCTAGTAATTATACAGAAAAGGATACATCTCGTCGATTTCGATAACGTTGAAATATGTTATCAAGGTCGTCATTCCGAAGAACTTTTCCCTACACGTGTTACCACCACTCGGCAGTAACTTTTTGCGAATATCTATAAAACTAAGTCCGAGCGGCGGTAACATGTGTAGAGAAAAGTTGCTCAGAATGATGACCTTGACAATATATTTCAAGGTCATCAAAATCGGTCAAGTGTACGCATGGTTCTCTGAATAATAACTGTTTAATCCATTATGATTCGATAATTCAATTAAAATGAATCTTTACACAAAGCCATTCTACGGGAATTGTATGGGTGACTCGGCATAGGAGATGTTAAGCGGTTCACACCATGGTCTGAATTGACGTTCAGTTTCGAGCATCTCGAAACAAGGGGACCGGCTGGAACGGAAATCGTACGTTTCCGCGGCGCGCTTCCTTTCAGAGGGCGTCCTCGGACACAATAGGTTCTGTGCATAATAGAGTACCCGGGTTTAGGTTCAGGAATGGCTTTAGGGTCGGCACAGGCGAATGAGACGGTTAATTACCCCGGCAAATTAAGTGGAAACAGTCTGATTAGTGGTCGCTGTCTGCCTCCTGACGGTATTCCGCAAGTGGCCGAGCACCAAACTTCTCCTCCGCCTTCTCTGTTGTATGAACAACCCTTTATAGGCGTGCGAAACCGGGCGGGGACCTCCGACAGAGGGGCGGGGGAAGTGCGGAAGCTGGATGGATAGTCGAGAGGATGAAACTCCAGGAGCTCAATTTCGTGGTTGATGCGCTGTTTTCGCGAAAATCCAAATTCCCATGCCGTCTGGATATTTCGGATGAACTTTGTTGGAACCTCATTTGTTAGCCCCGGATGGTTGCATGGTTAGAAATTCTACTTGCTGTAAGCAATAGACGGTTCCTAATAACTACCAGCATCCAGTTCAATTTAACCTTCGGGGAACAATGAAGAGTACTTGGTTTTACGATAATCAACAGTATATAGAGTAGCATTTACGTACTGGTTAACCGTTAACCGTTTAAGTAAGAAGTTTCCTATTAATATTATATGTATGTCTCTATCATTCTCAATCACTGCTCGATGAGGAAATAGCCGATTACTCAATGCAAGGGTATCTGTTGTCCCTAGACACGCCATTATGAAGAGTGCAACAAGAACTGCATCTCTATTACCGATACCGTCTTAGATCGTTAAGAAATTATTGATAAACGTAGGGTAATCCGATACCTGCTAACTATCGGAAACCTGTAACCGCTATGTCATGCAAGTTGATACTGATGAATCCAAGGGTTTGAATCTCGATACTAGCTCAGGTAAAACACGCGATACCTGTAATAGTGGGATCACGACATCTAGATCTGGAGATCTTGTACGAAAGGTATCGGTAACCACGATTAGGAGTGTACCATTGACGATAGTGTTAGCACTCATGTTGGTGTGGCAATAAACAGAGCATCTAATGTATTTTTCTGTAGCAACTCTTGGGATATTGTGTATAACAAACTAAACTATATATTGGAATCAATTATTATGTATACTTTTACTACGTGCTAATATAATAAAATACTTTGCGATGGGTACATTTAAATAACAAAAATAGTATTTATAAAAGACTGCAACATAAAATTTATAGATTCATCAGCATAAATATCTATACATATTTTAGGGGAATTTTGAAATAATCCAAATGAGTGCATCATGAAGTGTCTAGATGAGTTATATATTATACATGACCTGATATACTTATTTTATAGCTTATTCACATCTTCTGCAAACCTTGAACTAATGTTAAACTTTAACTTGAATTGTGTCAATATTAATTTCCGTACTGTGTGCTCAACTTTTCAGCTCGGTAGTGCGGACGACTATAAGCCACGAACGTCTATAAGCTGTTATGTCTATTCTTTTATTTCGTTTTGGTGTTAGTGTAGCATGGACAGAATTCGATGGGTACATATAGCAGAGAGCGTTTAAGCCAATGGTAACGCCATTCTAATTAATTCTATAGCGAAGACCTAGAGATCCAACATTGCGACCCACGAGTTGAATCGATAGCAAGCACTGCGCAATCATGCGACCCAGTAACGACAATCAGTGTGAGCACAACAGTCACATGACGATGACGAAATCATATATGGAGCAGTTATAGCAGAGGGATTATGTAGCCGCAGCATCTGATGCCGAGGATTTTAAATTAACGTTGCAATCGTGCAAGTATTATAGAGGCAAGGAATTATGTATAGAGTTCCAGAAATAACTGATTTTAAATTGTTCAGAAATCATCCCATTTTACATGAGAAGAGAATAATGCAACCCCAGAAACCATTCAAAATGATACACTGTGAGGACAGTCTAGAAATATGAGTCACAAGACATGAAAGGTAAAAATTAGAGTGCAGATTTTATGCATGTTTGACAAAATCGGATGAGTGAAATGCGAGATAGTAAAATCATTGGAAGAATTAAAAACTATGGTCGTATTATCATGAACATTATGAAGAGAACAAATATATCAATTTATATATAATCAAGCCTGTGTATTTCCAGCAATTTTATAAATTCTTTGAAAAAATGCAAAAAAAATTTCTAACCCGTTGCAGTAGAACATCTTCTAACTGCTCCTAACTGCTTAATTATGTGCAATTTTTGCGGGTGTCGATTTGTCGTTGAGGGTGTTAAAACGTCGACGTGCAATCGCTTTGATTGGCCGCCCCTTTACCTATCATCCTCTCCCATAGATGCGCATGATCCGTTTAAACATCGGAGCACGGAACTCGTCGAATAAGCGGGAACTCGCGGATCGAGCTACCCGGGTATTAATTTTCCACGGTACGTCTCAAAGATCATCCGGGATCGACGTCGTCGTCGCAGGAAATTAGTACGCCATCAATATTCCACGCTCCGTTAATACCGTCGTGTCGATTATTAGCGAGTTAGGTATCCAATTGAATATTCCGTACCGGTGTAATTACGGTATCCCGTCGGCTGTCGTCCGTTACATAATCGCGGGACGCGCATTACGTCTAGCCGGACTAATTAATTAGGCGTCCCGCGCCTCCGTTGTTGCGACGGGATGCGTCGCGGTGCATCGCGTTGCAGTCGGTCTTGCACCGACGCTTCGCTACTTTTCGCAGTTGCCGTTTCAATGCAATCGATTCTGCATGTTCGTAAAGGTCGATGTATACTATCCAGACAGACCGATTCCATTTCAGTATAAGAATGTATTAACCTTTTGCACTCGGAGCAATTTTAACTCGAAAATTAAACATTTCTTCCGACTTAGAATATTTCCATTGTCGGTTCGATCACTTTAATTGAAAGCAATTTTGCAATATATTAATTTCGACGTTTCGGTCTTTGTTTAGACCATTTTCAAGAAAATAATGATTGCGTCTGTGAATTATTAAAACAATATCAAAGTAATATTTTGTTAATGAGAACATGTTAAACACTTTTTGAAATATGTCAACTTACTTCCTTATTGAAATAACTTTAACAATTATAAAGCAATCAAAACATCAACTTTGTTCAAACACACGATCGACAAATAATAAGAAAAGTTAATACCTCATACAATACTTAAATGTTTAATAATTCATTACATACCAGCATATCTAATAATATAAACAATATAGACTTCTGTATAGACTTTTCAGAATATGTACACATTTATTGTTAACAGAAAAATAGTTAATAAACAACAATCTTACAAAGTTTTATTTGAAATTCATCAGTGTACAAATACTTTCTACACTCGCTGTATATCGAAATGCATTAAAGATTGTTTGATCGGTGCAAAACCGTGTAATAATACTTTAATAATATTTCTTTTGTTTAGTTTCCGTCAAGTGTCTGCGCTAATACTAATAAATCGATTTGATGCGTGCATTATTCCCGTTACGCAACAGCGACAGATTGCGCGGCGCTAAAAAGGAATACAGTATAAGGCCACAGCCACCGTGACGCGATGGATTAGTGCTTTTGACGCAACGTTGCGTAATGCGAAACGTCGCGAGGCTTTGCTATAACGACACGGTAATGGGATGCGTCGAAAATCGTCGCGATCGGTTCTCTGATAAGGAATACAGCAGGGAAAATAACGAATACGAAGCGAGCAGAGCGATTACCATGGCCCGTGATCAAAGTGCAATTATTAGTCGTTGCTTGTGCGAATAAAGCATTCAATTGCAAGGCAGGAGAATTTGCACGTAATACTACTTCGAGGCTGTATGAAATTATGTGAAAGTAAAAATAATATGTGATATGCGTCTTATTTTACATTCTCGGGCAATGTTAATTTATTGGAACTATGTCTGCAACGGCAGAGAGATATTTTCGAAATCGTTTGTATACTACTTTAAATACTGAATGTACAAATTACTTCGCAGCCTTTTATTCGTGGAGTAAAGGATACCACAGGGGTCATTTGTCAAATTATAATATCGTTTCTATAGTGGTTCACCACATGCTATACCAATACAAATACGTGGACTAGCAATTACTAGATGGGAGAGATTGATACAAACCCGTACTACGTGCAAAATCATATTCACTGCTAGCTATGATCTCGTTGTTACACAATGCAATTACACAATTAATTTAAAAAAAGCTTTTTCTTGGAAGGATCCTTCAGATTTTAATCATAAAGTATACGAACTAGAATAATTTAACTTGTTTACTAGTTCTCTAACAGTATCTCAGAATTTTTAGACATTGTGAATTAATGTCATAATAGAAAACTAATTCAATATTTATAGTGAAATTAAACTCGAAAAATTCACTTTCCATTATTACAAATAAAATTTGTTAAAAAATTGTAAACTGATCATCAGTTCTGGAAATATGATGAAAAAAATACTTGTCCTTTAACCTTAGAATTCTTCGCGAAGTCGCAGTGTTCTTAGTTTAAAGCTACGGTATATTGTGTTCACTTGGCGCGTGCTACTTTCGAAGAAGAATTTTTTTCTTTAAATAAAAGGATCCACCGCGGCAACATGTGGCCATGTGAATATCAGAGTACTGCTACAGAGGCAAAGTCGACAAAACGGAATAGAAGTATTAACTTGGTCGTGGATATCAGGGGTGACTCGATAAAGCGGCACGCACGGATACTCCTACTTTGCCGGAAGAAGAAAAATTTTTGCCTTGAAATGTGCATTTCAGAGAACCTGAGAAACTTCGATTACCGTTACCATTGTTCGTGGTATGCATTTGCAAATTTCATCACCAGAATTCAGTTATGCAATGGCAGACACGTTGATTAAAATTAACATTTGACCTCGGACGATTGTTGCCCACCGTGTACATATAAAATTAACAATTATACATATATGTTGTAATATTATGTGAGCGAAGCATTTGATTAACTGATGACGTAAAATATGCAAGGGTAAACCACATAGTCTGACCACGTCGATTATTTTCACTGCTAATGGATTGGTCAATATGCTTTTGTCAGATAGAAAGCAGTTTCGAAGTGTCTTCGATTTCATCAAACCAATTTTCATGATTTCAATGATACAACAATAGTAACAAATAAAGAGATATATTACTACATCCGATCTCTAATGAAAGTTTTTGTTGCTCTTGGCTGATATTCTTGAAACAAAGAAAATAAATATATTGCAGTTTGTCTTTTTGTGTATTTGTCTTTCTGATCCACATTATGAATACATGAGACTTGACCGTTCTAATTCAACATACAATTCGTTAGTACAAAAGTGTCATAAAATTCGATTGCATACACTTTAGATAAATGGATTTAGCTTTACTACATAGTTTCACTATTGGATTTTTCCAGTGAAAAGAGCAATCAAATTTGCTTCTAATTAAGTTCTCATGATACAATTGCTCCCTTAAGTGGGTACACACAAATGAAAGGAACCACATTTTTCATTGCATTGCGCTCTTTCACACAGTGCAAATACCTCAAGCAATCCTATCCTTTCCAAGTGCTACTTTATAAAGCATTGAATTATTCTACTAGAATACTGGCAAGCGGACTGTAACTCAGGAGCCAGTCCAAACACAAGATATGTTTGCGCAAACATTCTTCATTCCTTTTCTATTATAGTAGCCATTTACCTTCCGAAATGGACCCTAAAGATTATGAAACACCCCGTATACCGTAGCACGGAAAGCTCTTAGAATAATCAAAAGTTTACAAATATATGATACACTACTGTCCAAAAGAAAGAAGCACCCGGACATATTTAATAGAAAAGCGTAAAAAAATTAATAAAAATACGGTGAGTTTTGAGAAAGGATTCTGCAGTCTAATTTAAATGCAATAAATCAATCACTGTACAATAGAATTTCTACAAAGAGAAAATACTAATCAAATTACGTCATTTTCGAATTATCCTGTACATACCTTTGTTGAATTCTTTTGTAATCTGACAAATAAAAAGAAATACAATTTTATTTCACTTCAACCATGCAATTCTAAGAATACGGTTTAGCCGAATTTCCACTGTAAAAATTAATCGTTCGAACGTATAATTAACAACATATGCAATAATAATTTGTTCACCCCCTTTCTATGCGTACTTGGATAAAATTTCTACAAATGCATCTTACAACAGTTTTTCTATAGTTCTTATAAAAATCAGTCGAGTGACACTCTTTTATATTCGTTTCCTCAAAACGTGACTGCAGCAATATATTATTCTCGCACACAATAAAACACCATAAATTTCCCATTATCGCCGAAAAGACTGAGTATGTCAATGGTTTCCCCGTGCATTGTACACCTTAGCAGAACAGGAGGGTTGAAGTCGGAATTTCCTGAAAATTCTCTTGTGGCGCTTTCATAGGGCACAAAAGCTCCTTGGCCACGGTCTCTGCCCGAAAGCCCGTTTTTATCCATGGTTATAAATCTCGTGTACCACGGTGATTCCGGCACACTGTACATCAGCGATATTAAGGTTGAAATTTCCGCTCGTTAGGGGCATTTGTCGCGGGACGCAGAGAGCGAGATAGTAAGAGAGAGAGAGAGAGAGAGAGATTCACGTTGCGTGCACGCGTTCCACGATAATCGCGGGGGTGGTCCGCCAGTGGTGGCTTAAGGGTAAAGAAAATCGCGCGACGATTAAGCGTAGAGGGCCGTGTACACGGAATTAGCATTGTAATTGCGGAGGGTGAGGTTGCGGTTCGACCGGTCCTGAACCACCCTCCCACCATCCCCTAACCCTCACCCCAACCCCAACCCCTAAACCCCAACCCCCAGGTCCAGCAAACCACTGTCGCGCCGCCATCGTAAAACGCAGACTGCCGTACGCGCGGCAGATCGACCTGAGTTGACCTATCCTAACCCACTGCGGCTTAACCTAACCTCGCTCCGTAGGGGGAAAGCTTGGTGACCGAGCGATCCGCGAATACTTGAGCCGAGGCTGCTCGAGGGTGGCACGGAATCGCGATTTTCATCGTCGGTGACGGCGATCGATAACCTCGGACATTTTTCGAGTGGCTACGACGCTTAAGGGATGACGATCCTCTTCGTCTTGCTATCGGCGGCTTGTCTTAGGAAAACACTATGTTTCTTTGACAGTGTTCAAACAGCTGTTTTCCTTTTTATACTTATTAATTTAAACTTCACTTACCCCGAACTGCTATAGCACATCAGCATACCTTTCAGTTAGAGTCAAATTAGAGTTAAATTCGTGAAATTATTGACGATTCATATGTGTCCAATTGTTAATAATTTATTTTTTGGCAACGGTCTGACAGACAGTATATAGTGACTAGTTTCAATGTCTACATACAGTACTGTGGTGACATGACAAGAAGGTCCCCAGGGCGAGACTTGTGTCCTCAATCTACCTTCCCCTTTTACCACGCTACCTCCCACGTTTCTGACACGGCCTGGTCACGTAGCAGAGGAAGGGTAACTGTTCCCCTCAATTCATGCTCCGTTCCCTTCATCTGGTGACACTGCTGCCTAGGACCTGCTAGTCTATTTTCATAATATCGAGTTTAAAACAATTCCGAAAGTATTTACTAGTAAGCATCTACCTAAATATTTTTCATGATTTTATGCATTCATTGCAAAATAAATCATGACAAGTAGTTTGAAACAGAAGAAGGACTACAGGGATTTTCTGTTCCCAATTTTTTAATTTGTACAAGGAAACTTAATTTTCTCCCAGTGAATTGATAAATAACACTGTCCAACAACAAAAATATTTCTATGTAACTGTTGGGTGGATCTGACAGAGTTTTTCGTGCTGATTCCGAATCTGGAAATTTGAATTTGAAAAAAGACATATTTTTCGACTTTGATCAAACATTGTGACGTTACTATATAAGATATTGTATTGTTCTTTACAGCGAAAGATTCTCTAGACTTTGCACTGGTAATACGTTGTGATTGTTTAAACATATTCTGCACAATAAACAAAACATATTTAAACAATCACAACGTATTACTATTGCACATCACTGGATTAGGGAAAGTCTAGAGAATCTTTTGCTGTAAAGAACAATACAATATCTTATATAATAACATCACAATATTTATTCAAAGTTGAAATATTTGTCTTTCTTTCAAATTCAAATTTCTCAAAAAATTATGGCCAGATTCGGAATCAGCACGAAAAACTCTGTAAGATCCACCCAACAGTTATATGGAAACATGAAAAAAGTTGAAATTTGTTGGACAGTGTAAACCAAGTAATAGTGGATTAAGCAATTAATACAGATTTGAATGTCTAGGATATAGAACCAATTCTCAAACAGGAGATTCTGTCTTACTGTTGTACCGTATCCGATCTTACCCGATCGGATTGGTAATTAGCCCTGTTTGCCAAGTTCCTATAACAATCCATCCAACGGGCTGATGTCGTAGCCTCGAATTGTCACGTGGGACAGGTGGCCAGCATCGGGGCGAATCGAGACGAGACGCTTGTGTACGTAGATTAACGTTGCACCGTTTCTGGATCTCGACCGTGCCAAAACGGTTCACTGTTAGGGATGTATGCTTAATATGTGTTTGAATATTCCGTAAAATGTTTTCTACGATGCGTTGCAATTTAATTGGCTCTTGCTGTATATTATTCTTAATTTTTATAAAGGTATTAAGCTATTTACGAGTAAAAGTTTACGAGATGCTTGAATTTCAATATTCTGAACACGTACCTCGTACAACGTTTATCCTCTTCCAGTTGGTGTTCATAAGTATACCCTTTAGTCTGAATATAGAAATTCGCTCGGTATTAAAATTTAACTATCTCTTTAGCTAATGAGTTTCAATTATAGCCAGTTTAAGTAGCACACATTAATCTAGATTCCACGAATATATTAAAACCTATAATAAGGAATTTCAAGGGAATATTCGATAAAATCATTTTTAACAATGTTTGCCGCTCCTTTCATAACTCAAACAACTATACTAGGACTTTGAAAATGTGTTCGCCTTACAGTAAATTTAATGAAAAATAGGAAAGACAATGAAAATTTAATATTTTCATTCCACGAATAATATTTTTCATTACGTAAAACCACAAACGTTTATTTGCATCTCTTCCGTATAACTCAGCAGAGCACATCTTAACAACAGTATATTTGTCTAAAAACCACACTCTAATTTCCATAATACGCGAACTTTCCAGAAGTCTGCGTTTATTTGACGCTCGCTGCTTTGAGCAAAAGCCATAATGAATTTCAAGCGAAATTCGAGACCGAATCATTACGAAAATTCGGCGAAACGCGCAGCGAATTTGTTGGAAAATTGTTTCACAGTTCACCGTGAATTAGACGGCGAAGTTTTCAAAATATTTGCTTTGATCGAACCCTTTACGGTTTTGGAAACTCTCGGCCGCACATTTGGCGGGCTGCCGTGATATCAAAGCTCTGTTGATGTTTCCCTGTTCCCATGCCGTCGCTGCAAGCAATCGCGGAACAACAAAATTCGACCTGGTTCTTCTTCTGGTGCCGTTCGTAGACTTTACTGCGACGCGCCTTGTACCGTTTCGTTCTTTCCACCTTGTAATTTCGAATTCGCTAAGATATAGGGGCTCCTCAGCCGAGTACATGTATACACACTAATTACGAGTCAGTGTGCATCGATCACTGTTGCACCTCTGCTCCCCCGAAGTAATTAGTGTAAATAGAACCGTCCGTGATAATTAACCGTATAACACTACGCCGCAACATGGCTGCGCAATTGCTTCTGTACTACCGAAGACTTATTGTTAAATGTAAGTCTTAGCTTGTAAAGAAATCAAATTAGCGGAATAATAAACGGCGCCAAGTGATAATAAACCAAGGATGCGGCTTGGACGACTCTTGTAATACTCATCCAAGGAAATCTTGTTCCGCTAACACATTCTCGTGTCTCTGTACCCACCGTTATCTTACATTTTACGTCACCAAAGCCAAATTAACTTTGTGCACATTGTAAGCAAACATTGTAACTATGAAACAAATTATAGTAGTTAATTTTAATAGTAGACTAGCGACTTGAAACCATAATATTCTTTTAATATTTTCACTGCTTTGTATTTTTTCGACATATTTTCGTTATAAATATAAAAGTGTTACTAGTATTTTTTAAAAATTTCATTGGGTAATTTTTACAGGTAATATAAATGTATAAATTTTTATAGGTGATTCTCCGAAAATGGCTTTCACAGCACTAGGAATATTTATGTAAATTTTTATCTAACTAAAAAAAGATAATATTCGTTTGCCATCGACCAGTAATATTATTTCATACGCACGGTGGCAAAAATATAATTTTTTCGGTACATTACTTCAACACAAAAAAATAAACTTCTGGTGCTGATAACGCTTCGATTTTAATTCATAAAAACAGCGCGGATACATAAATAATGAAATGTATGATAAATGATGGAGTTCGTATGAAAAGTTTAGTGAATCCAAAATTTCCTTTAAACCGCGAATAACTCTAGAAATAAACTTTTATTAATCCCAAGAGCTCTTGCGACGCTATTTATATTTGGATACGGCGGTTTCTTTGTATTCGTAAGGAGGTGTTATTTTTACGAATTTTTACAAATGTCTTGTAGGTCACTTGATGGACTTTTTTGGAAAAATCAATTTCTTACATGCATATGCCTGACGTTTTATTAAACGGGGCTAAAAAATGTTATTTTAGCAAGCGCATATCAAGATGCAGTGTTCAAGAGAAGACAGATATAAATGGAAGTATATTTGACATCTACGTCACGTGACGAGACACGATATTTGCAGGTCTCCTGATTTTATGCTGCATTACTTTCGAAGTTTCTTCTGCTGGAAAACTGCACAATATTTTTGAAACTGCAGGAACTTCGCGCTTTTACCAGATTACGTTTTATACAGATGTTATATTTTTACAAGTTCTAGATTTTGTGTAGGCGTGCACGAGAAAATCATATTCCGAAATGTCATCTATACGTGCATTAATACTGCAAAAATTTCCCTAAAGAAATTACAATAATGTTATACACGTAATTATTAGAGATCTCTATTTTACGTGTATTTCACGTACACGTACTTCAGAAGTTCGAAGTACTTCTGTTGAGTCTTAAAACAGCTAGTCTTTTGGCGCAAGCTCCAAGTGGTCATACTTTTTATTAATAGTTGCAGCTCTGGATAGATTCCATAAAATACGTGCACCTTGTCATTAAACCTGTAGAGCCAGTTTAGGTGCACACTTCAAAGAGAATCGGTCATAAGTAATTTCATAAATATTTCGCATATGGTCCTCGATCCATAAAGCAGTACACGGGGGTGCTGGTTCCAAGATGGACGCGGAAGTAACGACCCCATTGACTGTTGTGTCGCATCTGGAGGTTTACGACACCTCAATCGCTATTAACTTGGGAGCTGGTGCACTGGAAGTGCACGTGCTCACTAAGAATGCAATAAATTGAGTTCTAGGACCCGAACTCTAAAGCTAATTCGCCGAAACTTGAAGACACGTACATACTACCTAAAAATGGAGTGCTTCAATTATCCTCAGTGGCCAGCCTCACTGTAGAATCATCCTGGTGGTATGAATTTTCGTTCATTGTACATGTCGTCTTTAATCTCTCAAACGCACCACTTTACGCGATCCTGAAGAGTAGCTCATAAATGGCAAAGCATTAGAAGATTTTAAGGATACGATTATATAATCTGCATGTATAAAAAATACTTAAGAAAAGAAATTTATTTCTAGACACACATCGTAGGATATTCAACGATGCAAGTAATCACAATGAGTGAAAGAGTTAGGCAATAGTATGCGTAAAACGGTTGTGGTCTCCGATGTATTGCATGGCTATGTTCGAGTCACAGCACTATGACTCTCCCATAAATTCAATGTTACAGTAAGCAAGCAGATTAAAACTTCACCAGTTTGAGGATCGAGGGACTAGCAACTAGTCGAGACTGGATCAAGGGCTCGTGAACCGTAACAATTTCTGTCCTTCGATCCCTTCGGTGGTATTCTATTAGAGATCGATTCCCAAGGTGAAACTCATGAAAGGAATATGACCGCCGCTCACGAGTAATTAACCTGGCTTGGTAGTCGAAGCACGAGCCAATTATCATGGGAGATTGCGAAAAGGATGGCACCAGATCGGAGACAAGGATATCTCGTCGCCTCTTCACTGAGGATAATTCTATGAGCGGACGCGCAGTTGCTAAAAACGATTAAACTTGAAAGCGGCATCTCTGGTCAGGATCAAGCCGCCCTTTTTATCCTACCTTCCACTTTCAGCTCGAGCTCGGCCGGTTTGGAGTGACTTCTTTTATACAGCCATGAACGATTAATGCCGGCTGAACTGCGAAAAAGGAAGTTGCCACGGGGCTCGACCAGTTTTTACGATACACGGACCGTCTGCTACCCTTGTTACAGCTTTAATGTCCAAGCTTTAGAATGTCGTAATGGGATCGCGAGTTCTGCTTCGTTATTAAGACGCCGGATTGGGTCTACATTGGTCTGCATTGCTTTAGAGAGGTGTGGGCCTTTTTTAGGTTAAGGGCAGTGGGGGAATGCTCTTATGCACACCCTCTCCTCCGGTGTTGGTTGGAGAGGATAGTATGGAACTCGGCTCCCCCCTCGGTTGTAATTGGCAGGATTATCATTACGTAGAATTAGCCTACCGCCCAGGGCCTTCGGTAAAGAAGGACCTTTACCTCACCCCTCTGGACGAGATCAAAAAACCCCCGCTGGCCCATTTTCCGCATTCAGCGGAGGTACAACTCGTTTCGTCTCCACTCCTGTTCTTGGCCTTTCAGAGATGTGTGGGCCTTACAATGCGTCGGGTACCCGACTGTTCGTCGCTAGATTAGGACTTTTGTCTACCACTCGACCTTGCAATGTTTATTCCCCCACTTTCCCTCCACGTTTCATTGTGATAATGTCACATTACTCACCTGATAATGATAGAGAGAGTGTTCCCCTCAATCTCCCCGGTCGGGCGACACTGTAAGTAGGGACCAGAACCTAACCCTGACCGGGGAAATTGAAGGGAATACGGTTACGAGTTGCAATCAGTAAATTGCGTACTTATGCACATAACTTCAAAGGTGGAAAATTTGAGATTTTGCTGACGCAATATATATTGTTAAGAAATGTCAGAGGATCCCATCCTCCGTCTCCTCAGTCATTAATACATAATACAATTTATGTGATTATCTGTAATCTCAAAGTGTATTATAATTCAATCCGTTAACAATTCTACGATTGTCTCTGTTGGTAAATTTAATGCCACGCAATCACGTCTTTATTCGAGTTTCACTGTTGGAATTACGGCGATAAATATCCTAGTCGAATGTTCTTTGGGTACTGACTCACGTCCCGCCAGTTTACGTTCTACTAGACAGAGAAATGTCCAACTATATCTTTGATCCTAAATAACTTTCCCCGAAAGCTTACATAAATATTTTATACTAGCATTACATTGATCAATTTCATTCTTTCTCTCATTTTCGATATTTTTATTATGTTCCGATTTCACATTTACCCAAAAATAAATGCATTCACAAAAATGTTCTTGATTCGGAGACACCATTCGGAGACAAATATAATCACTAAACTGATTATATTAACACGTGATTCTCTGGAGCTCAGATATAATTTTGGCCACCCATTCTTGGATTGACGCCATTAATTCTTACTTACCATCTGACCTATTTTCATTGAAGGTCTCATCTCTGAATCTTAATGGTATATTTCTCAGAGACATATTTAATCAATCCATATGAGAATGATGGTACTGATGTCAGTATTGCTAACAATATTATGAATATTCGTAGTGATTAAAATGAGAGTAGAAGATATGATAATAGAATGAGATAAGACAATAGAATTAGAGAAGATAATAAAATGAGAATAAAAGTATGTTAAACCGAATAAAAATCATATATGTCTCCTCGCGCGTTTCACTCCTTTGAGAATTTATCTACCGCGTGAAAAAGAATCGGATATGTTTCGCGGAGCACAAGATTTAGGAATAAAATACGAAGCTTTTTATACTACTTGATCGGTGAATCGTGAAGCATTATCGTACTTCACGGCCTAATTTCTGGCTCTCAGCAACAATTGAATAAGCTGGTGAAAGGTTTCCACCTGTATCCTGGTATTTAAATCGATCATTAACGGTACAACAGTTTGTAAATGACCCACTCGAGCTGTATAATTGGCTGCGGTGCCGAAATGAGCGCAGAATTTAAAGTTAATAAATGATCCCGATCGGTTCTATCGATGAAAGGAAAGGCCTCTGCACATTGCCGGCTTCTCGACGCGAAGTTTCAGCCCAGCAGATCGCCTCGTCAGCCCTGGTACCTTGATCAAAGGAATCGAATTCTCTTAGGGTAGGAGAAGATGTGGGTCGAGACGATCAGGGTATGTGTGTGTATTTGTGTGCTTGAGGGAGAAAGAAAATTGGAGATGAGAACTCATCTTCGCAAATAGAAGCGATAATTTATTAGGTGGTTTTTCTCCCCCGTATTTCCGTGAACCAACTATCTCGGGGTCAATATTTGCAATACCCTGTCATTAATATCCTTCGTTCTCGCGCCGATCCATGATTTATTATCTAACAATCTGTTCACTGGGAATTCATTTTGTTAAATGGCGAGTGATCTAACGATTAAAATGTTCGAGAATGTAGATGGTATTAAACGATTGCAAATGTTCGTGTCTGACCTGAAAATAAAACACAAGCAGCAACATTTTAAAATACTACTTTGGATTCAACAATTTTTTTTAGTCTCCAAATAGTGTACAAGTAAGCGACACACTTAGTTGAATCACTCTGCATTTAACACATATCATTATGTTGAAAGTCGCTGAAAATCTCACAAAATATATTCTTTTTATTGTTTATTGTTCTTTTTATTTCTACAAAATAATCCAAAATAGCTACATTTGTTGTCTCGTATCAGCCTGTCTCCTTTCTCACGGGAAAACGCGCAGTCGTGGATTGCAGGGTTAAACATGCTGCGGTAGTTAAAGTGTTAATTAAGCTGCGAATCCCGTCGCAATTCGTATTTTTCTATCCGTTATCCGATTAACGTCAAGTCTGTCGGAACAATCGTAATTTCGCAGTGGCGTTGCTCGGCGAGGATCTGCGACGGAAACACGTAGTAGCGTATCCAGCGAAGAGTTAACGACGAGTAATTAGCAGGGTTTATTCAAATAATTTGTGTACGCATGAGAGGTCACGGGCCCGGATCAAGTTGAAAGTTGAAATTGTGGCGTGTATCGTGGACAAGCCGGTCGAGAGACACGGCCGCTTACACGTGCAACGTGCAACACACAGGTAAGTGGTTCGGAGAGACTAATCAAGTGGCACGCAGAATAATTGTACTCGCTGTGCTGTGGCAACTAGGAAATCCGCGCACCAGGATCGAGTTTGCCCTTTCAACAATCGGATAATAATTGTCCCGCTTAATGAACCTTCGAGGAATGTCGGTTTCCACTGTTATTGGATTTTCTCTTCGGCTCGATGCTTCTTGCAACTTGCCAATTAGCACTTTGTCTGCATGTATACGCGGCCGCGTTTAAAGATTATCGGGGCCCCGGGATCTCCAGGTAAAGCCAAACTACGAGAAGATATCCGCTCGTTTACGTTTGTAATTAAAGTTCCATCCGAGAACGTTTATAAACACTCGATGTTTCGCGAATTCGAGCGAAATTCTCTTCTTAATTAATTATTAGGCTGCGCGAGCGCTCCTCGAGATTCCCGTTCTTCTTGGCTAATTTGCACCATCGGAATGTTACTTTTGATAAATGCTACGGAACTTCGCTCGTGCTCGTACCGACAGTTTGCTGGCTCGTTTTAAAGACGCCTTTCGTAGCTTCGCAAACGTATTCTTAACGCAATTTTCCGAATTCTTCTACTGCTATTTATTCGCTCTGTCCAACATTCTCTTCGCTTAAATCGATGAAACAATTTCCAGTTGGCTACTTATTATCTAGTAAAACACTGACTACAGACATTAAAATTCTACTTTCATAAAATTTGCCTACGAAAACGGAGATTTGCATTGGCTTCCGTCGTCTCTAGTGTTCTTAAAGGAAATTTTAAAGAAGCCGGCCATAAGCAATTAAAACAAAATAAACCTAGTCGTAACTACAGGCTCATAGATAATATTTTAGAAGAAAATGTTCGGAATTATATATCTTATAACAAGTAATATATCGATGAACAAAAATGTTCAAGGAACAATTAAATACTGAAGAGAAAGTTTTTCTAAACATAATTGTTGTCGTAAAGGAGTTTTGAAAGTTCGCCATTTTAAATCCGCGATGAAAGTATAAACACCCAGCGACGTTAATTATTTGTGTTCGTCGAAAGTATTTGCAGGTTTAAATGAGGGATGCTCGTTACAAAGCAATCACACTCTTACATGTTCGTTGAAGGGGTCGCTCACTCTACTTTCTCATCCGCGTGCGCCAATATTTGAACTTTGGACGTGCTCAAGGCAAGTAATTGCAACGCGTGAAATTTTGTAATTTTGACGAGTAAACAAGTTTCGGGTGTTCGCTGTCACGTTAAACGCCTCGTTGTGAGCTCCGGTTACTCGTGGGACAAGTGTAGATTGATCGAGCGGGACGGACGTTAAACGAGAATTTCATGGTAGAATTTATAAACGTTAATAACAACGCGAACGTGTTGCGGAATCGAAAGCTATCGTCAGAAAGTTTGATGGAAATTCGCTTATTTATAGATGGTTTCAAAGGAATGAAATTCGAACGACATTTTATATTGTTCACTATCGGAAACAGTTAAACCAAAATAAAGCTGTGTTATAGCTCGTTAATTGAAACGAAAGAGACAGAATATATGTGTAACAGAGTGCGTGTAAGAGAGAAAGAAAGTTCCATTGAATTTTAGTTTACGATCTATCACGATTTTTGCATAATTATCATCAGTATTCGCGTCACGCGTTCCACAAACCAGTGCGCGGACTACAAGAAGCTGCTAGGAAAAAGGGTGATCGCGTGAAAGGAACCATCTTTCCGATCGTTCGATTCGAGACCGTGTCGGTTTCTTGCTCACACTCCCTTGGCAACTCGATCATCCGTCATGATCCATCTTGCTCGGCTATCGAACAGAGTAGCTAGGTCATTCCACGCCAAACGGATCACTTTTTGGACGCCGTGTCGCGTCAGAAATCTTGACGAAATTGAAATACGATGTAACCCATGCGAAATTAGATGAGGGAGAACTTAAGTCATCGTTACTCCGCACCTTTTTATGGAAATTCTCGCGTCCATAAAAGCATTTTAAATAATAAGCCAAAACATTAGTTTGTTCGCTTACATCAATTTCAATGGCGATTGAATATCGATACTCACAGAGTCGATAGAGGTGTAATATTGATATTGTTAGTAGTGATACTTAAAGTTTCGATACTTATGGTTCAGGTATTGCTAAAACAATATATAGCTAGCATCCACACAAAAGTATTGATGTGGTGAACTCGAGATTATACATATCCATATCAATAAGCAGTGTGTGCTTGAGCGTCATAGAATAGAACCACAATCCTTGTGTTCATTCGTACATTTTTCGCCTTTTATGTGAATCATATGTGTATTATTACGTTCATATTGTCTCACTTGAGGACTACAAATGTTCACATCTTTCTTCATAATATTTCTTAGAAACTAATACATTTACTGATATATTTACTGGTACTAATTAATTAATTGGTCATCGATCGTAATTTATCTTCAGGATAATACAAAGTTTTCTTCGCGGCGCGAAGGTTCGATCATTTACAACAACAAATAGCCATTTTGTGACATACTAAACGTTGGATTCGAATTTGAATCTTCAGGTTCGAGAACCACGTTAGCTATTAAAAATGTTTTTAATCAGTTTTTAAAAGAAGGAAGGTGTTTCGTCCTAGACCCGCTAGAGGACTCATCAGTAAGGCTATCTAGCGGGCCCTGCCTTATACACAAAATGGCTATTTGTTGTTGTAAATGATCGAATCTTTGCGCAGCGAATAAAACTATTTACTGGTACGTATACAATTTAACCGATTTACTGAAATGCACATTTTCTACTGACGTCATGTGGAAACACAAAGAAACGTGTTCGATCGTTCTGCCTCCCCACTGTACATTCGCAAATGTATGCTTTGGACAGTAATTTAATTTTTATGGTTTAGCGGGCAAGTGTGTGTATGCGCGTCATTAACGGACAAGGATTTATGAATTTCACGTGAGAATGTTATTTAATTAAACGGTGGGGCTAATGGTGTGCGCTGAAAATATATCCGAGGTTGGGGGTGAATTAGCGCGTTATCGTCCGGCGAAATCTCGACGGCGAAGGTACCTCGGAACCACCCTTGCACAAGCGGTTATCTGCCGCTTGTCCTTATCACGATACGAGGTGGCCAGTTATGCACTGTCGACATTATACGAACGTACCGGTACTTTAAAACGATCGTAAACGACGATACACAAGTCGTCCGTGTCGCGCGGGGGCAAACTGCCGCTGTTAAAGACCGTCGATCGCCGAATGAGCTCGTTTGCGACACTGTCTTCGTTCGTTCGTCACATTTCATCGCCCCGTGGAACAGCCAGTTCGCGATAACGCGCGACGTTCGCCCTGGAATTCGACGGCTAACGTTTACCGTCCCGCGAAACACGACGACGTCAACGAAAATGACCAGATTGTTTATCGTGGAATGACTACACGCCTCGCGTTACACCTTGATCCTGCCTTCTTTCTTTTTTTCGGCCACAACGACGAAAGCGTAAACCACCGATTTATTTCGAGATTGTCGATCATTATGCAAATTCGCCACGTAAATGGTTTTACAAAAAACTTTGCTACGGAGAAATTGATTTTCCTAAGTGAAAGATAGGCTCTGATAAATTAGAACCGCCACTTGTTAACTTCATGTAATTGATTTTGTGGCGAGATTCGTAAAAGGGTTGCTCTTTCCCTTGCATAACCTGAAATTTTTGCAACTTCTTACGTTATCCAGTAGATTTGGACGAGATGTGATGAATCCAAGTTTCGATCCTGGGGGATCAATGGTTCAAAAGTTATACATGTTTAAAGTAGAGCGATGTCGAGTATTCTTGACAGGTTAGCGCCGCGCCGCCGCACCATGTTATGTGCAGTGACGATCGCGCTCCTCCAGTATCGAAACTTGGATTTTCTACATCTTTTTGTCCAAACCTATTGGATAACATACGAAACAGGTAAAAAATTTATAGGAGAAAGCAAATATATCAGGTTATGCGAGGAAAAGTTTACCCCGCAAAAATAGTTTCATTGTATATTTTCTTGCGTGCTCGCTGTAGAATTTCATTTACAGTGACTCCAAATTTATTATTACACTCTACTGTATTTTTAATTAAATTATCATAGTTCAAATATGGACAATTTCTCGAGAATCGTTGTTGAAGTTAATTATGGCTGATATTTCCAGCGTGGAGATTTGTAATTACAGCGAGGAATGTTTCAAAAATTTATATCCAGTTCCATGCACGTCGAGTGTGACACGAATGAAACAATTCTCTTCAGTGCGTAGCACGCCAACAGTCGGCCATCTTTGATTGCCGCGTATTCGTTCCGTTTCACGCGTTTCATGCATTAATTCATCATTCTAGTCGAGGTGATTGACACTTCGAGTAGAAAGTCATCGAATGCATTGAATTTTCAATGAGGTCCATGGAAAACGACCTTTGAATCGGCCGACAGATCACGCTGGACGAACGACATGATCAAATGGTCCACAGGAATCGGCTCGTCCTCGGGTAGAACGATAGGAAATGTCGCTCGGATGACATCAAAGCGTCCGCGACCCGAAAAATTGATGAGGTCTGCGCCGCGGTATTTGCTATTGATTAATTTCGTCCAGCCCGATGGTCACCGATCCACATTGAAATTCTGGCGTGAAAATTAATCCGTGAACATTATTAGCCACGTCGAAATGTGACTATGAACTGTTATATTTTGTCTCTATGGCTACGTGACCGATTATGCGATCGCGGAGCGATGTGCTCATGGTTTTGCCATCGTTTTGTCGATTACAGTTTCGAATTTAAACAGTTTTTATCTAGAACGACATAATAGAAAACTAGTCGTGACTATTCCATTGACAAGAATTTTTAAAACATTCTTTAAGTCTACCCTAATTTCATACACAGGGTGTTCAGCGTATTCAGACACTTCTTGCAATTATTCCGTTTTGTCGATCGTACGAATTAATAGAAATTAGTTTATTACATCGGCGCACAGGTTCGATCAAAAAATCAAAACAAAGCAATTTTGCAATATATAAAATTTTTCTCAACGTTCCGGTCCGATTCTGGATCATCTTCAAGAGAAATTTTACGTTTGCTTTGTATAAATTATAATATTGAGAACTAGACAATCTAGTGGAATACAGTGACACACATAAACGTTGATAATTTACACAGGGCAAACGCAAAATTTCTCTCTCGAAGGTGATCCACAATTGAATTGAAACGTTGAGAAAAATTTTATAAATTGAAAAATTGCTTTGTTTTGATTTTTTTATCGAACCTGTACACCTATATCATATACCAATTTCTACTTCTGGTAATGTTGGAAAAAATCACCAGTTCTTGATATTTAACAAATTGTTAAACGCAATATTATTTGCAGTAACGGACATGTGTATTTCTTGCTCTCTACAGTTACGAACTACACGGCGTACGATCGTACCAAGATAATTGGATCAGTGTAAGGAAGAGGACAGATGGAGTCCAGAAATATCCACGGTTCAAAGAAAACTATTGCAGATTCTCGAAGGATACGTGTACTTCGTACGCATCTCGTCGTTAACGACAAACGAATTCCAGCGGGACTGAACAGTCCTAGTCGATTAATTCTCGAATGAGTATTCTCCCGTCCGGTGGGAAATTAATCACGACGACGTTTTCAACTAACGGGACCCTATCGCAACGATTCCTAGAGTAACGAGAATGTCGCCACTTGTCCCGGCAACTGCGAACCCTGTAGACGATTGTTTCTCGAGGAAAGATAAACATCGAGAATTCTCAGCCACGATTAATCGTATTAATTACTTACCAGATTACAGTTACATATTGCAGACTTTCATACACCAATTTGAAGATGCTGCAAATTCAAACGTCTGTGAAATCTTGGAGACATTTTTTTCTTGATTGAAACTGCCGTTGATTTAAAGATTAAAGTTTCCTGTTTAAAACGACATCTTAAAATTTTATTTACGATTTTCTTGGTGATTCTATGGAGCTTTGAATGAGAGGTGTGTCGCCAACTTTGTAATAGTATAAGTTACACCATGAGGGGTTAACACTATCGAACTTGTTCGTCATTTTTATTCCATAAAATAGTAATAGAAAATTGTACACCAATTTCTAAGGAGTCGTTGTAAAGAGGAGACTTTAATCTTCAAACCTATGGTAGTGTCATTTGCGAAAAAAAAATTTCAAAGTTTTTAGAGGCTTTTAAATTTTCAATATGTTTAGAAAAACTGATCTTCAGTTTTCCACCTACAAAGTTTGAGGCTCCAAGCTCCAAAATGATTGCTTTTACGACATTTTCATAATTTAGAAACTTGTTGGAATCACTGTAGATGCACAAACTCATTGTGCCAATGCGTCGGCACTTGTTCAAAGGCTTAACGAACACACCTATATATAAAATAACAATCAATTATGGCTCATTCTTACCTTTCTGGTATTAATCCAGCTCGCGAATGTATTGTTAGCAATCATCGTCCATCCTTAAACAAAAGGAATCCATTACGGACAGCTTGAAATCTTACAAAGAGAATTCCCCACGCACCCAGGCACCCCCATCAGAAGCGACTCGTCGTCGAGCGGCTTGAAATATTAGAAAAATCCGCTTCGCCACTGAAAAAAGAGGGTCAGCATTGAAACGTTACATGGGGAACACTTTGAGCGAGCTCGTCCCGAAGGCATTTCCGCCAGGAATGACAGCAAAACCGTCTTACCCGAGGACAGAGCTCGTTGTCGCCGGTGTCTGTCAATTCTCGCGAAGAAACGGGAATCGTCAAAAGGTAAAAACGTCTCTTTATCATCCACTTTCTTTCAGCGAGGCCGTTCGTTGCTCGTCGATCGTCGAACTGACCTAGCCCATCCACAAACACTCTCTTCCACCCCCGTCTCTCTTTCCCTCTCTCAGCTCGAACTCGAAGAAGAAAAGAGGACGAAGAAAAGAGAGTCCGTCGGGACGAGAGAGGGTGGAAAGCGATCGAGCCCGAGAGGTTAGCGGTGTCGGTTGATTTTTTCACGGTGGATCAACTTGTCCGCCATATTAATGACCGCGGTGCTAGGATTATCCATCGAGGTTACCCAGCGGTCTGCCTCCGAGCTGAAGCCAACTTTCCCAGAAAATTGATTGCGCTTCCTTGAATCTCTCCGCGACGCTCGAGAAAAAAGACGTCGTCGTCGTTGAGTCGGGTAAAAAGGATGTCGTCGATGGGGAACCGACGGAGTCCTCGTCGACGGTTACTCCTCTTCCCGGAGCGTCATCGTGCCGGCGCTAATTATTTTCGCCGAGCGTCTCCCTTTAATTGGTGTTTTCTTATCGACTGTCCCTCCCGGCGTAAGAACTACAAAGCCTTCGAAACACGAATTTCCGCTCCCGACGCTGCAGTAATTCAGTTCTGGAAGTTCGTTCGTCTCTTCGCCTTCTTCCTCTCTTTTCGGCAGAGCTTCGTCTGCCTACTCATACCGTGAAACTTTCGCGAAAGCCTCTCTCTTTCCCTCTTCTCTCTCTCTACCTCCTCGTTTCTCTCAAGAATGTACCCGCGGTCTTCGTTAAAGGGAATCGTTGAAGCTCCGCGGCCGTGGTTCACAGTGGACTCGGAATCTTTGCGGTCGCCGCGTCCCTTCACCGGGAAGAAACAGAGGGAAAATCCTCGAGATCCTTTGATATCTGACTGCAACATCGCTTGGCCGGAAAGCTGTTTGCGTTTGAACCGAGCCGTCGCATTGCGCGGGATTATGGGCCTTCGGAAGCGCTCACTTTCATCGCCACTGATTTCTTGTCCGACGGATTAACGCTCCGACGCGGCGGCCCGCTACGATGACGATACGCGATAAAGTTCGTCTCGGTGTAATAAGTGACTGACAGACTGGTTCGTTGGCTTGGTAACGAGCTAGGAACTCAAAAGGAACCTGTCGCGTTCTATGCTCCTTAGCCTCTTGTGCTGGTAATTGTTTCACGCGGCTGCGCGTAACCGTAACAGGGTTTAACGAAGGGTTTAACGCAACTGAGGAAATGAAAGAATTGCGAAATATCCGAGGAAGTGGACCAACGAAAACGAATGTGTCTCTAATAATTTAAAGCTAGATATCACTTTTATCTACAGTTACTCATAATTCTACATTCCTAAAAAATGAGTAAATTTGAACAAATTTAATATTGGAGCTTGATTGCCTTGGGGAAAAATTATGTTTTTTTAATTTGAAAGATATTCAAACTAATCGGTTCATTTGTTCTTCCGATATTTTTCCCACCAGCTTGAAAAATTTGCCTGAACATATAAATATGTTTGTTATACATATGCCTACAGTCAGATGAGGCACATTAACATTCACGAAATTGTTATTTATTATCATCATTATTATAATAACAAATTTCTTCATCTTCCATTTTGATGTGTGTATTCAATTATTCATTTGTATACATAATTCATTTTAATATATCCATAATAATCGTTTATAAATTTTCATATGTTCCTGTGTTCCGGTTTATTTATAATGAATTCTAAACAAACACACGAACGTCGTCGTTTTGTAAAAATTCGCCCAAATTTAATTAACACGTGAATTATTATTCATAAAATATTTAATACCTTCTTCATTTCAAATATTCGAAATTTGATCCAATAAACTTCTATCAAAATGTATTAATATTGTGGAAATCAATCGACATACTGAAATTGTTTATTTTTTCTTGATTTGTATAAATTATATTCCAGCGGAACAATTTATATAGTTTCCTTCATTACTGTGTAGAGTTCATTATTAGAAACTATATAAAAGAATTAGTATATCCATAATAAATATGAAAAAGATTATGAAATGGGATATTATTTGAAACTAGAGACGTCAATGGCAGTTTGTAGACTTGCTGTAGAATTATAATAGTATTAAATATGTATTTAACAATTGAGACTAATTTTTGTAAGTAAATTTTAAAAATTTGTTGATTACGAATTGGATACTTCTTCCATTTCGTAAAAGCTAGGTCGAAATGAAAATATTAGATATTTTTAATACAGTAACTTGAACGTTACATTCATCAAAATTCAGCATTATTTTTGGTACGTTTCGTAGTCTTATAAAAAATTAATCGTAGCCGGGGAACGCATGAATATTATCGTGCTGAAAGCATTTCACGGCTTTCCAATTCAATGAAAATCGTGGGCATTATTATGGAGAAAAATGGGAGTGAAATTCGAAGCGTAGTGCCCGTTTATTCTAAATATTGCTGCTTTTGTATGTGTGGCTTATTAATAAGCTTGCGCAAGTGGCTGCGTGAATATAAATGGCAGGCGATTCAATTCCTGTCCGCCAACTTTTTGGCTTCATTATAATACGGATAAACACAATAATTAATGTCCTATTTCTGTTAATTGTGAATCAAAAATTAACGGCTGCTAACGTTTAACCTTTGCTTTATGGAAAATTCAAATGTATTGTATTTCGCTTATTTCATAGCATGCAAACACGAATAACGAATTAAAAATTAAAATAATTCATTTGCTAAATAACTTTATGGCGTTTTGTCTAGTGATTGGAAATATTGAACGTATTCTGCTGATTGAATAGTGTGAAATTACATCTTATCCCCCCTATAATGAGGCATTAAACGATGCTCTTATATATGTAATTAGGTTCCATTATATTCAGAATATGTCTGTTAGCTAAGCCAAAATTTTGTTGCAGTTTAATTGAGTTGTATTAACCCAATGGTCTTAATTATTCGCATGACCCTGCCACACAATTTCGTCATTAATTACATATTTGTCAATTAAAATTTTAGTGTACTTGTCTCTGTTCCTAAAAAATATGAACAACAAGCTAACGGTGCAGATATATGTAAGTGGAATTTTAAAAAATTTTCTTGAAAATTTGTCAACAATATAATTTAAAAGCGTTTGAAATAAGAGGAATGAAACGACAAAATTGTTTGAAAATAGCGCTTCTAGTTCCCGAGAAAAGGAACATGAAATATAGGGAAATTTGCATGGGCGAGGGTACTATGGTCCAACTCTCCTTAATCGTTCGTTCCGATACGTGCCGCGCATTTTCGCGATACAAAACAATGGTTTCTCTACAAATTCGTCTCATTTTTGTTCCAGAACCCTGTGAGAAGACGTATTGTTCCTGGGGAGCGACGTGCG
The DNA here is from genome assembly GCA_028455615.1 of Lasioglossum zephyrum. Taxonomy (NCBI): domain Eukaryota; kingdom Metazoa; phylum Arthropoda; class Insecta; order Hymenoptera; family Halictidae; genus Lasioglossum; species Lasioglossum zephyrum. Next base: position 12,915,690 of record CM052333.1, read on the forward strand.
TCGTGTCAGAGGACGGAAAACCTTTGTGTCAGTGCCCCACCGATTGCCATCCGACCCCTGATCCTGTTTGCGGCTCCGACAACGTGACCTACACCAGCTACTGCCACCTTGGACAGACCAGCTGCCTCATGAGAAAGAATACACGTGTGCAGCACCAGGGTGCTTGTGGTGAGTACAGTTCTATCAGTATATCTACTGTCGGTAAATAAGAATGTATATGAAAATATTCCCTTTAATTCTTATTCATTAGCAGTCGAGAATGATTTAATAATCATTATTAATGAATGACTCATAGTCATTGCTGTACTATTATTCACAATACTGTTTACATTATTAAATATTCACATTTAAGAATTATATGAGGTATTATATCAATTTCATATGCATAAAATGAAGAAAATCAGATATAATGTAATTAGGTCGGAAGAAATATTTAATTTTCAAGTTAAAATAGTTCCGACTGCAAAAGATTAATAGCAAACTAACATGGAAACTTCGAAGACATTATTGCTATTAAAGAAAAAATATTATCAACATTGTGTCGGCAAAAAATATAGATCTTTTAAACAATTTGAGAAACATTTATTCTACATTTTCGACTTACTTCTCGCCATACAATAGTTCCCTTTTTGTCTGTGCCAACAAATTAGAAACACCCTGAACAATAAAACAACGAAAATCTTTAGAAGCTTCACTGTATTCACAACAAATTTCCCGAAATGTTCGTTTCGATTTCGATTAGTGACTCCAATGTGTATTTACGGTAATTATCTATAGAAAATCGTAGTTAAGGTGAAGTTCAGTAAACGCTATTACATTAACGAACATATGATCGCGTAATACAAATTATACACGAATATGCTCGTGTTATTCAACAATATGAAATGTGCGCATGATGAGAGAGACACGTAGGACTACACTTTGGGATTTCGCTAGTAACCAACACAACGAACACAAAGAGGACCTGTCGAATGTTCGCGGCACGTTTCCAAACAATGAAAGGAACGCGCGTCATCCGCAGAATTCGCGAAACCGTTAAATGATAACGTCGTGATATTAAATTTTAATCGAAGAATTTCCGTCGCGTTTGGAGGGGTGAAGAGGTGGGGGTGGGGGTAAAGAATTCGGTGCGCGCGGCGATCACAAAGGAAAAGAATTCGAAGAGCGTGCGTCATATCGATATGACGCAAAAGTGTTCGATCACGAACAAAGAATCAAACTTTATGTCGGCCGTGTTAAACTGGGGGTTATGTAACGATCACACATGGCCATGCGAAATACGTTGACGAGGAAAGAAATGGTTCCGGTGTTTGGCATGCTCGAGACGGTTCGCACGCGCCGGAAATAACCGGTGCGGCGCCGGACGCGTTTTCTTTGAAAATTACAGCCGCGACAAATGGATTTACGTCAATCCTGATTTCGAGCGCGGGCATAACTCCTCGTTTGTATCCTTCGAACGTTTCCCCTGCGACGTCACGCGCGCCGAGAAACGTCCGGATGCAGCGTATCGGGGCCGCGTCTCCATTTTCGCGCGAACGAGCGCTTACGCAAAGCGATATCCGCTGGAATAATATGACGTGACGTTCGAGAGAACGGCACCGATACCGGGGACATTATCATTATTGCAGGATACCGGCGCAATAAGTTTCCGCTTTCGCATCGACAGATCCACCGTGAACGCTGGAAATTCTCGCCGGAAGTTCCGCGAAGGCCATTAGAGAATCCAGAGCAAATCGGGGGCGGGTGCGGCGACGAGGAGAATGTTTGTTGGCAGGAGATTCTTATTTGATTAAAATATGTCAATATAATTCATGATGACATTTAACATTTAATCTATACGATTTCCACAAATAATCGATTCGTTATTGCAACAGCTACAGTAGCGAAGATTATACAGTGTTGAGAATAGTTAGCTAATATTTTTCTAACATCAAAGTAATTTGCTCACAATCGTGAAAAATATGTATGAAATCCAGGGTGTAAGCAGATTCCCAACAATTTTAATGTCCCAGTTGGGCAAAATCTTCGAGCCCCAGTCTCGGTTCGTTCGAGCAATTGCGGGAACTTGAAAGAATTCCAGGTAATTTCCATGAACACATCTTCTAACCCCTTTCCGGTTCCTCTCCCTGGTTCGATCTCGGTAATACATTCGATTCGCGGGAAACCATAAGATTTTCACGGTTGCCCTCGGGCACCGACGCACCCGGGAACGAAGATGTCGATACAAGCGCGTGTAGGCTCGTTTGAATAAAAGATCGTTTTGAGAATCAGCGCGGGGGCGAGCCTTCTAACAGAGCAACAATCGGGTATCGGGTGATGGTTAATTCATGGTGGCGGGATCCTCCGTGTCGAGCAAAAAGGGTTCCGAGTGTGATAAAATACGTTTCTAACCGTGTGTGTTCTGTTTCCATCGAACTACTTCGATCCCGATGCGTTTGCGTACAACCCTTGTCTCTTTCAGTAGTACCGATTCTCGTGTTTTGTATCAGGTCTATCAATAAGACATTCGCTGTTTCCCCTTCAATGTGGATCTGGAAAGATTCATAATTGAAGGGGTGTCTAGTGGGAGAGCGTGTGTTACACATCATGAAATTTTCAGAAAGATTTCAGAACGATTCGTTGCACAATGGAGCAATGTTTCACGGAAAAATCCATTCCAGAAAATTTGTACACCCTTCTCTTAGACACTCGTTTTACTAGAGTACAGACCTTTATGCAAAATAAAAATGTTTTTAATTACTAGTAATATATAACCGTACAAAATCAAAAGAATGGTAATATTTGAACTCCCACAACTTCTTGAACAAAATATAAAACATTCAATTACAACATTACAATTAGTGTTCATGTCAGGGTGTATAGTTTCTACTTCCATGCTCCGGAATGTAGTTTTTTAAAAGTTCTTTCATAAGAACATCATTTGAAATTTTGCAAATTTAAACCACTGTGTATAGTTTAAGCAACTTTATTCTACATACGTTTTAATTCGAGTGTATAAAGGGAAATCTTGTCCTCCAAAGACTTAATGGAAGTTGATTTCTGATTTCTTTTTCGCATTTTTGTTATGCTTCAAAAATTGATTATAATTCAATCATTTTTTTTAGTTAAATACAAATTACAGTTGCGATATATAGATTGTTTTACTGCAGTGACTGATGGAGAAGGTTCATTGTCACTAAATAGCTGAATTTTGACATGAATATGACGTTTCTTTGTTTTCTTATTGTGCAATATTTCACTTATCAACGTACGGACATTATTAATTTTCTTGTTATGTATTCGTTTTATTTTGCTGTACCTGTGGCAGTATACAGTATCAGCAACCTAATTATCGTGATACAAAAACAAGTGGAATTGCTTGTTAATTTGCAACATTGAAATACGGCAATGAAACCCTGAATATATGATATTATATTATATTTCCATATTATATTTCCAACTGTTATCTGCGTCTCAAAAGTTTGATACGAATGGAAACTTCGATAATTAAATTAATATAACAGCAATATGATACTTTTAATATTACACGTCAGCGTATAGAAAAGGCACTTCATTAAATCTAAAACCAGTAAACTTTAAGTTACGGAGTAGCTGTTGATTTAATCAACGCTACGACGATTCTGAGCGCATATTTTTGTAATTACTTTTCCGTCCTTCCTGCAGAACAACTCATGCGTTCACATAAATTATTATACGTTAAACATGGTTAGATCAAGCCCGAAGCAGTGATACTACTTTTAACTTTATACAGAAAATAAACCTAGTAACTATTCACAAAAGTCATACTTCTTTCAGACTTTGATAAGCTTGAAGCATTTTTAGCAACTTTTTCGATTGCAAAAAATATGCCTCGGCGGTCCCTTTTTAATTTGCTTCTAATTAATTGAAGTGACAGTGGACGCGCGGGTATAGTAATTATTCGTACATACGTTTTACCGACGTAGGACATGAGAGTTCATCGAAAGCCACAAGTCATTCAAAGCCAGATCGTTCTGTTCCTTTCTTTCCGCACTTTCAATTACCCTTGAAGACTCCCGATCCTGAAAAGTCTGGGAACGACACGCAAGGTCAGAACTACTTCAGATCTCTCGCGGGGAGCCAAGTTTATGAAAGCTCTTGGCGAGCCTTCGCTGCCGCGGCACTCGTCTTTTTTATCAGTCTATTCGTTGCAGAATAACGACGCTTATATCCGAGAAGGTCTAACTGCGTCTTCGTTTAACTTCCGCATCCTGTATCCGTAAATGAAGATACGGCTTTCGGAACTGTTAAATAGAATACAGCGACGAAAAGAAGGTTAACTCAGCCCGAGTGAAGTAGAATTTTCCCCTTGAAAGGACGCCAAGTCTACAATTAGTATTATTTCATTCTTCTTTCTTACTTCTACCTTTATTTTGTAGTATTTTTAGAATACCAATTTCGGCAATGCAGATAGATAGCTAAACAAGAATGTAGACATCAATTGCTTGCATAAAACAGTATAGCTTTTTCCTATTTCATTTTATTCTAATTCTTACTACTTGCAAGAAAAACGCTGGCTAGTGTTAACGTGAACACCCTGTATACATTATTCAATACGAGCCAAGAAATAGTAGAGTAATTAACACATACATACTAATTACGTACACAATTTTCCATTATTTGGTTAAAAAAAGTACTTTATCTTTCAGAATAATTTTAACCTACATCTAATAAGTCTTATGTCTCTAATTTACACTAGGTTTTGTGCCGTTCGAAGAAAACAAAACTTTATTCACAGCTCGAAAACTTTTTATTTCCTGCGAACGCTAGTTCCTCGTCCGTTTCATTTCGAGAGATATGTAATCGTTGGAAGGAGTAGGTGAAAAAATAGCGGATTGAACCAGGGGGCGGAGGATATCGTCTGTGAAACGGAAGTTGCGTAATTCTCGTTCGAGAGTAGAAGACACTCGAGCACGCGTATTATCGCCGTATCCCTTCCTCCACCGTTTTCGTCCTGCTACTTTCTTCCTTTCCCTGTTCTTATCTTATCAGCCGTAGTTCTACTTCATTGCGGCTCCTTCATTCCGAGCAACCAGCTGCCCGGCGAACTTCCGTGTTATTAAACATAACTGGTCGAGCAAGAAGAGCCGTGAAACAGATTTAACGTTCGCTGGTATTGTTGAAGTCGGAATGCGAGCTTTTTGTATTTTCCAGTTTCTACGCGATGGGGTGATTTAACGCAAGTAGTCCGTGTCATAAGTACACAATGGGAATGTTGAATCGAGTAATTCCAGAGATTCTTCCCAAAATCTCGGAGTCGTATTTTATAATTTTAGCTTGCGTGCAGAACGCTTCTCTCGAAATTTCTCGTTCCAATATTTGAATCCAGCGATTTTTAAAGTTTACATTCGTCGACGAATTCGTATTTTAATACTTGAACTTAGTGATTTGATTTATTTAACATCGCTGCTGTTTGTAGCAATAATATTTTTACACATTGATAACGTTTTACGTGCTCGTGTACATTCTTCGTGTACTATTATTATGTTGAATAGTTTGTGTGGTTCAATTTCAATGAAATAGTAATTTTTTTAAAGAAGTAATTTGAGAGAAGAGCTTTCGTTCAAATCACATTTTTCTGTAATTTTAAATCACATAATAAATAAACACTTAAAGTCGTATCTTTTCTAACATTGACTCTTTAGCGATTCACTTTCGAGTGTCTGTCAATAAGACATCAATTAGTTAAAATCACATTCTAAATCAACTAGCAAAGTTTCAATTTCTTAGATTGAAACACCCCGTACAAGGATAGTTGTGCGAAGACAATTTCTCCTTGTAATAAGTAAGTAATACCACAATTAGATTCGTACACCCCAAACACTAACACCGTTCTGTGTGTAATTATTAATGTCCAATTAACAGAGACATGAATTTTGTCCATCTTTTTGCGGTTCCGGTTCACTGTGCGATATCTTCAGGAGTGATGTTCTTGGTATTCAAACTTTAGTGCTGAATCCGTAATTATGTAAGTCTCAGTCGGGGAACAGAAGAGAAGCTGTCGTTGCGGTGCTTTATCATTTAATCGTACCCCGCACGTTTACCCCGGCCGGTGCTACCCTTCTTATTTGCCTTGCCACCTTCCCTCTAACAGCTTTCCCGTGTGCGCGTAAATTATTATGCGAGCAAATAATGTGGGACGAGAGTCCCAACATCGTGTAGAGTAGCCGGTCGTCCCCCGTGGTCTTTCCTCGCGAGGTATTCTTCCGACAGTCTACTGTCCTTTTTTAGTAAGTAACTAAAACCTCTGGTGAGACTCGTTTTAGCAATACGCACTTGCAGATGGTGCGGACAAAGTGCTATAGCCAATAGTGCTGAACAAAATAGTACGAGACTTTACATATTTATACAGGGAATTTTACGTAAACAATAAGTCGAGCATGTGGAATAAAATTTGTTCATACGAGGCATTGTTTTCGAGTAAATCGAGTAAGAGAGAACGAAAAAATATTTGAAAATGTATTTCTTCTTTCAATTTGTGACACAAATGAGGAGATCGAATGCAAAACACTAAAAACGTTCAATGAAATTCACGATATTGTTGTGCAATTTTCAAATGATTAAGAAACGAAATAATGATACCACGTGATAACGATTTGCTACGAAAAATTTATATTTTACAGTGAAATTACCACAGAATATAGCATGAAAGTACGTCCAAATTCGAAATACACCTGATTTCCATGGACACAAAATTGCGTCCAGTATAATCCAATGTTAATTAAAACATTGACGTTTGTGTACAGACAAAATGTTCCGAGTCGTCAGTCACTCATTGGTGGATACAACGATGAAAGCAATGTTTACATAATAACCCAAAATTCAGATGCGTTTACACCGTCAGTACGCAAATTAACTTTCTACTAACACTGGCAAATGTCATAAATACTGTAAAGTTTACTTCGGGAAACGAAATGTTTAAAGTTCAAGGTTTATTATAAATAAATCTATCATTTCAAATGCATTAAATAAATATGGTCCATTAAATATTAAGTGTATTAAGTATAAAGCAGTGCAAATGAAAATGAAATTTACATAAAACATGTATTAAAATTGAAACTACTGCTGTATTATTTTCAATATCAAATTTTTAAGGAGAGAAGCGAATATAGTTCATGTATCTTGCAATAAATGAAGACAAATTTGATTTTCAATACAATTTCGGAGTCTACTTATGTTAAGGGTAACTGAAATTTACTGCTTCTCTATCACCTTTTTCATCACCTTCTATTCGCATTCGCCCCCCCCCCCCCATTCGTCAAAGCGATTCATTCCGAATACATTCGAGTTTCTACGCGGCTCGAACACCGTTATTCCTCATTTTTATTCGCATTCGCACGTTTTCAATATCCACGCACTCCGCCGCTTTCTTTCCTCGATTAATGCACATTCAGAACTCGTCGAAGCGTCTTCCGTCTCCCGCTCTTCCATTATCCATCGAAGATCGACGCCGATTTCGCGAACGTATTCGTATTCCCTCTTTCCAAGGGACAAGAAACGATGAAACTAAAAGCTTGTATGTATGAGAAAACGAAAAACGAGAATCGGAGAGGTGGATCGGTTAAAGAATCAGAGAAAACTTGCGAAAGATATATTTGTAAAACTTTACGAAATATTTCTTACACAGCAATCCGAGGAAACTTCGAAATTTTACCATACATTTTTACTACTTTTGGTATACTTGAAATAATTATTGTTGCACATCAATTCGTAGGAAATAATGGTCCGTTGCTTTCATTTTTTAAATAATGGGGTGGAACGGATAGGTGGAAAGAATATTTTAAACAGAGGTTGCGAACTTTAAAATGAGACCATAATTAATATTGCACTATTTTTTGAAGCATCATTTACTGTTTAAGCATCAACAATTTCAAGACACTGGGAATTTAGTATTCTAACACTTTTTGAATCTACTGTATATATTAGGTTGGAGAGAAAGTTCTGTTGTATTTTAAAGAAAACATTTGAATCACAATTTAGAAAAATGGATGTTTACTATTATTCAATTATATAATCTCCATTATTGATCCATGATTGTATAGTCAATTCCTGTTTCCCAATGACTCACTAGTTACATGTGTGTTTTTGATTTATATAATATATCTTTTTTTTGTGTTGTTCTAAAATCGAGTAAAAAAGAATGGGGTGTACATAAGGTGAATATAATGTACCTAGCTTTAATCGGTTGCTCTAGAAGCTATTTTTGTTCTAGAATTCAGACCTTTCGTCTGATCTAGAAACACGATTGTCACAGAGAGCGTTTATCTCGCATCAAAGTCCGTAGCCCGGCGAAGTGGCTCGCGTGCAAAAAAAATGTGACACAGTCGCGATATGATTTTATATCTTTATGGAGACATAGTTCTCATACGTCTGGCATCGATGCGGACAGGTATGCAGACGAATAGCTTGTCTCCGGTTTGCACAGCAATCGTCGTCCAATTGCCACGTCCAGCATGACAATTTTTTTTATTTCGTTGTCCTCTGTTTGTAGTTTACAGTGTGTCGTTTTTCTTTTTTTAATATCGATGAGAAACAATAGCGGGGATGATGGAGAGTTTTCGACGCGCAGTCGCGTTGACAAAGAGGAAGGAAAGAAACAAAATCGGGAAGCTGTCCTCCATAATTCACTCGAGCCCGTTGATTTGGTTGAAGTTTCGAAATTCTCGTCGGACGAGAGAGCCCTTTGACGCGAAACTCCGAAAGCCCGCGGGACCTCGACGCGGAATCGTTTTTGTTTTCGTTCTGTGAAAATATCGTTTCGGAAGGGACGGCGCCGGGTCCCTTATTACAGGAAGATCGATTACTTCTTCGCGAGGATGAAACCGGAACAGGGAAATTGGACTTCTAGCGGGCCGAATGAATTGGAAATGCAATCAGAAACGGCGAAACTCGTTCCACCGAAAAATTCCTCGTGGTTGTTCCGTTGGCTCGCGAAGATTATTCTCTTCCATTTTCTCGGCGCGTAATCGTGTATGTGCGCCGGGCGAAAGCAGCAGTGAGAAATTAAATTAATTTCACCGGCTTAAGGGAGCCTCCCTTCCGACCCGGACACCAGACCCGATCTTTTCGTTTCCGGCTCACGTCACACCGCCGGAAATGCTTGGCTCCCTTCCTTGCTTCTTTTTGTCGGCGAGTGCCACTTATCACGTGCACTCGAGCTACAGAGTGTTTCCAAAGTAACGGGCTGAATCTACCTTTGTAAAGAATGCTTTAAAGGAAGGCACATCTCGCAAGAAACGTTAAAGATGACCGGCCACTTTTAAATGGACTTAGGAGTCTCAAATTCGAGTGCTAGTTTGGTTAAACTTTCAACGTTTCGATCCCAATATGGATCCTTTTCAAGAAAGAGGAAACAACTGCGTCTGCTTTATTCCTGTCTCTAATTTTTTCATAAAGCAGACGCAGTTGTTTCCTCTTTCTTGAAAAGGATCCATATTGGGATCGAAACGTTGAAAGTTTAACCAAACTAGCACGATTACTTTAATGTAATACTGATCGAACCTTTGCGCCGATATCATCTAGACTCCTTGTGATAAAGTCCAGTTCGTAGTTCGCAACTAATTTCTTGATTTGTTCTTCCGACGTGTCATAATCGCGATCGTCTCCGTGAAAATCCGCCTTCATATCCCGAACAGTTCGCTAACCCGACGTGCCTTGAAGACGTTCAATATTCGACGCTCTGGGTTACAGGCTACGCGCGAACTCAAATTCTCTTTTTAACAGTTGGACTTCACGGACAGCCAACTCTTTTTTTCGGGCAAAATTGCAAATTCGAACTCCTCAGGTATCTTCGCCGCGGCAACTTTACTGGTATCGCGTGTTCTCTATGTTTGAACTGAACTGATTGTAAATTTATTCCACTTGACTACATACAGGTTTAGTCTAATTCTTTAGTCGGTAATTGTAATAATAATTACTTGCGAGTGAAACTGAAATCATGTCAGTTTTTTATTTCCAAGTTGAAAGCATACAGTTTCGTCCTCTGGGGTATCTGTTATTAGATATTGATTTGATCATGGAGTTTGCCGATGTAGTTTTAACCCAAAAGCAAACATCCTGACATCAGCCAACAAGTATCAAGCGACATTTTCATAATACCGTTGCATAACAACTTGAATGAGCCGATTATGTGGTAAAACGTGACTTTGTCAATCTTAGCAATTTGCGTCCTAACTTTCATACCGAGCTACTTTTTAAGTTTTTAGCGACATTAAATCAGCACCAACAACAGTGAAGTTACAACACAGATTTTATTCAGCTTTTGTAAGACGTTGCTACGAAACTGTTTAAAAAAAAGAGATGAGAGAACATCATTCTAAACTATCAGATATAGCGATGATTTGACAAATTTGAACCAATAATAGCAACTCAAAGTCAATGTTGTTAAAATTCCATTAACAAAGTCTGTTCCTTCCTTTTTGCCCCTGTTTTGTTTTCAATTACAACCAATTTATTCAGGATTATTAAAATATGCATGGCGTACTGTGAAATTGACTTTTTCACGGAAAATACTTTGTAATGTAAACTAAATTGCTTTCCCAGGTAAAGTGAACGGTACGGTATTTTGTAACCTGCAAGTATTTTTATTAAATGTTCGTGGTGCTCGATTTTCCTCGTATTTTTTACAATAAATTGTTTCGTAAATACATACTGACATGGTACTGCGATAGAATGAAAATCAAATAAGTATTATTACAATTGTATGCAAAAATACTAGCCCTAAATTATTTCATTTCTACTCATGTAACTTCGAAATGTTAACATTAAATGTAATGAAAATCAAATACGAATATAAGTATTATTACAATTGTATGCAAAAATACCAGCCCTAAATTATTTCTTGTCAAGTAACTTCGGAATATTAAATTGTTAAATCCCAAAGTTGTGCGGCGATGTCTTCAGGTTGTGAATTACTCTTAAAAATGTTCATTGTATACCTAAATTTTCAAGTTCTCAGCAACGAATCACAACTTTCTTCGTGTCGAACGTTTTCAATTTCGAAAAAAAAGTTTTTCCGATCCGTTCTACTATACATTCGTGAAAATCATCAAGAATCTAAACGTTAACTTCTCGCAAAGACTGGTAAAAATCGAAATTGCTGAACTGAAATTCTGCTCACATAAATGCCTTATCTTGCACATTCCCGGCCATTACCTTCAAATTTCTTCGTGTTCGGCATTTAGAGAAGCGATCGTGAATTCTAGAAAATCGCACGATTTCATACCTAGAATTTCCGAGACATCTCTCCCGAATGCTTCATTAAAACACTGATCCCGAGTAATGATCTAATTGACTCCGAACGATTTGCGTTGCGAATAATGCAAACGCACCGGGCGACCGATGTAAATCGAATGATCGTTAATTGCCGATCAGAATATTGGATTTCCTTCGAATTTCCGTAGTTCCTACCGGTGAACGGCTTGCACGGTATCGTTACCGGGAGCATCGATATGAATAAGTTCGCCGAGGATCGCGAATTTTTACTGGTTCGGGGATCGCCGTGCTGCATCAAAGCCAATGGGATGTAATTAACTTAATCGGAGACTATCTCCTCGGTACACTTCATTACATCTCGGAGTCGAGTTCGATCGGTGCCTCGGTCCAAGTTTTATCGAACTTTCTGCGAGGATAAATTGTCGATATCTCGCTGGTCTTTACCCAGTCGTTTCCGAAGCTGCACAGCAGTCTGAAATTTCCAATGTCGCGAAAACGCCTTCGAATTTTTATTATGAATGTAGAAAAATTTATCTATCTAGAAAATTGCAAACATTAGCCTCTAGATATTAGGTTGGTGTATATATCTTAGAATGCGAATGTAATTAAGTATTTCCTTCTAAAAATAACATTATTTTCTAGAAGTTTATCATACATGGGGTCTCATTTAAATACAGTAAAATATCTCGGAAACTATTGATGCTACTAAAAAATGTTCCAGACAAAAATTAAATGGTATCGAGGGTATTATACTTTCCGACTTATGTATCTTTTTTCTATGCGAACGCGCGCGTAGAGATCACACGAAGGTTAACTTTGGTTTTCAAAATAGAATCGTAAATGTTTTAATACTCGATGCTACTTGTTTTAATCCCTATATGAAAATACAGAATCAATATATTGATACTGTTAAAAATCAGACGTTTCATTTAGAATAATCTAATATAAATTAAGAATGAGCATTGAATTATATTTTCCGCTGTGAAACCGTCGTGCACTGCGTCGTCCTCGGCAAAGGGGCATAACGGAAACTGTTCTTGAAGAGTAACTCGAGGGATCCTCGTCACGCTTCATAGAAACTAACCAGTTCCGAAAACAAACAACTCGACCGACTCCGATGTCCCTCGAACACGATCGCGCAATTACTTCATCCGAGAATTCGTTATCATCGGGAGAAGCCTCGTCCGGCTTGATACAGTGGCCTCCGTTTTCATCAACTATATTGCCGAGCTCCATTCAATAATTCAGAGTTTTAATTAAAACGCTGATTGAATATTCCCGGACACGAATAACCCTGCAATTAAATTATTTAAGTCGTGAAATGTGAATGGCGTGCGGTGACGTCATTCGCGACCCTGACTACGGGGTAATGTCATATTCAAGGTGGACTCGAATAGACAGCCGGATGCCATTTTAAGAGGTTCTGAATAGTGGATATCCCGAATTCGTAAATAACTGTTTATTCCGAATGTGTTTGTGTGTGAAACTGACCGAGTATACCACCGATGACATCTTTTTGCAATGTTGTTACATTATTCCCAACTTATTTAAATTATTAAAACAGGGAATACATGTTTCCCTAACTTCTGTTTCTTCAAATTAACGAGCACTTACAATATTAAGCCAAATTATTGAGGACATTTATTCGAAACTAGCTGACCAGACAGACGTTATCCTGTCAAAATTTCAATAAATTTGTTTGTGATCGTCTCCAATCACAGTCATGTCGCATCCTTTGGTCACATACTTTCAAATGTATTTGATTGATTTTACGGAATGACAAGATTCGACGTTGATGTTTTTCCCGAATTTTCCATTTTTTTTCCGGGCAACTATTTCGATTTTTCTTTCCCTACAAACTATGACAAAGATTTTTTTTAAAAAGTTAGCCAAATTGGTCCAGCCGTTCTCAAGTGATGCTCTTACCAACGAACAGCACTTAATTTTTATTGCTACAGACATATTATATAAATATAGATAGAAGAAAATGTAAAATGTTAAGCATTAATGGCGCGCTTCGACAGCAAAAAACATCTAAAAACTGGAAAGGTGGTTAATCGATTTGCTCGTATGAGTTCGACCAAGATATTTTAAATAGCAAACAACTGTTTCTTATGGATTTTGGTTTGACCAGTTTGAAATTTCAGCTGCTCGTTATAAAACCCGCAGTGCATTAGCCACTTAGCGCGGTACAGCCGGTAATCTTTAATCGCGGCAGAGTAGGCGATAATCTGACGGTCGCAGAATTTCATTTTATTTAACAATCTTTTGCATTAGCGTCAGGAAGTTTCATCCTCCGACGTCCCTCCCACCGCACTTAGCCCGAGAGCTCACCCGGAATGGATCAATTCCAGCCGTGCAGCCCCAATTCTCGTGACTTCCGGCAACCATACCAGACAGCCTAATGCCCGTACTCCTGACACCGGTGCAACAATATTCCGCACGGTCGCGGAAGATGCTCGATGCACGGATCCCTCGCATACATCTTCATTCCGTGGAATGGCGTCTCTCCATCCTCTCTCATCCCTTTCCTCCAGCCCTCTCACCCCTTCTCGTTCTCAACCCCCATCCCGTTTCGAGCCGCTCCTGGAGCTGACTGCTCGCGACGCCTGCACTATTCCGCGTCTCTCTCCAGAAAGAGACGCTTCTCGACAAAGTCGCGACCTCGGGAAGAAACCCGGCTGAAACCCGACGAAAATATCCACCGTAGAAAATAAATTCGATCCAAGCCGCCGCGGAAAGCCCACCCTTCCTAGCCCCTGTGATTTAGGCGAATCCGATGAACGGCGAACCCCTAATGCGTTCCGCAGACGTCCATATGACAAAACACGATATCTTCAGAATAAACGTTTTCTTATTCGGTTCGCCAATTCATCACCAAGACTACAGGACTCGTCGAATTGACAGACCTCAAATTATCTAACTTGTGATTAGTATGATTAAAAAGATGTATTTGCAGATAAACTTATTTGTTTCGTCCAAAATATAATGTAGTATAAGTATGAATTATTATAAGGGGTCTACGGGAATAAGGAAATAAAAGAATACGCGGGAATAAAAATGTAAAACGTGTATTCACTTCGAGCGTCCGACAAAAAGTGCCGATTGCGCCTCCGCCGTCGTCGCTCTGTCGTTTTAGACAAGCGACGATCGGTTCCCGTTGCCAACAGCGTGGTCGCTTCTGGCCTCACGCTGTTACCAACCTTACATTATTGAAAAATTGTGAAGATGGTAAATATTTCTGGATATAGGATAGATATACTATAATGGAAAAATAGACCAAATATAGTAATCCTAAATCTTCAGACAATCAAAACATGAGGTGATACGCAATGTTTAAAAAGTAAGAATTTAAAAAATTATTGCATCGACGCACAAGATCCTTTTACAACATTTGTGGCCACAGAGGTACCATTTTTGGCGACCTAACTTTCCATTTGTGCCAATCATTGAAATTGATAATATGAAATGACAATGGTGATTGCATAGCATACGAGCATATTCAAATAACAATAAATGTTAAAATAAAAAGTTAAAGTGACGAAAACCGTAATTATTTTTGTACCAATGTACTTAACAATAGTTCCTTTCTCGATGAACAGTAAAGAAATATTACAGCTCGAAGTTGTCCACGCCAACCGAGTTATGAAACATTTATTCCATCGCTTAGTTTAATCTGAACCTCGACTGGAATCCTCTTCGATCCGTTCTATTTGACTTTGAAATATAGACAGTATGTGGCACGCACAGGGCGCAACACTATTTATACGGAATTTGACAGTATTATACCTGGATGGCCATGCGATTAATGACTACCTCGTATATCATTTGCGAGGAATTGACGCGCCGACACTGTGTCATTAAATAATAATCAATATTAATTGTCAGAAAATATGCACGTGTGCTCGATTGGTGATCGAAATGAATTTCAGTCACAGTAATTTGCATGGAGATTCTTGTTATTAACGTAATCCCCATTCCACGTTCATTGGACACTGTCGTGCAGATTAAACTTCAACCCTTAGCTGTGGCACCTTTGAGGCATCACTAAAAATTACTTTACTATTATTCAAAATATTGTTTACATTATTAGATATGACGGCATCTAAGCAGTTACGAAACATTTAAGTAATGCATTAAATCAAATTTAAAAAACCATAAAGAATGGAAATATTCAAGGTCAGAAGAAACGTTTGATTTTCGAGTTAAAATAGCTCCGAGTGCAAAGGGTTAACTTGATTACGGTATCAAGATAAAGAAAAACCGAGAGTTCTGTGTTGCGAACGGTGCTTGAAAAATTAAGTCAGTTTTCGTGGGAGTGGCAGAAATTCGAAAGCGGCAGAACAAGCCGGGTACTCACAAACTGTATCCGCAGGGGATCCATTTATTTTCATGCGGAGCGCAAATTCTATCCAGACACTGCCACTGTATCCAGCCGTGGCTGGAAGATGAAAAACAGTTACCAATATACGGTTCCTCGTCCAAACTCGCATTACAAACAACGCGGTTATCCGTGCGGCGAGTAGAGTAAACCCACGTATGATCAGCCGTGTCTACCGCATGTGTATAAGTATTTATTAGTAGGGAGCGGAGCTGGCTCGTAAATGCGTTGTTATTGCCTTTCAGGAGCTTCCGGTGTACCGAAATTTTGCTACTTCCTGCTAGCCAAGCATCTGCTCGTAAACAGCCATACTCCACTTATTTGATCATTTATGATAACCTTTATACTTGCAAGATACGGGCCAATTCTACTATCGCCGCAGTCTTGTTGAACGTTACACTGCTTTTCTCCTCGTGAACAATGCGTTCTCTCTTTTTATGGTATGTACTCTTACCATGGTGCACTTCATGTTTCATGCAACTGTACAGAACTTATTCCTCTACCAAGTGTGTAGAGGGATAAGTTCTTATAATAATAATTATAATAACCTTTCCCTCTACTAATTCAATATTTTCTTCTTGTGACTTCATGATAGTTAATGGAGACAATAAAACATACACGTCTACATTTTATATTATATCACATACCAATTTAACATTTTAATAGAACCTCCTTAAATGTATACAATAACTTCAAAGATTCTAACTCGTCTACCAAGTACACCAGAACATTAAATAAATCATCATTTCTCATTATCAAATATTTTGATACTTCCCAACGCGGTACATCGATTCAATAAAGTACAACTGCAAAGTTTGGACACAAAGCAAACCAGCGTTATCAAGTTAATACGTACAGCAGATACATTACAATTATTACTCTTATTAAACTTCGTAGATTGAATTTACAAGCCATCTGTAACCTGTCTCATAAACCTAACCACACGTGTACGTACCTTTTCGTACGTCCTACGTCCTTATCCATTCCGAGGTAGTTAATTAAATACTGGTACGCGTACCGCGAACTTATTTCGCCGGGAACTCGGTGGTAGCTATTGTACATACACCGAACCCCGTGTTTCCCTGTTTATTTGGCAATTATCCGAGGAATTGAACCGAACAGACACAAATGGGTTCGCGCGCCCACGATCCAGAGTAACCATCGATTCTTCCGTTCGGCACGCGCAATTCCCCGGGAGCCGGGTTTCGCGAAGACGTCCCGCAATTCGCGCGAGGCATTGCGCTAACAAATACCATGGAAGCCTCGCGGATTTCCAGCGACGGCAATTTAACGATCCCCAGCTAGGTCCCTCGCACGCAGGAACTAATATCGCCGTTCCCCTAATTTAAGGACGGCTCTCCATTTGCCCCTCTCAATTCCGGAGCCGTCTTCCCGAGCGTGCGAGCACCGGCGCTCACCTCTTCAGTTATTGCGGCCGTAAAGCCCGAGCCCCGGTATTTTCATGGTGTTTTGACGATAACTGATGGGACTGCAGTCTTCGAAGCGTCCTCGTAGACGTTTATACGACCCGGATCTACCCGTGCGCGCTGCTCAACATTGTTTTCCACGCGTTCCCAGCCCTTTTCTCTGTACAATACCAGCCAAAACTATCGCACGTCTACGATCACTAAAGTATCTCGGGATATAGTCTTCCTTATTGCCTCTGTCTTGGGTTGTAACATGAATTCATCCGGTTGCGAATAGATATATGTTCTCATTTTAACGGTTTAGTCGAATCATTGCTGGGCTACGGGTGATACTAGTCGTTATTGTCCGCAGTAGATCCGATGATCTTTTGGACGTGGATTATTTCTGCACCGAGTATGCCGACTAAAATGAAATTTCTCGAAGGACTACTTTCCCAACTTGGAAGGACACCGGACCTAATGCGCAATAGCGATGTCTCTTCCATAAAACGTCGCCCACCGCAAGCCTCTATATCAGTAGTATAGGTCATCCTTATATCAGACAAATACAATATTACTTGGCGTGATTTGCAGAAACAGATTAAATGAAACAAGTGGAAACTACTTTACTCTGTACGAGCAAGTGACGAAGATAAATGTTATTATTGTACAATCTAAGCGGTATTTATTAATAAACGATATAGGCAACATTTTTCTAGCAAAAGTTAAAAGAATGTTACACGCCGGAAAGGTACGAAACGATCCAGGTTTAGACCATTGCGTTATTTTTTTTCGTTATTGTTCGATACACGTTTCTAATTAATTTAGAATTTGTAACTATTTGAAACAATGTGAACCACATACTATTGGCAACTATGAGATTAAAACAGGCTAGTTTGCAGTTAAGGACAAGTATCCAAAATCTGATAAATATCTTTACTAGAAATAAGAAAAATATTGAAGAAGAAGTACTTTTGGAGTACCGTTCAAGCGACATAATTTTTATTAGGAAATGATTCCCAGCTAAATTATGTTTTGATATTAATTTTATTGAGACGTGGTTGTTATAGTACTTGTGTTTATCTGATTTTACTGAGTGTTCGGATACTTGTATTGTGTATATTTATCGGGACCCTAGCTGCCTAACAGCAAGCGTTCCCCGGTTGCTCCCGACACAATGGTAACGCGTTGCTGCCTACGAAATTTAATTCCGCCGCCGGCATTCTTACCCGGCCGACGCCGCAGCATGATTTATAATGACATTGAACTGCTGCAACAACCTATAGAGTGCACAGTTATGCGTGTTATGAGCTGCCCTCGTGTCCCGGTGAAATATTGTCCTGCATGTGACGTACCGATACTCCTTGTGTACAATTTGTACACTATTCCCGCGTGTTCTTTACCTGTCTCGTTAACATTGCGCGAGCAAAATCTTCTGACTAAAACTATGTTGCGTAGAATAATCGAATGATAACAATTAATATTGTTTGAGGTACTACGCTAAAGAAAATTATGGTAGTACTTCGAGTTACTCCGTATTTTAGAATGTACTACTGGATGCATTGTTGTATGTTCATACAATTACTAAATGAAGAATGTTACATATTCTGTTAGTTATATAGACAGGTTCTTAGAAAATTATTATTATTTCTTCGAAATCAGACGCAAGCATGTCAGGATTACAACTATATGATGACACTTATTTCACTTTTTAGTACATTCAATTTTAGCACTTTTACTTGTTATAAACACACCATAAATTTTTATGAACGTCTCGGATTTTATAAAAATGTATCTTCTTCTTTACGAGTTTCATTTTTACGATAGTAAATAAAAAATGCTCGTTTGTTTTCGAAAAACCGTATACAATAGATTCTGTAGGACACTATCTACACCATTATCAAAGAAATGTTCTACTTCCTTGAACGTTATTTAGCCGACGAAAGCATCGCCGATTCCAATTATTTTTCGTGGTAGCCGGAATACGTAACAATACGCAGCGAGAAGCGTATCCTCCACAGGTAATGGATCGGACTCCGTATTTCACGGTGATAACACGCATTGTATCGGTAACAATACCGGAATGTATCCGCCGAATACGCGGATTTACTGATACAATGTCGTTATCAATCCTGTTGAGGCAAAATCAGCGACAGCAGCGAGGGCGAGAGAATTAAATTTCGAGAGTACCGCATGTTACGGCCTGCACACGAATAGAATTGTAACGGTAAGGGTGGAAATCGAGACGGAGCAAGAAGAATGGAGTCGAGTCAACTAAACAGAAAGAACAGAATCAACAATTTTTTAGCGACTGTAGATCTGCACTGAAAATATAAAAATCTATTTGGTGTAAATAAGTCAGCGCCTTTTCCATGAATCTAATAAAAATCCCTGTGGAAACTGTTCCTCCATAGTTTTGAAATTTTGATAATTGTAGTTAAATATTTATACAGCTCCACATCACTTAAATTATTCGATAAAAGTGAGGCTATAAACTAATTTAGGGTTTAAATTAATTGAGGCTTTAAATAATTTTGAATAAAAATCCTCACTCTGTTGATGGACTGTCAAGTTCTGTATGATTCGACTCTTTCTCCATATTTTAAAACATTAGTGAAGACAAGTAGCTGCAATTTAAAACATCACATGTTCCATTACATCATTCTTGCAAGTATCTAAGCATTTTTTCGTTTCTCCTGATTTTGCGGAAATCCAATTTTTTTGAATTTTATTATATATTTTCGAAGAACCTGTTTCACACAAACCTATTGATCGTACGATGTCGAATTATTCTCTCGTTCTACGGAACACAGGCATGACGTTTGTGTTTGGAAAGTTCGAAAACAGTAAAAACTGTTCGATGCGAGCTCGACTCGTGAGCTGCATATGAAATTTTTCGTGGTTCCCGGCTGTTACACGCATTTACACGCGTTTTCACGCGAAAACTGGAGAAAGTAGAAGCGGGCCTCCGCGAGAAAGAGTGCGTGCCCTTACAGGGCCAGATAAAGGGGTCGTAGAAAAATGTAACCAGCCGGAATCGTGCACGGGGGAATTCTACGGTGCTCGGTTCTTCGCTTGTGAAGGCCCCTTTCGAGACGGTATGAGTGTCACGTGGCGAAAACACGACGAACACGTCGTTCACGCAGCGGCGGCTTCTCGCAATTTCATATCCGCCCGAAATGCAAGTCCCTCCTCTTTCTTTTTCTCTCTCTCGCTCTTTCTCTCTATTCACCCCCGCCATGTTCTCTTTTTTTCTCTTGTTTCAACCACATTCCTCGTGAGCGCGCACTACTGCTGGGAACAGTGACAGAAATGGTTGGGGACGACGCAAGCAAACAGAGAACGAATAATTCCTTATGATACTCGTTTGGACGTTCGTGATACCTTTTTAGCGAATTTAATTAAATTCGGAGAGACATCGCGTCGCAGCTCTGCTTATGCCACTTTTCAGAATGTTTCGAAACAAGCAGAAATTATAAATGCCTGTTTATGTTGTGAATTTCTGGTTTGTACCCTATAATTGCGCTTTGTAACCAGAATACATTAAGGTCGTCAAAAATATCAGAGATTAGCGTAAATTATTAATTTGTACAGGCTGTTTTGTTTTTTTAAACATTGCTTATTTACGAAGATCAGTATAATACGCCAGTATTAGTATAGTATACAGAAGCAATTGTTATTCTGTCTTTAACTATAGTGCAGAATGTGCTGCAAAATGAGACAAAGTTAAAGTTACTTTTCATATTTCAAAGATCTTCTTATATAGTGAACAAAACTAAAAATCTTGTTTAAAGATTAAAAGAATAGAAATAACTATGAATAAAAAATCTATTTTTTAATGAATTATAAATGCAGAAAAATGAGGGTTGTAAAAGATGGAACTCTGCTGTTTTCGTGAAACTCTGAATCCAGAAAACTTGGAGTTTCGATGAACAAGTCTGTTCTCTACAACACTTTTTGTAGAGCTTCCAAGAAAATAAAGCATTCGAAAATTTCAATTTCGATAAATAGTCTGCTATGTATATTTTATGGGCTCTCAGGATGGGAAGAGGTTAAGATGCCCGGTAAAAGAAGCTTCCGTTGAAAGTTTGTTTTATAATATTTGCTTTGTACACACGATCCTTTCGTAAAATTTACATATGCATACATCCGTGGCTCTTATCGCTCTTTGTCTGACCATACAAGGTATTTGTCCACTTGGTCACCGCATACGACTTTTCCCTCATATTTCATGCCTTTTAAGAGTACCATTCTGTCCGACTCGATATAGATAATTCCTATTCTACTTCTGTGGCTGCACTAGATTGCTATTTCGCTTGTCCGACCATACCGGATTATTCTACTTGTCTGACTTTTGTAGGATTCGTCTTTAAGATGCTTCATCCTTCTGAATTCTCATTTCACTTATCTGATGATTTAAGACTCTTCTGATGATGATATGTGCATGTGAATTCGTATTCTACTTACATTATTATGTAGGATATTTGTCCTAATTATTGCGCGTGAGTTGCTAGTGTCAATTTGTGCTAGAAAATATTCGTTGCTCATCCATAAAACAGTAGAATATAATTTTGTAAAATTGTAATGAATTTGTGGAGTCTGTAAAATTATTTTCATCAGTGAACTATATGTTGGAAATTTAATAAACCACTGCAGAATTATATTTTCAGCCTTTGTTGATAGAGAGATTTTATATCATACTTTCGGCGGTAGCGTATTTCAACTCAATGACCTAGTTACGTCGAATTCTATTTCCCTTGTCCGACTTCATACAGACCTGATCTACTTTTTGATCTCTGCATTGCCCTATTTCACTTTACCCGTGTAGAATTTGCCATATCAAGTTGCACAATGTTTTTTATTGTTACTTTAAAACACTATAAAATTTTGGTACCATACTTTTTTTTAGTGCTCGGTATTTTTTAAACAAAGTATATCTTCGTGTGTTGTAGTGTAGAAAAATTATAGTATATCGGTCCCAATTATTACGAATGAAAATTGTAATTGTGTCGAACCAACTGAAACGAAAATGTTGCCAAACTAATTGCAATATTAAATACGACTTTTACTATTATCCTTTTATCTAAATATACAGAACAAATATGCGAAACAGTCCACACTGTTCATAGGGCTATATAATTTTTTCTATTTCGCATTGTGGGATTATAAAATAATCGGGTGTCAGAAGTGATTGTAGGCTCACCTCCGTCGCTGACAAGTAACGGGCGAACTGTTCCGAAAAACGCGTAGTTTTTCGGATGCTGCAACCGTCACGTCGGCTGTTTATAATGACTTTAACTCTTCTAACTTTTTATCCTACAGTATTCCAAAATTTTCTTTCGCTAATATGCACATCTACTATGGTTCTAGATGTTCTATAATTTTGAAGTTGGTAGCTGCAGTAAATTCTGAAATAAATGAACATGAAGCTGGCTTATCATCTTTGTACCGAAGAAAATTCCCAATCTCCTAGAACAAATATTGAAAATATAAAAATTTCGGAGATTTTATACATTTTCGTAATATGATAATAGTGATCGTTGGCGCCCTGAACGGTGTCCGACGTGTTAACAAAAATTATTCCGCGAGAACCTTTTACCTGTTCAATCTACGGCTGCTCGAGCCAAAGATGGCTGGCTGATATCAAAATAGAATCGGAAAACGATCGAGCAAGATCACTGGTTGGCTGTTTGGGTAGTATCAGCGCAGAGGAATTGGAGGGAACGCCGGATCTTATTATACGGGGACGACGTTCAATTCAAATATTATAATATCGTGCGAGTCAGGGGGCGAAAGGGCAGATGTGCGCGCTTGAAAAACGTGACACGATACGGCTGCAAATCCTCGGCGATATTAGATAGTAGGCAGACGAATAGCACTACGTGTGTGACATGCATGCAGACCCGCGGAAGAAAATGCACGAATATCGACGGAAAGAATCCGGCATTGAAATATATTGAAATTCTCATTGCGTGATCCACGAATGAATTCTCATATCCGCCGGCCGCTAAGCAAACAAGCGAATATTACTCGGTACACGTGCTTCATGGCCGGGAAATATTTTATTATCACTTTGCCCGCGGTTCCGCCTCCGTTGAGAGCCTGGTTTGTGCTTTTCATGCCGGTCCGAAGCGAGGACAAATTAAGGCGCTCGAAAATATCTGTTTTGGTTGCGCGCTGTCCGCGATTCAAAGTGAAATCAATGAGGAGTTTTGATATTTATTTAGTAGTTCTATTAAACTTTAAACAGAATGAGAAGTTGATTAAAATGTATGTCATCAGTTCGTAAAATTATAGAGTTGTATATTTAGGGGACCCAAAAAGTATTTCAACACGAAATTGTCATTCTTTCTGGTTTCACTGTATAGACAGTATATGTTCATGTATTTATAGCATTCGTTGTGGTTCATTTTCCATAATCATTTTACGCAGAAATTCTTACATTTTCCCCATAATACGTATCAATACAAAAAGCAATTGCGGAAATCACCTCTGCTATAAAAATGCATTAAAATTCTCATTTCATTTGAAGCGGGTATTACTCGGTACTCCTGTTTTGCAGGTGAAAAAACATTTTATTAAATCCAGCGAACTCTTTATTATTATACGTATGTTTTCCAAACATTAATCCTTGTTGAGACACGTTCAATAACATTTTTATCGGTTTCACAGTCGATTAATCACCCTCTATTGCAGTTTTGAAAGCAACAAATGATTTTAGTGTTCGATCGATATGCGTGACAAATTGAAGCTATTTGGGGGGATAAAATATTGAAATTAAGAGTATTATTCGCATATACTCAGTCAATTGAACCAAATATTTTTCACAATTCGGTGAATATAGACGAATTTTGTAATGAAAATGTTCTTTCAAGTTGTGTAGTGGTGCATTACAATCGCCATTCAGGCACAAATGTATGTTTATTCAAATATTCAGTCGTATGTTCAGCACAGTTCAATAGTTTGGTACCAGCATTTAATCCGTTAGCTTGATAATTGCTAGACCTCCGATCTGAATGCAAAATAAAAATGGTCTTCACCGATTGTGATAACCAGGCACCAAATGGAAATTTTTTCTTCTTTTAATAATTTTAATCAGTGGTTTTACTGTTCTAAAATTCACTAGTAATTACAATATCTTATCAAATGCAATCTTTCTCTTTTGAGGAAGATGAAAAGATTTTATCGAAGAGCCATAGATCTTAAATAGTATAATATATACATATTAAAATGTACTGTACTATATGACGACCTTGAGCCTATAATAAACGTTAAAATAGTTTTTTCAAACTTTTAGGATCAAATACCCCACTGTGCGCCGAGTAATTTCTCGGAAAAAGAATAATAACGACGCGGAAAGAACGATCCGTTTTGCAATCACGGTATATCAATTTCTGCGTGTTCGGAGAATTTGGCGGATCTACAAATAAATAAATAAATAACGCTACTAGCCATACATCGTAGTCCTCCGTGGACAGGAAAAGTGGGGGAAAAATTCGAGAAATGAACGAACAGTTTTGATAGCCATGAAGCAGGCCCGATCGGTACCGAAACGTTTTCGTGCGGGCGACACCGCGCCGCGTCGCGTCGATCGGAAACGGAAGACTAGGCGTCGTTGATTCGTGACCAGAAACGATAAATCGACGATATTTATTTGATGGGTTCACGGCGGTTTCGTAGATTCCATTTGCTGGCTGCGTATCTCGATTCAGTCACGGAATATGCACGAAACATGCACGTCCCGCTGTATACCTACGCGTGTTTGTGCGATACGGATTGTACAAACTGGATGTAAAGTAAATAACAACATCCGCTATGATTGCATGCCGACGATACCGCCGCGGGACTATAGACTGCGAGTTTCATTGTCGTGTATGGATTACGGAACAGCTATGAGCGCTTTATAATCTGGGCGCGAGAGTATTCGCGGAACGAACACCGTTCCCACGTCTGTTCGTCATTAGCGAGACAGATAAGGGGCACACACGGAACGGAAAATATTGTAACACCGTTCGAGCGAATCAATCTTTTGCAACTGCTCTTTTACAACTCCCTTCGACATTCTCTTCTTCCCAGCAATTGCTTGTTGAACTCATGTTCCCATTTGCGCGCTCGTTTCCTCGGGTTTAACGTACTCAACTTGTGCACACTCCTTTTAACAAGTAACATTACGTTTTGCATATTTTATGCATTTGTCGGTAAAGTGTGTGCCAGTAATTTGAAATAGTAGAGAGTTTAAAAGCATTTAAATGCATCGATGCATTACTTCCCACCTGTTAAGTTGGGAAGTTCCCGAAATCTTATACTTTAAAAATATCTAATTAATTAATTAGTTATCGATCGTAATTTATCTTCAGGATATTACAAATTTTTATTCGCGACGCAAAGGTTCGATCATTTACAATAACAATTAGCTATTTTTGTGAATACTAAACGCTGGATTCGGATTTGAATCTTTAGGTTCAAGAACCACGTTAGCTATTAAAATGTATTAATACGAGGAAAAGATTTAAAATTTAGATATTTAAAAATATCAATCGTCTTTTATTCGCACATGAGCTACCAGATATGTTACCAGTCGATAATGAAGACACAATCATACATACAATTGCAGAAAATTGTAGAAGATTGTAACCATTATAACTCTAAGTCATTATTAACCTTCGGATTTTTATGTAAATCTGCCATCAATTGTATTGAGACATGAGTGAAATTGTCATTTAAAAATGTCAAACCTGTGTTTTCATCATTGAAGAATGAAACGGTTGCATTCGTAGATCGCGAGGGCGTGCTTCACCGCCAGTAAAAATGATTATATCCGATTTAACCGCGAGGAGCACACGTAGATCGCAGAATACCCTCGTGAAACACGTAATGGAAGGAAGAGGAGGGTTTAATAGTCTATTGAAATGCCAACGGAAGTCATTAGAGAATACGCTGCTTTCTTCAAATATTCCCGACGGATGAAGGAACAGAGCGAACGCCATAGCGAGTCCCCGGGTAATGGAAATTTTTCAGGATTGAAGGGCACTCGAGACGAAAGGAAAAGAGGCAGCCTCTGCCGACGGTAGCGACGGGCAGACCGACCGGAGGTAAACATCAATTAAGATGATCGATCTACCCAGCTCCGTCGGCTGTGACTAGAAACTTGGACCGTGTCGTCGGTGAAAAATGCGACGTCGCTTCCCGCCGATGTCAAAAACCCGAGGACAAGCCGATCAGGCGGTTTTCGACTCGGCTTTTTGACCGACAACGTTGGTAACAATACGCTCATGCGATTTATTACTTCCACGTTATAACACCCGCTAACGAGCACATTCGCGTTTAATGAGCGTTGCTGACGTCGCCGACCATCATTAATCTGCGAACGAAGACTTCGGCCAAGATCATTCGTGGCACTACACGATTGCTGGCAGATAGTTTATTTGGAAAATAAATTTGCAAACACGAAACATACTGTATCGTAACAACACATTTCAGACTTAAATCATTGTTGCAACGCAATTAGACAAAATCAATCAGCTAAGTATGTTTTTGATTGAATTACATATGCTGCGACAAATTATAGGAATTATTAGTCTTGATTAGTCTGTAGATTCTATATATTTATAAGGAAAATGAATGCACGAACCTAAGACATTTGAATATTTTCCTTGTTCAGAATTAAATAACTGGTCTTCATAATGATTATTAAAATATTACACCTTTTAAACAAGAAGGATTAATAATGTCAAACAAACTTCATAATAATTTAAATAAATAGAATGTTAATTTAATTATGAGTAGATACATTTACTTAGAGACAAGCAGGAATAATTTCATATCATACAAGAGGTATACGTTTGTCTCTGATCAAACATTGTAAAGGCAGTGTCGAGTTAGACTAGTAGTATAAACCGTGTATGCTCAGACAATTTGTATATCACTCTCCCTTGAGTAATTAATTGTGCAAATTGAATGAGTATTCTGTTTCGTTAACTAAGGATTAATTCTGATCTAGTAGAGGAATTGAAGACTTACATATGCAGTCAAATAATTGTATCACCGCTGAGTAGTATTAGCCAGTATATAAGCAGACTCACCATTTAATTTTACAAAATGTACGTCTTTTTACCAATATTTAGTTATTATTTTAACGGTTTTACTCGCTGTAACCTTTTTTTATATAAAATATGGAATAAGTAATTTTTTTCTTATACGAAAATGGAGATTGAAATTAATCTTCGCGAGTACGCGTTCGATATTTATGGTACAATGTAACCGACAAATAGGCGTTTAGAATTATTTGCCCAGCTTCTCGGAGGAACCCATATCCACGGAT
The DNA here is from genome assembly GCA_028455615.1 of Lasioglossum zephyrum. NCBI lineage: Eukaryota > Metazoa > Arthropoda > Insecta > Hymenoptera > Halictidae > Lasioglossum > Lasioglossum zephyrum. Next base: position 12,943,030 of record CM052333.1, read on the forward strand.
TCCACGTTACAAACTGTTACTTCGAATCCCGTGAAAAATGTTACGCGCTATTTTTCAGGATTAGCTAGCTCGCCGGGGTATGGAAGGAAGAAACGAAGAACAGCAGGCGAAGGAGAGATTTTAGGGAACGTGGGGCGGACAAAAGACGAAAAACGGGGCAAATAAATAAAGGGACAGATACGGTATGCTTTTTCTGAGAAAGGGATTTGTACCATTATTCATTATTTTATCGCGCGGGTATCTCGAATTCCAGGATGCTATGATCAGTCCAACGGTTGCATTAAATAAAAACGTTATAAACGTCCGTCCGTGTTAAACTCATATTCTGGACCTAAAAGAACGTTCCAAACATTATCTACTTTAAACAGTTTGTCAGAAAAATGAAGCCACATTACATTGTGTACTTTGTCATCGTGATCTTCTTTTTGCTACTTGCTTGAATACTGTTTAAATGTCAAAATAATTTTCATCTCTTTTGCAATTGTTATTGTAATTGTTTTGAATGATTTTTCATGTTCGACTTTCGTTTTAATATATTTGCACTCTTAGTAATTGGGATGAATAACTTCTAGTATTCTTTTATTTCTGTTGGTTCCTTAAGTAGTGTTGTAACATCAATTTTTTAAATTTCTTGCATCAAAGAAATTAATACAACAACATGAGAATATTTCACTTGTCAAATTTTGTAACAGAACGTGGTGAATACGTTAGAACACGCAATTTAAGTGATATATTTAATCGAATTGCAGACGTATGAAAATCTGTATAGAATATGGAAATGGAATGGAACTTAGCATAGAGAATAGGGGGATCGAAGATTTACAGAAAGGTACGTTAGGAGGAAAATAGAGAAATCTTTATGGCGACGCATAACTCATGCCCCTTATTGAAACTTCCGCTCGGGAATGGATTAAGACGGCTCGTACGAAATTTGTCGAAATTTCCGGGCCACGTAATTTATTCCCAAGTCGGATTCAGCCACCTCGGCATAGAACCAAGGTCCGTTATCACTTCCTCGTACTTGGTCCTTTCGAAAAAAAGACGGAACGACGCATTGTTTCTTAATCACTTTCTTTCCTGGTAAGAATCCTTAGTAATTGCACATTCTAAACCTATTCTTTCCACTGCAGATTTCATAAAAATTCCTCATATTAATTTATATATTAAGATACACAGAAGTAAATCATTTACACAGTCACAGTTAAAATCATTTTCCAGAACAAAACACCCTAAAATGTTTTTTATCACAAGTTTCATAAGAACATAAGCTGGTACAGTGGAAAAATAATGGTGAATTTTTTCAAATGTTTATGTATTGCAATAAGAATCAATTTTGTAGAGGAACAAAAGTTGTAACATGTAGATAAAAATTTAATTAGATTAGAAAGATCAATGGACGTTGACACGACGGACTATTATGTAAGAAAACGCGAAGCTAGGAGAAAACGGTATTTAGGCAAGCATATTTTGCTTCATGTTTGATACAAGCGGCAATACTTCTCGCACCTCCGCTTTCGCCTATACAGTTTTTCAAGGAACTTCGTGTTTGAAACTTAACCCCTGTTTAGCGCGTGCTTCGCGAAGCTCGTTAACGAAGCCACGAAACTTGAAACAAGAAGAGAACCATCTCGAGCGATGAATTTGCAAGCGCTTAACACCTTTGCGAAAATTCATCGTATAATCGTCATTGGCAGACATTTTCCACGCTCCTCGGATGCCAGAAAATATATCATGAAATATGATAAGCGGTCCATATCTCCCCGGTAAAATACCATGTTATATCAGACGGTATCCGGCACAAAGGACAAGTGACCTAATAAACTTATCGCAATTCGTTCGAAAAGAAATTCTTCAGAACTCATTTTAAAGCACGAAGCCTTTACTTTCACAATCCATCCGTCACTCCCTCCTAGAACACTTTTGTAGGATACAGTAGGTAAATAACTGAAGACTTCGTTATTTCTCGAAAACGGTACAAATTCAACTCTTTGTCGAAACGTTAAAAAATGTTTTTTCGTGAATAAATTTACTGTAGATTTAAGATTGAAGCTTTCTCTTGACAACTACCCCTTAAAACATGGTCCACTTTTGACCACTGTGTCTGTAGAGTATAATAGAATAATAAATGTAATGCTTAAAAGTTTTTCGGAACAATGTATAGAGTGAGCTGTCTAATTACTTAACACCTCCTAGTGAATGAATTCCTTTTTATAGCGATTCTTTTGTAAGCTCACAAATGTCTTGCTAAATAGATCTCTTTTCATAACGTATTCGACACGACAGTAATTTACTTAGCAATTGTTCGAATTCCATTGCACGTATTCAAAGTAATTACTGTTATTGCAGGATCAGCCATGATAAGCTGTGATATACTTGATTATATAATTATTCTCTGGGATACATCCACTCATTCATTAGAATTTAGCCATTAAACATTGTTATAATTGTCTGTATAGAAATAGTACTCAGGAAATTAAATAACTATATATATCCAAATAATAAGTATAATACATAATAATATATAATAATTCCATTAGATTTAAGTGTTCATTCACTGAACAGGGCGCTATTAACTTGATTACTAGTCTCTGTAAGCACATCGCTCTAATAAACCTGCGAAACAAGTAAATCACGTTTCCGCGAAAGCGTCGAGCGATGGGTTACCAAAAATACTGACTAATTAATGGAATGCGGGGCAGTTTCCGTCAAAGCTACGATCGTCACCGAAGAAAACCGTTCCGGACAAGTTAATAATCAAAACTCCCGTTATAGTGGTGTTTCCTCGATCGCTGGCTACGCACAAACACGCAAACAGGCCGCGCGCCGCGCCGCGACATAACGAACGAATCAGAATTTCATTCTGACCAATTTAATCGCGTCATTCCGTCGAGTTCATTCCGATCGCGCCGCGCGTCCCCAAAATCGATGGCCCATTTTCATCAAGTTCCCCTCGGCGAAATTTTATCGTACGCGACAATCCCTCCGGTTCGAATCGGCTTCCCATCCCCCGGCATACCCTCCCCGCTAATTTAATCACACAAACACACCAACACCGGCGCGCCGGTGTCAAAGTAACCAAGGCATCGTCGGCCGGGATGGCCATGGTCCCAATTATGAAGTTTCGCCCTCCGCCGGAACTTATCGTTTCCTTTGCATTCGACCTGAAAAGCGGGTTCCCGTTGGCCTGTCGATAAGCTCCGCGGTATCCCAGAGTTATCCCAGAGTATCCTAAGGTATCCGTTGCCGGGATGAGGAAAGGGGGACTGAAACGAGGAGCAACCGGAAGTTAACAGAGGCGAAAGAACTCTGAACAAGCCTAAGAAGCAGAGAGAAGGCTTGGCTGGTAAGATGTGTAACGAGGCGAAGGTTTGCAAGTATTGCCGATGGCAGGTATTAAAGCATTTGTCAGCTAGCTGAATATTAGCGGGCCCGGCGAAGCTGGTACACTTATTAGCGTGCGCCTCTATGCATGGCTCCGTGCCAACTAGTTACGAACCGGAGGTGAAGTCCGAACGCGTACTCGAGCCCAGAAACCGGGCTATGCATACTTAGTGTCCTGCTCGTATCCGAGGTCGTCGCTGCGATCGAGAGAGAGATAGGGTGAAGGGGGAGGGAGAAAGGGCCTGGGAGTCATTGTGCGAGAGACACTGGCGAGAGGGAGAGAGAGACGGCCTGACAGTAGAGCCAGAGAACGCTCCAATAGGATAAAACTGGGAAAAAAAGGAAGATCGTCGAACTGATGACCTGCCATCGACAATGAAGATATCGATTCGATCAAGTTCTGTCATTTTATCTTACGTACACGTACTCCCGGCTATTGTTCCTAGGACATGCTCGAGGATCCGTGATGGGCGAAATGGTTCGCAGCCGGTTTCGAGCGAATGCTGGTGTGATGATAATTCTGGGATGAAGATGGGGTAATTGCAGTCTTAATGAGGAATGTCAGAGACTGATTCTTTGTGGACGAATGAACGTTCGTGGAAATGTTTGTCGAGGGGATAAATGTGTTTATATTGGGACAGGCTGTCCTGAAAAATGGTTCTTATTAGGTTGAGCGATAAGTCTGTTCGTGGGTCGATTGCTGCAGATCAATATGTCAAATGATGGGCCGTATGAACATGCTTCTATTTTAGTGTTAATTAATGCGTTTAAGTCGACACATTTCCAATTTTTTGACATTTCACTGAGAAAATATTTCGTTAATGCTTCCGATGATATATTTGGAATAAATCTCTTTAATAATTAAGCTTAATGACACCGCGGATGGCGAAAGATGAATGAACTTTCAGCAATGGACGTATACTTTTTCATATTTCATTTTTCTCTTTGTGCATTGTTCGAGCTCGACTCGTTTAGAAATGAGAGAACAGGATACACATATAAAAGATGTTATCAACAAGATTTATTTAATAATTAGGAAGACGACCACCGAACCTGGAACGCTGGATAAAAACTAAACTAATTTTAACTGAATAGACTATTTGTTTGCTATTTAGAATTTCCAGAAAACGGGAAAATTGAAAGACAATCAGGAAACAATTAAAATATGAGAATGCACTCACCGCGATGGAAAATCTGGATTTTTCCGAATTTTTCAACGCTTTTAATTTTTTAACAACTGGAGTATCTAACCAAAAATCGGGAAAAATTCTGCAACATGTATTCCGGTAGCTCCAATATGGAAGATATTTATCAGAATTTTTCATGCGATTAAACGGGGAAAAATGAATCAAAAACCGCCAATCCAATACTTTTATGTAACCACCCTTCCGATAGAAATAAAGACATCGAACTTGGTGCATTATATATCTTTTTATCAATCTGTTAAATGATTCATTGTCAGTTCAGTGCCCCTATAAAGAATTTATGTAACTAATTATGTAGTCACTTTTTAATTTAATCGCTTGCATCCATTGGTTTGATAGTAATTGGTTTTCTATTGTAAAGGCTATCGGAGTTTTGTAAAAAAAAAAAAGAAATCTTAGACATACAATAAATATAAACTTTCTTTTCTTTCTATATAATTCTGAACAATGAAGCATTTCTAATCACTGGGGTTAGTAATTAGAATGAGTCGAGAATAATACAACAGTATATCCAAATTTTTATATGTTTTTACTGTTTTACATTCTACCTACTCCCTTTCGTCGCGAATACTATCTAATCTCTAAACTTGGGATTTTATCGAATTATTATTCAAATTATCAAAGAAAGAAATAAATTTTTGTTTGGTTCTAATACCTTGAAATCGATGCAAATCATTTTTATTTGGCAAAACATGCATATATATTAGACTGTTCAGAATTTCGTCACGAATCTGGCTCGACATTATAGAGCAAGGCATTAAGAAAAGAAGCACATGTGATGTAGTATATGCATCATTGCAGCCGTATCGTTGCAGTAATGAGTAATTCCACTGATAGGAATCCATCAGAACATTCGTACCGTCCCAGTGGACACTTAGCCACGGCGACCGTGCAATGTGTACACACATTCCTTTATGACGAATTCGATCTAAAAAATCAATAGCATCGGAAAACTGCGGTGAAGTCGACGCGAGAGGACAGGAAGCAAAAACGACGCTGAGTAATTGGCATAGCGCGCAAGTCGCTGTAGTTGCAAAGCGCCATTCGCGACTGCCGGACAGCCACATTCTAAACAAACTCGTATAAACCACGCGCAGTTTCCGGACTGCGTGAAATTGCAGTCGAGTGTATCCGTGCGCTCTCTTCGCCGGACCACCGTAAAAGCCGTCGCGCTTTTTTCCCCAGTCGACGTTTACACGGACCAGATAGCCGAGGTCGCGCAAATCTCTTTTTTGCAGCGCGTGCGCGCAATCGCACAATCTCGGCTCGTTTTATTGAAATTTCCCACGTGCTTCGGAATTCGGCCTCCTCCCCAAAAAAGAGAAAAGAACGCGGACCGATTGAACCGTCGATCCGCGCCCGGACTTTTGCACGGGAAATCACGACGCTCGTGGAAATTGCGCGCGGAACGCCAACCGCTCGTTTACACGCGCCGCGGACGGAACGACTCGCGGAAATGAAGACGTCGACCTCGCGAACCGTGAATGGCGAACAGTGAATACGAAGAAACGATCGAAGCACAGAACCCTCTATTTCACGGATATCTGAATACACGTGACAACTAAACGGCTACTCCAGTGTGACTGGAATTTTCACGAATTTTTTAATATTTTGCAAATTATATTAAGCTCTATTCCGATATTTCGGAATTTTCTCGTCTAAATTTGCTGGATTACACAGATAAAAATTTCTGGTTACGCAAAGAATAGTTTAAACTATAAAACTGTAATCTGTGACGATATATTAATAGAATCTAAAAATGTAGTTCACTTCGTTTATTCATGTGGTCCTGTATTATGGCTTCCAAATTTTCTTTAATTTCTATTTGGAATATATGTATAGTTACCTTCCACTATTGAAAATACATTTGCTAATTTCTTTTGTGTGTCCACATTAGTCTTTTAAATCTTCATAATAGTTGACATGTAATTTCATCTCTATTCCAAACTAGACTATTAACACGTTATACCACTTTTTAAACTGTTCATATACGAAACGCTAAAAATCATGTTTGACAAATTATGAGATCCAGTGTTTATCGCTTGTTTCGTCACAACCGAATCTGATCTAGAAGTCAACTTGTTAATTACTAGTGGACATTGTGACAGGTGTAAGTTTACACCTATTATGCTGGTTTAATCAGATTCCCTTGCGATAGATGCGTACCGTTGGACTATCCAGTTGTCCAAAATTTTGAAATCGTGATATTTTGACAGAATTAGAATTTGCCCCGTTAAACCATCAAAGTGAAGCAATTGTAATTAACAAATTACTGTAATAGCTTGAACAAACTGCATTAATTTATACAATATTTACATCTATCATGCGCATAATTTATAAAACACCTTAACACGCTTAAAAAATTCAAAACCGAAACGCAAGCAAAATTAGATCTGAGAGATAATGCACTCTTTACTTCTCTGTCGGAATCCTGCCACTGATCTAAATTGCACACGCGTTCAACCGATCCACACAAAATCACCGCAAATCAATTAGCACAATTGGAACACGCGAGGCGGCGTACTCCATAAACAATCTCGATATTCGACTAATACCTCGTCTTACGATATCGTTTCGAAATATCGATATACCTCGAAATCCTCTGGTAGCTTTTGTTCCCCTGTTCAACGACGGCAAAATAAAAAAAAAATAGAATTTCCCAGCCATTGTCCATACCAAGCCGTACTATCTCCAGTCTCTTTGTTAATGTACGAGTAACTTCTGCCGTCCCTTCCATTACGCGCGCACCAAATGAAATTTTTAATCCGTCCCCCCCCCGCGAGTGCAGTTTTGTATTTTCAGCCTTCGAACAGAGAAAGAAAGAAACGCGGGAGAAAGAATACGAATCGTTATTAAAAATAGGAGAACTAAAAAAGGAATCGACAGACGAACGAACAGCGTAGGTACACAAAAATATCAATTTCAAATTGACCGTCTAGCTGCGCGACTATCGACCTTTATGGAGGCGAACCCGATTTATTGCGCCGCTCCACAATACTCCGATTCGAAGAATTCAGTGACATTTTGCTGGAAAACCAATTTTCTCTTGCCGATATAACGAGATTCTTAATAAACTTGCGTTGCTTTAAATTGAAATTATAAAATATAAGCATTGTGAGTTCTATTCGAAAATATTCTGCCATCGTGCATCGTGTTTATTTAAATTACAGTAAAACATGGAAGTAACACTGGAATTCTTAATGAAACCTAAACTGTGTAGGAAACATAAATAGACAAGTAGAGCAAGCCGGTCGTTAATGGCCAGAAAGTCGATGCAACAAACACGCACACTTACAACAAGAAAAAAAGTACCACCAATGGAGTTAAAAAAATGCAAAGACTTTGTGGTCAACCTAGTAGTTTTGAAAATTATTTTATAACAATTTAAACATTGATAAGTAAATAGAAAATATATTCGATTGTATATAGCGAGAAGGCAATTATCTTCGAATAGTATTTGGTGAAATTTTCATGTTGCAACTTCATGTAGGGTAAAAGATTTACTGTCCTTCAAAATTGTTTTTTAGAATAACAAATAATCGTCATAAAGTTACAACCAAAATTAGAGGTTTAAAGGGTACAAAAACTTCATTCCTCAATTAAATATATTAAATGACTAACACAAAAACTATGCAACGATATCTTACGTTTCTTAAAATCAGTTATTGGGTCTTTCACCCGAGTAGAAAGCTAGCAGCAAGATGCGACTAAATTCTTCGATCCGGACCACCGTGCGTCGGTGCACGCTAGCTCGCGAGCTTCCGCTTCCCATAGAGGCCAGTAATATCGGCAAACACGAGCCCCATTTTCATAAAGATTCAACGACGTCGTAGTAGACTCCGAACAGGAAGCCAACTCATCCCGCATTCATGTATTTACCACCTAACTGTCCGGTCTCCTATGTCAGCTACTCGCTTCAAAACGACAGCATGGCCAGGGGATAGTTACCCCTTTAGACGGCCGGCGTACAGATGGCCGGGTACGAGAGGGAGAGAAAAAGCAGCAGAGAAAGAGCAAGAGAGTGTGTGTGAGAGAGGGAGAGTGTGCAGGCGAATGCGCGAGGAAATGGGGTTTCGTCCGCGAGAGCGGAGCTAAAATTAGAACGGGAAAAGAAATCGACGCACATTCCTGGAACAAGCTGGTAAGCACTGGAGAACTTCCCCTGCAGTCAGATGTGCCTGTCGTCCAAGTGCCTCTACTGAACCGGAAGCTGGGTCAAGCTGAAGGCAGACGACGCCCCCGACGTAGTTTCACCTCGAATAGTTTTTAGAATTTAAATTTTATGGTGAAGCTACAGTATCCGACGACGCACAACCGCCGCTCGTCGCCGCACACTCACGGAAACAGACAGTCTTTGGGGTTGCAACGAGCCGTACGATGCGATGCTGCTCTCTTTTCTCACTTTATTTCGTAAACGCTCGCGAACAACACCGTTTAAATTTCATTGTAAACGACGCGCGCGAAACTCTTCAGATACTGAGACCGCGTCATTTTACCTGAGCTTTCCAAAATGGAAGGTCAGGGTTGTTGGACTCTAGTTCGACTATTGCTGTCGTGAAATTCAGGAGACTTTGTTAGGTAGGCGATGAGGGACACTATGACTGGCGTAATTGTTCCAATAGTCCGCCATCTTAAGCGTTCTATACGCAAAGAAAAGTATTTTCCATCGTAGTGAACCTTCAATTTGACATAAACCTTGAATAATCTTGAGTCATAGGTCACTGTACACATCTTGAAACGCCTTGTTAGATAGTACATAGACAAGTATATAATTCTAATTTAGAAAACGGAGTTGACCTTTATCTAAATATAATTTTAAAAAATTTTTGTAGGTTATAAAGTTTTACAGCCTACTAATTGTTTCCAAGAAAACGAATTTTAGATTTGACGTATACCCATTTAATAAGTGGAACGATATCTTGTAACTTTCCAGTGGAGTTGCCTGAAAGAACAATGTATACAGCCAGTTACATTGTTGTGCACAAAGATGTCGAGAGTTTACGGTTAGCTTTGTGCTTTTTGATGTCTGCTATTAAAGTTTTACGGATAGAGGCACGGGGATTATGGTCTCGCAGCCAGTAATATTCGCGGAATGGAATTTGCGAGGTGTATTTCGGTGGCGCACGTTTTTTTTCGGGGCATCGAAAAACAAAGTAGAGCGTTTCACCGGTTGACGCTATATCTCCGAAATGCAAAATCGGCCGTGTTGCTGGCAGCTGTCGCCATTGCCGAGTCATCGTGCAGGCGTTTCCGGGCGCCTCGTGTTTTTGACACGGTGATTTACGTCGATTTACTAATATGATACTGGGCGATTGATTATTTATCAATTCGACGCACGTAACGTCGATCGACACCGCATTATTTATTTCCGTTGCAGTCTGCTCTCGGGGTGACACAAATTGCTAACGATTCTTCAAATGAGAGAGAGACAAATTTCACTGAAAAATTTATGAGACGTCATATTGCTCCGTGAATTTCCAGTTGAAAGTGATTAATCGGCGAATTCCATCGTCTTAATCGAATACTAATATGTACGTTACGGATCTTCACGTAAAAGAACAAGTTTCTCTCATCGGAAGTAATGTATCAACACGATGTGTCTGACCCTATACATGGCTATACTACTTTCCGGTATAATATAAAACTTGTCTGATGATATACTACAGTACTATACTACTTCCTCAGCTGTCAGATACATCATGCAACGTGCTTGATCGTATACATAACTCTACTACTTGCCCAATTCACAAGAACCATATTGGGCATGTCCGACTCTATTCAGTGTTACACTCCTTGCCCGTATGTAGAAGCCCATATACGACCTGTCTGTCAAACTATAGCACTACCCTACTTGTGTAACTATTTAAGATACGAGTGATTAGTCTCTATACAATGTTATACTACTTGTCTGACAATTAACCAGATAACTGTGGCGACCTCTTCTCAAAGAGCGCACCAATATGTGTCGCGATAATCATGCGATGGCGCCAGTGCATACGGTGATGCTTGAATTCATCTCAAATTATTTATACTTTTTATTTGTTCGGTTTACCTCGTCTTCACCTCCAAATATTGTAACCATATTGAGATTTACCAATATATTTAAGTTTTCGCTAAAATTAAAATTAAAATAGCCATTGGCAATTAAATTATGCGCATGACGAGTATACTCGTTATAATACAAAATAAAGACTGACTTTATGCAGTTCATCACTTTCATCAACATATACTTCAAAGAAAACTATATACATGTGCAGATATTAACAGTGACATAGCTCTTGTCTGACTATGTACGATCGCAGGCTACTTGTCTGATGGAAACTGACCATATATTAATGTTAGTTCAGAGTCTATCCTTATATCAGTTTTGCAAGTAAATGTTGCCGTATAAACATGACAACATTGAATTTATTTAGACTATCCGTAATCCTTACGGTCACATCCACTGTCTGATATAATTTCATTATGAATTTTTCTATCCTTTGCTGTTTGAAATTGCATAATTGCCATTCATTCGGAATATCACTTTTCCATTACAAAATAGGGTGCAAGCGGAGTAAGGTACGTGAAAACAAACCAATTTCCTGTTCTCCTACAGGGCAAATGTTCTTCCTCGTTAAGCGAATTCACCGGGAAGATTAAACAAACTGCGGCTCGTTCTTTTTTCCAAGGGATGAAGGACGGCCTGTCCGTTTAAAAGCCGACAATTTTGCGGCGACTTTAACCGTCTCACAGCGCGAAGTACGAATGATCCTTTTTGAGGAGGCGTTCCACGTCCGTTGTATGAATATCTTCGCCCTGCCATTAAGAAGGATTATGCGCTCCAAGTCGGGTGGGTTTCTAACAAGAACCGGAGTTAGGCACGAAAACGGAACTTTTGAAACCGGCAAATGGGTTTTGCTTTCTGTATCACGGAAGTCGTGCTGTTAAGACAATTTCACAGAGTCTGAGTATCCGCGGGAGGTTGTGCTGAAACTATCCTCAAATCACTTCTCACCTGATTCTTGCAAGGAGTAACAGCAAAAGGAAGTACTCAATAAATAAATTTTACCAAATCTACTGTTATTATTAAATTAAATTAATGTCTGTACGTCTATTACAATATCCATGAAGAATTTACTTTCGCGATCGATACTGTACTCGATATTACAAAAGTAAATTGGCAACTTGTGTGTCGTGCAAAAAATAAATAAAGTAGATACACGACCCTGCAGTAAATCAATAAATTTGCTAGATTTATTTTCGCGTTGCGTAGATTGATTTATTTTGGCACGATACACAAGTTACCAATTCACTTTTACAATATTGGTATGCCCTGCTAGCAAAAAACTTGATTGCCGAACGCAATTTTTATGTACACTTGAAAATTATAAAAAAAATTTCTGATATTTTAGAGTTGTTTCAACGAATCAAAACATGTTAGCGCATAGTAAATGAGGTTGGTAGAAATTTCATAACACCTCTTGTTCATCTCTATGTACCATGGTAAATGTAACATTAATGAGAAAAATATTTGAGAACTTTTTCAACAATGCTATGAGATAACCATCCTCGCGTGCAGTACCTTGATTTCAAAGCAGTCCGACGGTTTTCAAAATTTCGACGGTAGAATGTTGGGTGTGCAATTAGAATTCCTGTTATCCGCGTAACCATCGGGCAACAAAGGTATGTCGCCATTGTTATCGAGTTTGTTAGAACCATTTTCATACGGGGCATGTATGCCACGTAGAAATGCGCGGACGTCGTTAAATTTTCAGTCTACAGTGAACTTCTATTTTCTGGAAACAATGCGCCAATGGAATATCGCCATTTGTGAATAACACCAGAGGGTGTTCCAGCCAAGCAATACCCGTGATAATAACAAAACTACCAGATAATTAAAAACGACCCATTACGAGCATCTTGTTTTCCTCAGGAATTAGCGTTAAATTATAAAATTATATATATATAATTGATTTGTTCTTTTTACAATATTTTCTATTACTTCAAATGTAAACTGAAAGTAATGAATTTTTCAAAATGTGTGGAGTATCACAGAACGAACGAAAAATTGTGAACTTTAAAACATCAGTTAAAAAGATAGAGAAAAAGCAAATTAAATATCGTCGTGTGCGCGTGCTATTAAATTGGATTCAGCTAACGTGTGTCCATTACTGGCCGGTTCTAATTTGCATAAGTACGAGCACATTCGTTTCAGATAAATGTTTAACGCTGATTTCCTCGAAAATGGAACTCTTCGCAAAATTTCTGCGTTAATGTTATATTCGCGAATGGACTGGCGTTCCACAGTTAAAATGACGATTTTATGTGTACACTGCTGCCGAAATGTTAAGAGCACTCTTCTGTATTCAGACTGTTGTTATCGCAGTGCGGAACATTATGCATCTTTAAATTATTATAAGAGACTACGGAATCTGAAATCAGGAGAAACTTTATTGTTTGTAACAATTAATTCAGTAGAATTAGATTTCATATCTTACTAGATGCGCATATTTTAAATTTTCTTTATAGGTACAGATAAAAAAAATTGAATATAGTGACCTTCATTTGTTTCTTAAAAATTCCGTGCAGTGGCAATTTTTCAAAAAAATTTTTTACGTAATACCTAGTGAATTAATCCTTCTAGCATCTCAAAAAGACTGAAGTCGTTTGGTTCAATCTATAAAAAGTTATTAGCTTTTTATTTAGTTAGTTTTTCGATTGTGATCATTTTGCCACCAACTCTACTTTGTGAAGTTTTCCAGTTTCTCGGTTTGCCAAAGAAGTCTTTCGTCTTCCGAAATCTTTGTAATTTCAGTTTACACTACGGACACCAAGACACAGAGTTCGCCGAGCGATCCGCAACCGTTCTTCCCGTAAATTGTGCGACTGTTGCTAGCCAATGAGTCCTTGGGAGCGATGTAATATGTATGTGGCTCACGTGCGTCCCAAATGTAGGATACCGGCCTCCTATCGAAACGCTCTGTGCGACTGGCGCGAACCAGCTTGGACAATTATTGGCACACCTCCCAGAATTTCCAAACGGCGGCTAATTTAAATTCTACGGTTTTAACGTTCGATCGAAGCCCAATTAAGATTTCTCCGAGCATTTGTTTGAAAAATGAAGACCTATCTGCGGACAACCATTGTGTCAATACAGATGAACATGGCCCATTAAATCGTTCAATTATTACTGTACCATTCGATCCATAATTCATGGAAGTGTCTATACTATTTTTAATGAATTAAATAAGGCCTTTTCCCCACAGGGTCGATCATTCAGTAAATAGTGTAGAATAAATGTCTTTCGTAAATATCAAATTGACCATTAATCATGTATACATACACGATGCTTTACTCTAGTGAAGAAAAATCATAAAACATTATCAAATTAATAATTAAATTGTATATGATGTAGTGTAGTATCAAGTCGCGTTGATCTTAAGTCAAATGTAAATGTAATAGTTGATATTTTTCTTTGACTTCATTATAGCTGGTAGTAAATATTGTAAAAAATAGATTCTGGTTCGACTATTTTTTTCTTATGCAGGTGCTATTGTAATTATTGATTTTTTAATCTTTTATCGGTCAATCTTGGTATGGAAATCTTGAATATTTCATCTCCTCGACTGTATTACCATATTAATCATGTGACCATTTATGGGCTTACGTGCATAGTCTGACCAATTATATTAATATACTACTTGGTTCACTCTAGCTTTTATATATTTGTTCATGAAATATTCGGTTATGTTATTAAGTGTATTTATGCATAAATTAATTTCACTGGTCTATTAATGATTTAATTAAAGAAATGTCGATAATCTTAAATATCATTTACTATTAAATATTTCAAATTTACTTAGTCTGACTACAGGCAGACCGTTTCCACTGGCCGCGTGACTTGCCTCGGTTCCCCGGCGCCTTGCGTGACCGTACGCATTCCGGTCGAGGCATATTGTCGCAACGTGCGTGGCTTCGTGCTTTTTGCATCTGCTCGCATGCAATTCACGGCTCATGGCAACGAGCACCTTCTGCGAATACAGCTACGTCGGATTGCGTTCGCCTGGCCTTCTCTCGCCAGCCATTCTACTTAGGACAACATCGTCCGCGTATACTTTCCTGTTTGCCTGCAGAATAATGAAATTAGTCCATTACGAAGCCTTGTTAACAGCGTTGCGCAATCATGTAGTAAGACCGTCGGTGACCCTTTACGTTGTGTGTAATCAACGCGTGCACTGTGGTCACAACCTCCAGAAACACTGAAATTCCGCGAGCGTAGCTGTTTTGTTTCAAGCCAGGGGTAGTCAACTCCTTTCTTAATAATCAATCCCTGACAAAAAGTGCGTTCATGGACCCATGTCCATTACCCAATTTACAATCCACCCATTTGCTATGAACATTTTCTTTTATCATGTACTTCACCAATGCCCCTAAAATAATAAATATACAGCATACTGGGAAGTGGAAAAACGAGTGCAAATTAATATGTCCTTCGAAATTGCTCACTGATATACTGGAAACGAATTACCTAGTACCATTTGGTTCAATCAGACAGATATTCTATAAAATTAGATCCAGAAAGAAAAAATAAAAGGTTTTCGTTTTATACTTCATTCTCGAGAAAATCAAGTTTAAGGTTCACTTGCTTATCCAGGAAGTAGAATTGGTTGCTCATGATCAGACGCGTCTTCAAACACGATTTTCTCGGCAACAAAACTTTAGATGTAAAATAGAACCTCGATTAAGCGGCTCAATCAGGAGGAAAACAGCTCGGATAAATTAAGGTCCGATGGATAATCGAGACCCGAGGGACATACTTAAAGTATACATAATATTCCAAAATAAATGTATTACTTTTAAAAATTGATTTCTCTTCATAATACAATCATCAGACTACGGATTTTATGCATTTATGACAAAAATGGGTGGATGCAATTTAAAACAGCACAAAAACATACAAACAATTTAAGAATGTCCATATATTATTTTCATTTGATTAAAATTCTAAAAGTTAGAAAGAAATTTGTATAGCGTTCTTGTATCTTGTAAATGAAGTTGAAAATTTTTATTTTGCATAAAGAGCCGCAGTCTAATAATCATATTTAAACGCATATTTGTTTATAATAGGGATTCGGTTGATCGAGGTCCTACTACATTAGCTTATGAAAAGGCCCAAATTTTAACTCACATTACGACATGAAAAGTTTTTACATTTAGAGATGGTTCACAATGTGCCACGGCGCGGTTAAATTCGCTTTGGTTTTCGCGACGCGCCGGAGGATTCCTGTCCACGCGGACAGCCTTTCTCCACCGATTTCCTGGCTGCAGTCCGGACATTCTGCGGCCACGTCGTTAACCACCGAGGACTACTCGCCGCGGCGTACCCTAACTCGTCGGGACAAACTACGTATCTCCCAAGCCATTACGTTCCTGAAATTCGGCTAGCGACCTCCTCGATTCCGCTCGCCTTTCAAATCCTCCACACAAACGATATTCGGGCGGGCCTGCGAGGGAGGAGGAAGACCTCCCCCTAGTCCCGGGGGGGGGTTAGGCGGGGACAGAACGTTTTCAAATTCGCGTGCTCCGCCGCAGTCGTCGTAAAATCGGAATTCCTGTTCGCCCCTCCGGTTTCTCTTCCTCTTCCTGTCTCTGCCGAGCTGCGAGAACGCGCTCGGTACGCGTGAGCCGGTGAATGCTCGCGAGTCCCAGCCAAGACGCCCGCGTAAAACGTGAATGGAGGGATTTATAGTCGCGTGTCGGCTCCGGTGAATTCTCGACTGATTGAACCGGATTGCCGCGTGCACGCCGCTGCGCCGGGACCTTAAAGGTCCATTTATACCGTCGACGAGCTCTGCACGAATCCGAAGAACGCGGATGTCGTTGAAACGCGTATTGACAGTGTTTTATCATTGCAGCAATTCACGGCTAAACTTCATTGAAATTCAGTCGGTTAAATGTCCGTAATCCGCCCCACCGTTCCTCTACCACTTGCAGAGCTCAGCAGAGCCTTGTCTTCATCGTTTCAGGAACAAAAATGCATTTGATAAATCTTTTTTACAGTTTGGTAGACACATACCATACAGCTTTCGTTTATAATTTTTTTATGTCATTTTTTGTTCTTGAGATATTTCATGGAAAAGAAAATATTGAAGTTTGAAACGTCCTCTATATTTACTGAAGTACTCTTCCGAGTAAAAACGTTAGAAGTTACTTCACATTTTAATTATTGTGCAACAATATCTTTTTAAGGGTGTCATAAGTGAGTTTAATGTCAAAGTATTTCAATTTCGTTGCTGTAATCTTTCTCTGTTTGGAACATATTCATTTCAACATGCAGCTCCATCAATTTCAAAGCAACGACCGTGTTCCGACTTGTCCGCGACGTTCCTTGTTCTCCTGTGCATCCTGCTCGTATATCACTGAATATTTCGTCCCAAAACAACTTTCCCTGGTCGAACATTACGCTATCAGAGTTACGAGCAGTAAAATTTCCCATAAAGAAACGAAGGGTGAAAGGAGGATACGTCGTCGGGGAGATAGAAATAAAAGTGATCCTCTCCATTTGTGGATCTCAGATTGCTCGCAATGAACGATACTAAAACGGTATTTAATTTACTGAGTTGATATATACTTGAACGGAATACTGAAAATTACCTTCTTCGAAAAACAATCAAACGTAACCGACCGAAACAATTTCAAAGATATGAAGACGTTTAATGTTTTTTTTTAAATAATATTGCACGAATCATGTTTCGAATCTTTGAATCTTTTTTACGAATATTTTAATTTCATTAGTAGTATTTTTTATGGAAAAACATAGGTACTTAGAACTACATTGCATTTTGTTATTTTTTCATACATAATATCTATTTATCTCATAATAGCTATAATTATGAAACTTGTTGCCGAAACGCAATTAGTGACCTCGTTAAAATATTGAAGATATTATCCTCAAAACAAATGTAAAATATGCTAAATGTTGTCTCAAATAATGAAACATAGGATGCGTGTGGAGACTTACATAAATCTAATCAATTTTAAAGAAGTTTTCTTAATGTAGAGTCATTCAAATGTCGACGATTTTCACAAGCCGAGTGTCAAAATCCAATCTATCGATCTTATTGGTTATGTCGCCACGTTCGAGAGTACATCGCCGCCTTTAAATACGATTCGATATCGTTGGACAAACATCGATTGATAGGATTGCCCGTGATATGGCTGTAAATATCCCCTACAAGTGAATACAGATTGATCCGGTATGTGTTTCCCAGTTTTCAGGAAATCCTGCGAACGGAGAAAGACTCTTAGCGTAATTGAGGATTAAAATGATTCCTGATAAGCGGCCAAGGTTTTATTGGATCATTAATTACGAGTCGCAGTTCATATCCTCCCGGTTTTCATCCCCCATACGCAGTGGCTCGCAGCTCGAACATGGAAAATACCGAGGGCAGGTGGACCCCGCATAGAACGGCCGCGGTCGGACCATTTGTTATGAGCTTAATTGATAATTTACTGGTGCATAAGCACGTACTACTGTAAATTATTCTGGTACCGGCACCCTGGTAATAAATACCGACCGACGTATTGTCGTCCGTAATTAAATTACGACTTATCGATCTGTCTACCTTCGTACTGCATATTTCCTCGTCACGATAGCCCTCTAATCTAGTCTTCCAACTTTCTTCGAGTTCTTAGTGAACGCGAAATTACATTTTCATCAATTAATATTGCCAGTGTCATGTCGGTTCAACGATCGGTCTCAAATATTTTATGTTAGAATTGTAAAAATCACAAGCTCGCCAGTGTAAATCCCTGTGCATGAAATCTGTGAGGTTTCGAACTTATAATAATAATATATTTTAATAAAAAAAAATAGATAATAGCGAGAGCGTTACCACTATTATATTGCCAACATATAAAAATAAATTTCTTCAACGAAAACTCAGATAATTAAGTCCTCCATATTGCTTACAATGATTTACTCACTAAATAGATATCTTTTCGAATTTTAACAAATATAAGCGTAAAGATGTTTGAACTATGAACAAGGAAATATTTATTTCCCTAATTAAATATTTTATTAGGCGGCAAACATCCATCTTTTATTATAAATGGAGAAAGCCCTTATGCAGATATCTCTGCATTTAATTTAAAGATTTACTTTCAGGCTCTAAGCATTGACGCCGGATTGAAGTGACTCGAGATTTCGGTGCATGATAATATTAATTAATACGCGATTATACGTTCGCCAGAGGCATCGAATTTCATTTCACGGAACTTTCGTACGGTTGATTCTATTTACGCCAAAAATGCTAGTTTCGCGGAACATTCGGCGAACACACGCGGATGCTCGCTTTTTAAGCGATCGTCTGCGCTAGATATAACCGCTGCGGGGTACCAGTCGGTGAAATACATTTCAAATTTCGTTTGATGTTAAACAGGTTGACGCTCGGGAGCAGAACAAATTTTGGACAGAATGTAATTCCAGGGTCGATGCAGTTAGCTGGAATCTGCCGCGAGTTATAATATATTACTGAAATTCACCGCTAAACGCCGGCCGAAACGAATATGGGGGGAAAAAACAAAACAGAGGAAAACCACCTCGTTTGAAACCGCCTGGGTAAGCGGGACATCGTTGCACGTAATTAAAAAAGTGTGCTCGCCTGATAACCGAGACAGAAAAATTTTACGATCGCGGTGAAACATGCAAATCGAATCTGATAAATTCGGGTGGCCACCGCCGCGGCAGATAAGATTTAATTAATGTACACGAACATTTCGATGTCTGATGTTAGGAAAATTATCCCCAGCGAAAAATGTTTCATCCAGTAAAAACTTGTACATCTGGGATACATCGCCCGACGCGATGCTCTCTGTATCGCAAATTTTAGGAAAATTGTTGGATCATACTTTTTTAGCGGCTTTCGGTATACGTATAAATCATTTTTTGTTTTGCTGCACCCAACCGACGATGTTCTTTTAACGGAAGAATTATAAAAGCTTATCAGTTAAGCATTTGATACAATACAATACTATTCTTAAATATTACTTTTGACCATGTTATGATCATATTTGATTATATTTTTTTATCAGTATAAATGAACTACCTCAACAATTGTTCAATATCTATTTTCTTAACATCGGTGAAAAATATATTAAATAATATGATCCTTTAAAAAATAGTTAAATTGGCTGCAACAATGTTTAATTTCTGTAAACATTGTTGAAAATATATAAATTATCCAAAACAATGTTATAAATGATCAAAACTAAGAACAATAATTTTAAAAGTTTTCGGTAGCTTTCATAGCATATAAAAATTTTGTAAAAATTATGAAAGCTTAGTACAAGTAGAATAGAATAAAATTGAAACTTCTTTTCGAAGAATAACGAAGAACACGAACGAATAGGTGGGAAAACGTCGTTGATCTTGAAAGTATTGAAACGCATTCAGTCGTGCAGCAATTATACGAAGCCCAGACAGCTGACAATAATGTCTGGCAACAGTTTCCGCGCAAATCATAATATTTCACAAGATCGGTCGTGGAAACTTGTTTCCAAGGTGTTGCCAGGGCCCTGCAGCCAATAACTGCGCGGAGCAATAGAGTCCATGTAACTTCCGGAAACAACGACGCGACACACTGTTCAACTTTCTATGTTTCCTTTGCGTCTTGCACGTTCACCCCGGGAAGAAAAGTTCCAGGCAAAGTTGCGGCCCGCTCACACTTTTCCAGCCGCAAATCTGCTCCCCTGGGGGGGTGTGGCAAAGTTTCGCGGTGGTGGACCAGCAACTTGCCCCCGGCTCCTCGACCCCCTCACCAGGGGTGACAACTGCCAAACCAATGCACAACCCTTGCCACGTTCTGGAGAAATTATTTACGGACGTCAGAACAATCTTGTGTCGATAACCTCAATTAGGGCTGACAACCCCGAAACTAACGACAAGGGACGTGTCGCGAGACGTGGCTTGCAACCACCCCGACGACGTTCATTATTTATTGCTTTCAGAATTGACTGTACAACAAAAATGTAATACTGTAAGTTGTAGCAACTGTAATTAACACTGCAGCGTCAACCATGTGTGACCGATAGAATATTTTTTATATCTTAAAAATCAATTTTTACTATTAAATAAACCAAATTTTTATTTTATATACAAATCCGCAATATATTTATCAGTAATAATCGTTTAAGGACACATTGAAGTGCCTCGTTTAATATTGGAACACTCTCTAAAGTAAACTTTATGAAAATTGGACCGAACTATTTAAGTCTTATTATATAGTGTAGAAATGGACTTGATCATACAACATAATATTCGCAAATTTTAATATTATTTTTGTATTTAAAATTAGAAAGGCAAAATTTCTATAAAGTCAGCTGTAACACTGCATCGTGTACAAGTTACAAAGTACTGCATAGGTCAGACAACTTTTTCACATTTACGCCAGGGGGGGGATGAGAATTAGATCTGGAAATATTTATTAACAATGAAAAGTCCATAAAATAAATCACCAGGAAATTGTTCGTAAACGTTGAGAAGCTTGTTCGCGAAAAATTCGCTCCGCCTCGCAAGGAATCCCACCGTTTAACATCTGGGTGTCATTTCTGGAAATGTTATCGCGCCGCGGCTCGAGCTGAACCCCTCGGCGCGCGAAATTCCGGGAAAAGTTTCGCGATCCCCAGTAACCTTCGACGACGTGATTAGTCGCCGTCGCAGGGAGTAATTTACGGGGTGCAGCGGGCGAATTCCGATGAGCAAAGTTTACGAGCTGAAAAATGCTCTACACGATAGAAATGCCAAATTGATATATACACCGACTTCCATTAATATTCAGACATTCTTCAACGGTGATTAACTTCCTCAAAATTTAGCCGAGTTTCTTTCGAAAGTTGGAAGGATTTATTTACTGGAAGACATGGGAAAGAAATTTTCGAGAAACTGCAATTCGGTTGGAATTAAACATACATACACGTACACCGCAGTCCATAAGTATCTGGACACCTTAATCTTTGTTAAAAATATTCAATCATAACATGATTGTAAAACGCGAAGCATTCGCTCTTAGTTATAATTTATCGAAGTAATTCATTCTAAAGTGAAAATTTATGAGCACTAAGCTCTCACTATATTTTTGTAAAGAACTAGCTGACTCGACAGACGTTGTCCTGTCAATAATTTCAATAATACGCATATCCATCGTTCGAATTGTGAGTTATAGTCTTCAGTTCATACAAAAATACCATAGAAAAAAGCACTTTTTTTTCTTTCCGTAAAAACCTCATTAGGACTATTACAAACATTTTTTTTTAAATTAGCCAAATCGGTCCAGCCGTTTTCAAATGATGCGCTTACCAACGAAAAGCATTTAATTTTTATTTATATAAGATTTAACTTGTATAAGTCTCTTCCTTTGTGGTCCAGATATTAAAGGCCTGTTAATTATTTTCGACTTTATTAAGCGTTGTGCACTAAAAATTTAATTTCATTGATTCAACCTTCTGAATTACAAAATAATGTTAAGTTAAATTAAATTAAGTTAAGAGGCACATTAAGCCATTGTGTAATACGTTAATACGCCAATGGATTCATGTATCGAACATGCTATATAAACCATATCTGGTTTAAAGCATTAAATAAATAATAATAATAAGATTATGTTTGCAAATTGCAATGTATATTTTCTCATTGCATATTTATCATTTAGCGATACTGCAAATATTATCCGTACTGTATGTTTTTCCTCTTGGACATTATAACTGGCGTGTATTTATATTAATAACGCAATTATGAAGTAACCTTTGACGCGAAAAATGAAAACTAAATATGAATTGCATAGAAAATATTTTCTACTTCGTTACAACCGAAGGAGACATTTAAGTGGTCGTTTCTAGATGGAAAACTTGGTGCATACGCGATGCAGAATAGCGAAGACAAGTACCTACTTTAGTTAGGCCTGCAGAAAACTATACGTCGTTCTGGTATAGTCACCGGAGTTGGACACCCGGACCGCAGCATCTACTGCCGCGAGTTAATTCTGTTGTCGAACTTTTTACAGCGCAGTTACGTCCCGCGGCGTAACCATCGGATAAAGTTCTCTGCGTGTCATGAATAGCTGAGACGAGGCTGTGCACGCCTGCCCTGTCGTTTCGCTCGCCGAGAGAACTCGTCCAAACGACAAGGCTTTTACTGTTACCGCTCTCTTTCAACGGAGATGCGTCACAAGATGTATACCAGGTGGACGGAAATTGCGATTACACGCGATTCGGTATCAGGGAACCAAAGAAGATTAATATCGAACCACGTTCTAAGACTTTGCCTTTTACACATCATCTATTTCATACTTTTGAAAGTCGATTTTTTATTGACTCTTTTAGCTGCTATACAGATTGCAATTCTGAACCAGAAGTTACCTTTCGTAATTTAACCCTTAGCACTCGAGTGGTGGATCAGAGTCATCACTAAAAATTGCTGTACCATTATTCACAATATTGTTTACATTATTACAGAATTTTATGAATAACTTAAAAGAGATATTTATGCGCCAGGGACAGTATTCTCGGTCGCCGAGAAATATGAACATAGCTAATCTTTTCCAACTTCTTTATTTTTGAGTATTTTTGATGAGATTTCGATAACCATATTTGTGGAATTTTTCTAAATAAAACCATACCAAATATGATATATTTCCGATGATATTTACTTGTGTAATAGACAATTAAAGTATCAATTAACGCGACTGTCCTTCCTTGCGCCCGAAACTTTAATTGTCTATTACACAAGTAAATATGATCGGAATTATATCATATTTGGTATGATTTTTATTAGAAAAATTCCACAAATCTGATCATTGAAGTCCCATAAAAAAATAACGAAAAATGAAGAAGTAGGAAATTCCGATTATTTTCAGTATTATGGGAAGTATTATATATATACAATGGAATTATTCTAATCCGAAGAAATGTTTAATTATTCGAGTAAAAATAGCTCCGACTGCAAAGGGTTAAACCTAAGACGGCGGATTCCGGGTCTATTTTGACCCAGAGAATCAAGAATGTCATTCAATCGCGCAGTCTCTGGCAAATTAATTATTAAGCACAGTAGAATGACCAAAGTGTCTACAAGAAGTACATCCAAGAATATATTTCAAAAAATTAATAAACAATTGTGCTCATTTTCTTATCGACTTATTTATAATATACGTTCATCATCCGACGGCTTGTATCATGATTTCGAAGACACCGTGTATTCCATCCGTTGTTTAATGATCCCTAAATCATATCTCGGATCGCCGTGCAGAAAACAGTATGTATGCGCGTACATTTTATTATTCTGGGATTGAAACTCTTGCATTCGCTGCGACCAGAATCCCTCTAGATTCTGCGCAGAGATGACCGAACTATACAGTACTTTATTATAGTAAATTTTATGTTCAGTTTGATATAAGAACAGATTTTACGACTTCTTTTATGCTTTACGAAAAGAGATTTCGTAGCGCGTAACATTCGCACATGGCTCCTGATATCGAATCTCTGCAAACTCTTTAAACGAAAATTTGAGAAGAACATTTGTTTAAGAAATTAATTACTATAGACGGTCTCTCAGATAGCTAGTAAAAAGTAAATTAATCTTGCCAATCACCGGATACATGTAAACAATAAATAATTTCACGAATGTAGCATTAGAGTCTACTTGAAATGCAAGAAGAGCAATAGGGAAGAAATTACTATTTAAAACAGTCTCGAACTCTTAGGAATTAATAATAAAAGATTGATATTCAGTGGCATTCATCTCATGACTATCGTCTTTGACACTAGAAAGACTAAAACTTAGTATATACCTATATTGCCCAAAGCAATCAAAATGATTGCATTGTGAAAAAAGAATAACTAATGTGTAAAGAAATTTGCTTAAAATTAATTTTTAATATTTCTTATATTATTTACAGTCATATAACAAGTTATTATTAAGTTCGCGGTCCTCCCACTCTATCAAAGCATATCGATTACAGTAAGTGATCCTCCTTCTCCCCTGAACTACGTTATCGCGCGTTCAAGGGGAATGAGGTTCGTGGGCAGGCCTGGCATAAAGATTCGAATAACAAGTGACATACAAGTGACGGTAATCAAAAAATATATAAACTGTTATGCGAATTCGGAGCCGATCTGGTCATATAAGAAATTTACACAATTAAATAATAAAAGTCATTTGATTACTTAAAATTTCCCAAGTAGTCAAAATGACTGCTTTTGTGCAATACAGGTATAACACATATATATACCGGAAATGAAAGAGGGGGGTAGGCAACTACAATGATTAATAAACGCATTTATGTGTTGTACAAAAAGTCACAAAATTCTAAGAAGCTGTGTCATGATATACACAATTGTTTTTCTAATTGAAATTGAAAAGCAGTCAAAATGACTTCCTTAGGCAATCTAGTGTTAAACAATTCTACACGCATTGAACGTGTTAATAAAATGGAAAAGAGCAGATGGGAATATAGTACTGTGCGTTAGGTGAGTCAGTTTCGTAGTTGGTCCGCCGGGGCACGGGGGAACGTGGAATTTTCGACTGAGCCGAGTCGCGTCAGCGGGAATTTCAAAAGTTTCGCGGTCGAAGTTCGAGCAGGGTCGGCCGTTTCCGGTGCGATGGCGAGCAGGCCGAACAATGAGCCCCCCGTGACATTTCAGGCTGGCGCTCTTTACATCCGCTTTTACGAGGCAGCCGTCCCGCAGGGCACTTGTTCTCGTTCCCCGGAAAATCGCGCCGTTAGTTCGTTTCACAGCGCGCTGTAAACCGGGGCGGCCCCTTCGCTGAAATACGCCCTCGCGCGCCACCCATTTACGTTACGCCAGGCGTTACGGTCTACCCTTACGATTTACGGAGTAAGGCGTGTTTACAATTCGCGGGGAACCGTTCCGCAAAACTCTCACGTTACGCGGCTTCGCTGCTCGTTCCCGCGGAAACGGAAGACGATCGCTGTGGTGACCCACTGGCACCCTATGCGAGATTGTCGTGATAAAAAAAGAATGGTGGTGTCAATCACAGAGTACCAAACTCATCCTCCAATTTTATATTGAAATGAAATTTTAAAAAAATAATCTATACTTTTACCACCGGATTAGTAATTTTTTATTTCAATCTCATAGTCAGTAGAAGGTTAGGCCCAATGTCCATTGCACACAAAGTGCCCTATCTGTTCGTTACTATAGAAACGATATCCTTTCAAAGTCTGTTTTTAATGTAGTAAAATTTTACTAGTAAAACAATTCATTCGCACTCAGTATGCAATTTAATTATATTCATCTTATACCACAGACTACGGCAGATATGTATGTATGTATAACAATAAAAATTGATAATACTTTTAGCGTATTTTTCTTCAGCCAATGAAAGAAATTCCATTATTTTAATATTCATAAAATTTTATGTGAAAATGTAAATTTCACTTGAATTCACTACCACTTCGATGCAAGTAAAATTATCATTACGTACTCGAACATTGAGGTTTAGGAAAGCTTTCAACTTCCATGCGTTCTCCACGGGCTCACAAAAAAAAATAATACAGCGAGATGGAAGGAATTTGGTATAGCGTACATGCAATGAATTTTCATCCCTTGTAACTTAAATTATATTAAGTTTACAGTACGTTCCGTCTCTCTCGCATTATCTCCAAACATTATAACGTAAACGTAAGGTTCACAAAGGTAAAATGTTACAAACTTCTTGAACGAAACAGCAATTTACTTGTTAATCTACTTGCATCGCGAGTAGCACATACCACCGCGGCGAAATATAAATGAGTCACACTCTTTGAATTAGTAACGCGCGCAACAAGCTCGCGCGTCCTTCCTCATGAAATAATCATAAGATTATTCGCGCATAGTCGTCGCCTGTTCCGCGCATCGCGCATATGCAGTTGCATACGTATAATACACCCGCCTTAATTACCTACAAATTAAGAATTAATTATTTGTCAACAAACTGTACCGGAACAATCACAATAATTACGCCGACAGCAAGAGCTATTAAATTGGAAACTCGGCTTAATGGATTACAGGATTCGAAAATCAGTTTAAAATGTTGCTAGGGATAAACGTGTTCAAAAATGAGTGATAACTGTTTACAATAAAAATATGTGTTAAATATTGTCAAAAATAAGAAAAAAAATTTAAATAGTAGAAAGAATCTATAAGATATTAAAAATTAAAACGAATAATAAAATTAATTTAATAATATTAACATTAACTGGATCTTCGCACTCGAATTTATTTTAACCCGAAAATTAAACATTTCTTCCGACTTAGAATAATACCATTCTGTATTATTTTTTAATTTCATGGATATGAAATTGATATAATAACTCATACAATACTCAAATATATAGAAATTGATTAGATACCAATATATTTAATATTACAAATTCCCCATTAATTACTCAATTTTTCGTAATTAAATAAACTAAATAACTGTTACATTAGAAACGAAAGAGAAACTATCGTATCTACAAAAAGTATCTCCAGAAATAAATTTGATAACGAAAGCAGTAAATAATCCTATGCATCATCAACTATATAACTGTAAGAACGGTCTAGCATCCGAAGGTTATAGTTAAGTTAAAGAAAACCATTTCCATTTAGATTCCTGTATCTTGCAATTGTTGCATTTTTATACCGCAGCCTAGTTATCAATTTAATGAAACGTAGTGTACCGATTAAAACTAGCGGTGCAAATACGGTTTTTATGCACGAGTGAAAGCGTATCTACACGGCTACCACACTCAACTGGTTAATTTCCAAGCAGCCACAGCAAACCGCGAAGCCTAATCATCGCATATTTATGTTATAACACAAACACGGCAAGGTATCTCGAGCATAATTCCTGCATAACGTGCGTTTGCCTCGCAGCTCGCCTCGACCGTCTCGAATCATCATCTATTCCGTTAATTATCCACGTTCGACGGATTCTGTAGGATCGTGGTAGCTGGTCGTGGCGCGTACCGGGTTATTAAGTCATTCCCGTGTTGCTTTTCGACACACAGGAATTTAATACCGGGAAGAGAGAGTCGTTTCCGTTTCAGACTTCTTCGTCTGTCGGAAAGCCAAAGCCGGCCCGAAGTTCTAGATGAAAGAGGGCAGCGACCGACGAAGGGGAGGAATGGACACGAAGAGAGAGGGGAAAAAGATTGAGACGAGAGAAGATCGCGGGACCGAACTCCCGCGTGGGAAATTTAGAATTTCTCGATAGGAATCGGGTGGAAGAGTGGAAAAGGTGGGAAAAATAGGGACGGGCGAGAGAGAAAAAAGAAATAACGAAAGTTCGGAACTGCAGCTGACGTACCAGATATTAAAAAGGATCCTCGGGGCGCCGATTTTCGAACCATCGATAATTCGATCGTTACGACGCGGCGCGGCTCGAGGATCGGCGACCGCGATCGCCGCGTTTCCCGTGATCTTTCCCTATCGCCACGCGTGATTTCGGCTTTACGGCAATTTTACGAGCAACGGAAAATTAATTTTCGCACGGCCCGCCGCGCCGCGTCGTCTCGAAAACGAGCAACCACCGCCTCCCGTTTCTCATCCGCCCTCGACGTTCATTTTTTCCCGAGGCTGTTTCAGCGCGCGTTCGTCGCTCCTTCGCCTACACCTTCTCGTCATATAACACGGCCAACGTCCTTTTACAACCGCGCTGTTCGCGTTCAATGTTATCTTTACTGCCTCTCTCCCGCGTACGTTCTCTCCCGGCCGACGTCGCAGCCGGGCGATAAATTATCGTGCGAGAACGCGGCATTATTGTTACACCCTATTCCCGCGCTATCCATCCGCGGAAGTAATTACCCGTGCATAAACAAGAATTCGCTTTCATGCGTGTTGCCCGTGAAATTATTTCTCCGCTCGCGCGCGCGTGCCATGCGCCACCGATAGCCTACTTTTGGATTTCGTACGATGGTAATTTTCCAGGAAGGACAAGCAAACTGGATACGGCTTTCGATAATATTTCGAGCGACCGCGTGTCGATCACGGACTCGTTCTGCGCGCAATTTATTTTTCCATCGGCCCTGTTGGGAAATTCGATTAAATACGAATGCTACTCTCTTCTCGTGATTTTTGTTCGGCATCGTTTATGAATTCTGCTCTACTATCGTTCTTCGATTCGATCTTTAATTTTTCATTTGGATGCTGATCTATGACAAATAATTGCACTGGAGAAGTGTTTATTGTTAGTTTGCCATTGGAATGTATGATTTAGATCGTTCGCACTATTTGCGGTACAGTGCACTGACCCCTTGCACTAAGAATTATTTTGCAGTTCCAATGAATAGAGCATCGTCGTTCATCATTTCATAGAAGAAGGAAGTTTACATTTATTGTATGCAAAATCCCCAAAATGTCGGTAAACCTTAAAAAGGGTGGTTCCAGAGGTTATTTCAAGTAAATTTTTCCATAGCTAGGCATTTTCCAACCACTCCTTTCAAAGTTTTCCAACATTTTGGGACACCTTGTACATATTCTTCAATAGCTGTGTATCGACGAAAGAAAAATAGAATTTTAGTTTGGTTTAACATCATCTCTACCGCGGTTTTATTTATATCTATTTCGACTTATTTTTGTTTGTAGAATCAGTCCCTTCTTGGTTGTACCACCAGTAACTCAGCAAGGATTTTGATTTAATTTAATTACTATTTTTACCACCGAGTGCACGTCAAATAAAAGCGTCAAAACGACAGGGACAGTTTATTTCTACCGCGTTTTTATTTATATCTATTTTGACTTGTTTTTGTTTATAGAATCAGTCTCTTTTTAGTTGTACCGCCAGTTACTGAGTAAGGAATCTGATATCAATAGCTAACGTAAATAATTATTATTTTTACCACCGAGTGTTCGTCAAATAAGTTAGCGTCAACACAACAGGGACAGTTAGTCTCCAGACGAAAAATGTCTATATCGTTTCTAAATATGGTTCGCGGTACCGGATGAATTAATGGTGCGCAGTCGATGTTTCACGTCGCGGGACGAACTGCTCGGTGCGACAAGCCGGCCAATAATGTGTCGTTATCGTCATTAAACGTCAGCGACGTCCCCTGTGATTAGGCCAACGGTATGGCCGATTTACGACGGCCGATCGGACAACAAGGAATACGCGCCGAGGAGACTTAGAGCCGGTCCGCTGAAATTAAAAGGCGACCGTGCATTATACATCGTGGACAGACCGGTGACATGAATATGTATGACGAAAACGGAAGTGTGTAGCTCGACCCTTCTCGGTCGGGAATTACGTATTTACAAATTTATAGCCAAGGAACGCTAGGCTTGTCGAGGACCGTGTCGATTGTTCCTGCGAGGACGTGTACCTGCGCATTTCTAAGGAAATCCTCGAGAGGCCATCCCTATAGAACCATTCGACTTATAATTAACCTTTAATTACTCCCATTCTCTGCTTCCCGCACAATTCCTAGCATAGTGTCTCACGTGACCCCAACGTAAATGAATTTTTCTCTAAATATTTAAAGAAACATGTCTTTGAGGAAGCTTCTGTTAGAAACCGAAATAAATATATATTTTAGAAACCTTCGTTCGTATTTTTAAATAATAAATTTCAAGCTTTGAAATTTTAAATGCAGGAAGTGTTTAGTAAGAAATAAAGCGGAAAAATAAAAGTTGAAAAGTTTTGGTCCAGAGTTTGTAGACTTTAGTTGAATTTAATTCTAAGCCTACTTTCCACGTTAAAAATTGATAAACGATTTCGATGTATCTATGTTCGTCTGGGAAGAATCAGCATATTTATAAACGATTGATATAATATAAATTGCTGAGTAGGCTACGACCTTTTTTCGTTATAATTTCCAATTGAAATTTTCATTGTTACTTACCTATCATACCTCTTGTAATGGATAACACCAAAAATACATAATTAGCCATCTTTAAATCTGTTTCGGATAATGAACACTATTTAATACATAACTTCGTGAAACCATATATTCATAAAAATTTGTATTTGAAATATTCACCAATACTCGAACTGATATGTGGCATTATGCGAATTAACTAATTAAACGGATGTAATTACTGCATAATTAACACGTAGCTCATTGAATGCAAATCGAGCCCAATATCCGACACGAGAGACCGATCATCCGATTTAAAAAAATGAAAAATAATTTGACAACAAATTGTAGAAAGCTGAACTGTTTGTTGCAGAAGTTGCATATACAACTTTAATCCTAATGATATCGTGAAATGAACGATGTAATAATTTCAAGTATTCGCCGGTCAATAATTACGCTTGTATTCCAACGTTTCTGGTGTGATATTCCGTCGCGGCGCAGTAACGAGGCATAATTTTTCATAATCGGAAAACAAATAATCGTCGCGTGCGTCATTTTATATTCCGCCTTAATAGCGGGTGAACGTGGCAGTGGCTCGACAACGCGGCCGGCCGCCGCGCTGTGCTCACGCTGATGCAAATCGGTTAATATTTCAACAAAATCACCGCCGGAAAATGTAGCCCGTCGGATGATCGCCGGCCAGTGCCGATTTCCATATTCCCTTGGGTTAATTTTATAACCATAACGCGGCCAAACGATCGCAGAAGTATTTACTATTTGCTATATAATTTAATACTATACAGTGCATTAACGTTGGCCCCGCGCAAACTATAACGCGTGTCATTATCGTGCCGTTTCAATGCGCTCAACTATTCCATTTACGCGGGCATTTCCGTTCGCTCGTTTTAGCACATTATTAAATATCCTCCCGTTTCCCTCCGCTGCCCTCCATCGATATTTCCGTATTTCTTTCCTCCTTTCGTTCTATCGCTTTTTCCGTCCTTTTTTTTTGTCCTCTTCCCCGGCCCTGGCCACCGCGGCGTTCGAATCGCAAAAATTATTTCCCAGGCCAGATTATGGAAATCGAAGGCCGCGGATGCGACGCTCGGAAAGTAAAATTCTGCCCCGGTTCGAAATTATAAGAAAAGGAGGCCATTAGGTTTTTTTTATCGCAACGGAACGAAGTTCTTTTATCGACGCGACAGAGAGAGACGGAGAGGGAGATTCGACGTTCTTTTAATATTGTTCACCCCCGGGAAAAATAGAATTTATCGAATCGGGAGGTGGGAAATGAAAAAGTTTCCTCGGAGATAATAATTTTACAATAATCCGGTTGGAATGGTAATTATTCTAGCCTCAGCCGAGGAAAACAAGGCGGCGAAAAGTTTCAGCCAGATTATTGCGATATTTCACTATGGATGTACCTGTTTCAACGGAGTTATGATAATCGAGTCCATCGATATGTGTCTCTGCTGTTTATCCCGGCCGAATATTACGCGCAGCATTTGTCGTTTTTAATCAACGCGGAAAATTGTGACACGGGGAAATCGGTCGATCGCGAGTGGCCTGCTATCAAAGCGAGTTAACTTTCTTTTGATACGCGCGGCCGATTGCGTTAAGAGAAAAATATTATTCCCGGAAGAGAGACTCTCGACGACCGAATAGGAACATTGATATGGAATTTACCGCGCCTCGATGGACGACTGCACCGATACCGAAATTAGAGCGGCCAGAATTTCATCCTACATTTATGACATTTTGGTCGTAAATCAATTTCCCGGATATGAGAAACTAAATGCGTTCACGAGCGTTCGTTGTTACAATTGGGACGAGTTTTTAATACTTTACGGTGTACTCGACTGTCTGATGAACTGTTGATTGCTTGTGAATAGCCGTTGTTAGTTTAATTAAATAGGCACAGACATGCAAACACATTATTTCTGATTTTACAAAAACGTTCAACGTGGGTTTATTACTGGATTTTTCACGTCACCATCTACGATTTTTTGAAGTTAAAAAGTATGAAAGCATTATTATACATAATTTATTGTTATAAATAAGAGTACTATATACTTTGAAAAAATACTCAAAGACTCGGATGTGTCGGTATGGATGAGAAATGTACAATTAAGCTATGCTTTTTATCAGGTTTTGCTGGCATATACTTTGAAAAAATACTCAAAGACTCGGATGTACATAAGAGTACTAATCCTACATTACAAAATACTAATGTAAAGTATACTTACAAATTCAGAATCTTCTGTTCCTCTGGTCGGATCCACAGCACACTATTATTTACTCACGCGTATATGTCCGAATAAACGGATAATAAACGTGCCTAGCTAATTTTCGAAGCACACAACACAATACATTTTCCGAATTCGTGACAGCGAACGAGAAGTAACTCCGACCACGATCAAAATAGTTCTGCGATCTAACTGCGACTTCCTCGCGAAAACTCTGCCCTTCCATCAACAAACGAAACGTAAATAATCGTTTCCAAGTAGATATTTACTTTTCGAGAATGATCTGTGTTCCGTTGCGTACCACGCCCTCCTATTATTGGTGCGGGGACAAAGGCCCGTCTACCGGCGGTATACCTTTCTTTTAGGAGCGTTGGGGAAAATGCTTTTACGCACTGGCTCTTCCGACATTCCCCTTCGCTCCAAAAAAAAACAATACTAAAAGGAATTTTCTTGATAGTTTCCCTACTCCTCAACCTAAAGTCCTTCTTACACACCTGCGTCCAATCGATCTTAACCGTTCACGACAACACCGAGGTGACAATCGCAGAACTATTTTGATCGTGGTTGAAGTAACTCATTCGTGTTCGCTGTCATGATTTCGGAAAGTGTGTTGTGTAGAAGTGTGATGTTCCGTGCTTCATGGTTATTATGACGTATTCGCGTAAATGGCAGTATGCTGTGGAGCCAAAGAAGGAACAGTAGATTCTGAAAAATTTGTAAGTACCTATACTTTACATTAGTATTGTATAATGTAGGATTTGTGTACTCTTATTTATAACAATGAATATATGGTTTCCTCTTATATATTTTTCAATATCAAATTTATTTGAATGTGTAGTAGAAATTTTGCAAAAAATTTAACAGCTTATATCTTTATAACTATTTGTTTTTGAAATATGGTTTGTTTCAAAACTTTTTGTTCTGTATGTGTAGTGGGTGTTGAAATAATAAGCAACTATAAACAATTTTGCGGCAAGTTTCTTTTAAAAATGTTCACTGATCCAGAGGTGTAGATTCACCCTTACGACGGATGACTATTACTATTTATGCACCCTGTATAATATGAAACACATATTAAAATAATTACGAAATAAACTGTAACATTAGAAAATTCAGCGAGAGGTAATCCTTTCCGCGAACTCATTACGGAACGAACGAATTCTTCTTCGAAGAAAATGCGAACGAACCAAGAGACGTTGAAACGCGAACGTATTATTTTACCACGTTTTTATTAGCTCGCTTTCTTGTTCATCTTCTTTACAGTCCATATTAGTAAAGAGACTACGATATTCTTTTCAATTTTATAAACCATCCGCGAAACAGTGTGCCGGCAAAATAGAAATTGCATATATCGGGCGTAGTTTGAAGTTACTTGCGGCGGAACTTTTCACGACTGAAGTTACAATCATTTTCAAGCAGACCGAGTAATATGTAGCGGTAGAACAAAGCGAGAAGAAGGAGCGGAGTTTCTTGTTGAGTTTGGTTGCACGTTAAACCCGTTGAAATTTAAACGCAGCTCTCCCCTGCTTATTGCGTTCATAACGAAACGAGGGATATTTAAATAGTGCATAGAGATTCAAACTACAAATTGTTTATCGCAACATTCCACAACTCTCCGGTACATTCGAAACGGTGTCGTGGCAAAAATATCTCGCAGTAAACTTTAGCTGTTTTAAATATGTGATAACCTCCGAATAATCGTCGAATAATTTTATTTAATCAACACAGTCTGTTTCGTGCAAATCATGGTACTTGCATTTACTTAATCGCATAATTAATTCGAGTGGAAAACCGAATAATCTTCAAAATTATCACTTAATAATTCGGAGGCTTAATCCTTGCGAGCAAGAATTACATTTATTTTTAATGGTCAACAATGTGGAATTATTTTAATGTATATATTAGATTGTCCCAAAAATTTGCTTCGTTTTAATTAATGCATTCGATGCAAATTGAAACTAGTTTTGTAAAAGAAATAACAGTAATTATGTTTTTCTTTGTATATGTCGTGTTACTTAACAATTATACATTGCATAAGAAACTTCTGGAACATGCTTTTCTTAAGACTAGTGTAAGGCATATTTTAATATCCTAATTTTACTAAAAATATTTATGTGAATATTTATACTGTCATTTTTACCATCAGTTGTCGTAAAACTGCAGTGAAATACAATTTTATTTTCTGCATTAGTTAATGTCTCTGTAGTTCTACAATAGTTTTGTGTCTCAAAAATTTCATTGACACAAAGTTGAAATGACATACATTTCCAACCCCCCAAAAATAAATTTATTTCTTGTGCCATTTTAAGAGAAAACTTCAGGGAAACTTGCATGTCTCAAAAAGTTGCGCTGAAAATACTTAATTCCACGTAATCACCAATAAACTTTAATGTCCCATGAGAGGGAACGTCCGAGTGATATGCTAGAATTACGATGTCTCATGAGAGGCTACAGCGAAGTGCAAAGGGTTAATTCAGAACAAGTGCAGAATGGGTGGAACTTGTACGAAGGACGGACGAGAATGAAATAAAAGTTTCTAAGAATTAGTGTTTGCACAAGGCGCAGTGAGACCGGGAGAGCTCACGGTCGCAATCAGGAAGCGCGTTTGATGTATGCCTCGGTTGCTCAGTGACAATGCACCGCGACGGGTTGCACGCGAATCGATGGCAGCGCTAATGGCCCGTGTCTGGCCTCGCTGTCAGCTATTTTTCTTGCCTCTTCCTGATCCGGGGGTGACCGCGTTGCACGGCCGGCTACACGGCGTCGACAACGCTGCTCCGCGCGGCTTTAATATCGCATTTATTCAAATTGCCCATTAGACTGGACCGTGTATACATGCACGGGTTTTTCCGCGTGTGCACCTGCTCGAGCGTTTCGCACCCGCGCAATGACTGGCTAAATGGAGTCTCCATGTAAATCGAATTCGCGCCAGTTCTACCCCCCCCCTTTTTTTCCTCGCGCATACGCGGGGCTCCAGGTATCAATATTTATAACGTCGTCAAATTACACAGGTATAATGGGGTCCCGATAGTCGGTCGTTGGTCATCGTCACTCGTGATTAATCTTTGCATTAATATTCGCGTGTCGTTCCGCGCTCATGCGCCGCGGATCCTTGGGAACCTGATTTTGCAGTTAGTAATCACGTTAGCCTGGCTGGAATTGGACGGACTATTCCAGAGCTTGGATCTGAATTATTGGGAATGATTAACCGGTTAGTTAAATCTGTAGGATTGTTACACTGATCTGTCTCGAGATAGGTATGCGATGTTTTAATTTGTGGGTACAAGTAGGGAAGACTGGGGCTATAACTTCCGATTTTGAAGAAACATTTAAAATGACGTAGAAATAGTATAGTTATTCTCATCTTCATAAAGGGTAATTTATTATTAAATTTATTCTAATCTAAAATTCTAAGCTTGAAATTATTATATTGTAAGTTTTTTTAAAATATATTTTCGTTTATTTGTTGTTGAGCGAATTAACTGGGGTATTATGCGGATATGATTTTTCAGAGATTATTGTTAATTATACACATACGTTTGGAAACTCTTTTTGGTAATTTTCCTTCTTTTCTTGTAACATTACAGAAGAGACTGAGTTCTATGCGTTTGCATTAGTGTTTTCGGTTTCTGTTTTTTCTGTCTAATTTTCTTCAATATTACATTAAAGATTTAACAATTTTATTAAATGCGAACTAGATTAAAACTTGGATTCCTTGAATGGGAGTTTTATGCGAACTTCTGGAACGTCATTCATTGGCTTGCTGCATAAAAACTGTTCGCTTATGTTCCCAACGCAATTTTATTGAGTCATAACATAAAAAGTTCGGTTATATTCAATATGCCTTCTTTATTAAAAAGTGGCTTCTTCATTAAGTGAAGCTATTTCTTTTTTTTTTTTTTTATTAAAAAGACTATAAGTGACTTTTTGTTCTGGATCATCAGAATCAAAGCATGTTTGTACTAGTAGCCGATCTTGTTTATATTAGAACGTAACTCATGCAAAGTAAGCTATTTATTTCATAGCAATTCTAGATTTTTTACTTTGTTAACTAAACTTTTTTAATTAGTATCTCTCGTATGCTATTTTTCTTCTGTTTCTTCTTCGGGTGTGTTAATTTTACAGTTCCTTATTACATGACCAACGAATTCAGAATCCTTAGAAACACGTAGTATATCACTATCATTTGGATGGTAGAGCTATATACAGACAAAATTTCAGGAGCGTGTTTTTGCTTCGTTTTGGAGATTGGAATTTTGTCATTGAAATTCGGAACATCCTGTATATCAGTATCATTTTGATGTTGAAGCTTTGAAAGAAAATTATTGTGTGCATGTATATTAAATTTATGGGACTACCACAGTGTGCAAAGTTTCAAATTAATTCACCTTTATAGGTGTTGTGGAACAGAATCCTTTAATGTTCGTGCGAACAGGATGCAAAACATAGAACACTCTATTTAGGTTGAATAACGACATTGCTAACTATAAATTACGGAAGACGTGATCGCGACATTTCATAAACTTTTTGATGGTAATTTGGTAATTGCTGTGACTCTTCCCACACAACACAGAATTGTTACGACCATCAGTTCCGCTATGAAGCAATCATCTTGTCTTGAAGACGTTGTAAACTGGCGTCGTTGGTCAATTACGCATCAAGTGCAATTGAATCTTATCTTCAGGGCGTTACTCTTATTATAGAGGTAATAAACTGATAGCCTCTTCTACTTTCTTATTCCGTTGAGAATTCGAGCAACACTCTCCGGTAAAATGAGTTTACTCATCTGTCTTTACCATTTCTTATGTTTCTCTTTAACAAGATACAATTGTGTAATGTTTTCAAACGATCTTATAAACGAAGCAAAATAAAAACTTCTAATTTTTTAATTAGTTTGTACTTATCCAACTGCTACAATTCAAATTCTAAACCAACTATTAGAAAACGTTTCTATGTACTCTCAGTTCCACTGTGATTACTAAAGTCATCACTATCTCGGATAATTTCGTCGACGAGGAGCATTATACAGTTCTAACTTGTTAGACATACTAGATATTCTGATTCGTTTCTCTTACTAAGCATTCTGATAAAGATTATATAAAAGTTTCAATTTTACTTATTATCTATTACTTATTTTCATAAATGTGGAAGTAATTCTTATATATTCCAAGTATAATTTATTTATCATACTAAGGTAGCCAATACCAAGAAGTAGTAAAAATACACTAAAATAATCCATTAATTATAATTAGGCCCCTTATCTTTGTGCAAAATAATCAGTTTACTTCAATGTAGTGAAAACAATGTAAGGTAATTATACATAAAATTCAACACCTCACCGATTTTGATGAAACTCAAATATGTTATAGAATTCATAATTCACTGTTTGAAATTGTGCTCACTCATTCTTCTCGTGAACGCATAAAATCCGGAGTCTAATTACAATATACAATGTTAGTCTCGTATCCCCAAAAAAGCTTTACCAAACTCTATCTATCACTTTTGATCACGAATCCGTCACGTTTCGCACTCGTATCATCGAGCACGATCAACAAAATTTATCGATCATGTAAATACGATTTCCCCTGATCACGCTCCGATCTCCCATATTTTTTTCGCACCATCATTCCGGATCGTCAATAGTTAAGCGACGCTATCCACGGAAGGATCGCGTTGTCCTCGGCCGAATAAGAACTATTGAAACAATTTATCAAGATCGGATCAGCGAGTAAAAGCCTCCATATTGTAGTGAGGCCTGTTTAATAATGGGTGAAAGTTAAATCACGATGGCGCGTGA
Organism: Lasioglossum zephyrum; assembly: GCA_028455615.1. Taxonomy (NCBI): domain Eukaryota; kingdom Metazoa; phylum Arthropoda; class Insecta; order Hymenoptera; family Halictidae; genus Lasioglossum; species Lasioglossum zephyrum. The sequence continues at coordinate 12,981,470 of CM052333.1, forward strand.
ATGATATTCCATTAACAGGCTGAATACTAATTAGGAAATTAAGCCGGCCTAGTGTATCAGCGTATCGATTTTCATTTGGGCGAGAGACCCTGGTAAAGATCGGAGGGGGCAGATAGCCGACGCGGCGTCGTAACGCGGATTTTAACTTTGAATTATGCGTTCGTTCTGGCCGGTTTCGGCAGATAGAAGGGCTCGGGATATTCTACCTAACGCGGTGTCAAAATCGGCGTTCGCTCGCTCGCTCGCCGGGCGTTTTGGCTAGCTAATTAAATCCGGCCGAGCCTTACGTGGCAGACGACGGGACAGGCCGCAAACAGATACGCAGGGAGAGCAAGAGAGAGTGACGGAAGGTAGAGTGAGAGAGAGAGAGATTGGGAGAGAACGTATGTGTATATATACGCGTGCACGGTCGGCAAATAGAATTTCGTGTGGATGCGACGAGGACCGGGATGCTGCAGGATGTTCAATCGGACAGGACGCGCTCAATGTCCCGAAAAGCTATCTGGCTCGATATACCGTCCGTTTCCACGCGTGCACACGCGGCCACGCGGCGCGTATCTACGGCAGAGGCATGACGTTCGTAATGCGGTGACAATGAGCGGCCATATTAAACCGGTAATGGCGCCATTCGAGTACACGATAACCGATGTCGTTGTTATCTCCAGGAGGGGGCCATTCCGTTGATCACTCGACGCTGCTGCCCGTCGAAACGCCAGTTCCGATTCACTTTTATCTACTTCCTCACCCTCCGCTCCCGTATCACCGATACTATAATCGTTTCGATGATGCTTTTAACCCTTTCGACGCGAGCTTTTCCTAGTTTTCTGAGGTTTACTATTGGATATAGATATTAATGAATGCACGCTTCTATTTTTGAAATAAACCAATTCTTTATTTCACGTCGCGGGAGGATACTCTTTACGAAACGAAATTTTAGCTTCGACCGACTCTGAGAGGAAAACGTTGGAACCCCAAAAGGAAACCAAAGTCCCCTTGTATCTCCATACTGTTTCGGGTAGCCCTCCACAGTCCGGATCTTGAAACAATGTATCGAATGGGATCCCAAATATAGAGTCTCGACGGAAAGGGCCTATAATTATTATAGTACTATTATACTACATGGCTATAATACTTCATTGAGTATCTGGTGAATTTCTTCCCTTTTTTACATTCTTGCATATTTGAGAGTATGTATCTAGTAGATGATGTTGAAGAAAATGAAATTGTTTAATAAGTGTTGTTATTGTTATCGATCGTATGAATGTTAAACCAGGAAAATCATTAATGATTTCGGCGCAACGATTTGATCAAATAAACACTAGAAATAAACACTATTAATTTGTAAAATTGCTTTATAATGTTTATTTGATCGAACCGTTGCGCCGAAATCGTTAATGATTTCTCTGTTTGTTTAATAATTCAACTTCTTCTACTGTGAACCACTATACTGTATTCAAAAGCAGAAAACACTGTCTGAAATATCAAACTCACAATTCTTTGTTTATTTTCTGTTACAGGTAAGAGTCTTTATTCACATCTTGTAGAAACCCTAGACAGTCCTGTTGTTTGGTGAGTTTTATCTGCAGACTGAGTATGCAACTTGAATTTTTCAATTTATTGAAATTATTGAAAAGAGATATTTCTATGTAGGTCTTATGACTTGCAAACGATGAGGAAAAAATTATTTTTCATATGATTAAGTAGTCTAGTTATGATGCATCCAGTCTTAATAGTAACAATTTAAAAAATGTGGAACCCGCAACTTCTCTTTAAGAAGATATCCTGTGTAACTTGCATAGATAAGAAGTTACCCTTAGGAACATCTTTAAAAAGTATTCTTATACAAAATACTATAGTATCCGCGTAATAAAAATTTCATATGAACAAGTTATTCGAGAACGTGTAAAAATGTATTCGTGACTCAGTGATTACGATTAGTAATTTGTTAAAGTTGCATATCCAAGACATCATTTAGTTCAGTAAATGAAAGTGAATGTTCTGTCTCTTACTCGCGTTGTTTTGCATTCAGTATCGTTATAATTATTGGCAAACAATAAAACCAACACAAATACAAATGTATATGAGAGAAACGATATAACAGATTTCCAGGATCGAAATTTCGCGGATAATGGTGGCAGTGATGAAGCCAGGCAGCATAAATGGCCTAATGAAAATTAGATGCGGGCTTAGGGAGGAATTAGGAGTGTATAAAATTAATGAGGAGGGAAACGGGGATTTCTGGAACGATCGGGAACGATCGTCAGTCCCTTTGATTCCGAAATATTCTATGGGACAGCATCGATAGGTAGGATTCCAGTCGAATAGGATTCATTACCGCTTCTTTTTTTCCCCTTGTCGGAGGGCATTCGACGAAACGATTTCACATCACGATCCCGGCCCCCGACCAACCCCGTGCTCCTTGCTGAGCAAGGACCTAACCGGGATACCTCGTAACGCTCTCGGAAAAGCGAACGCAGCGCGGCAGGATGTGATCCAGGATGCACTTCCGGCGGCACTGATTCCGCCACCGAGTCCCCCTGCACCCGCCAATGCACCCGCCCCTCTCGGCAATCCCAGCGTTGCACCAGAAACGGAACCCACGACCAAATATCAGAGTCAGGTCTTCCTACGCTACCCGTCCCTCCTCCGCCCCCGTTCCTACCCGTGTGCTCATCTTCCCGTTCCAGGATTCACCCGTTTCGAATTCACCAGAGTAGAATATGAACCGAATACGTACATCCGCGCGCACGAAATCGACCGGACATTGAACGCTCCGAAGAATTCTACTAACCGATCTGGATTAAAATAGAACAGGCAATTACGATTGTTAATGAAGATTCGAGGGGCGCGCCGCGCCGCCACTAGATAAGCTGCGAGCGCAGGAAATAGTGTTTCGCAAATAGGATCCCCGTTCTACCGGAAAGGACTTTTCAGTAAGCTGTTAAAGCTCGCGGAAGTGAAATGACTAAACCGCTTTTGGTATCTTGGGGGTTCGAAGATTTTTAAGAAATCGGGAGATAGAGAATTCACGAAAATTCCTTAGCAGTGTTTACACCTTAATACTAGGCTTACGGAACACTAAAATTTCTTTTACATTACTTTATGTCGATAAATGACAAGCTTCGCATTTTTTAATAATATATACCCGTAGAAATAAATTTGTTGCTTAATTCATCATCGATGCATCTCTACAATCTCAATAATCGTAAATTGAAAATAAGCCCGATTATACAATTACGATCAATTACAATTTTCATACAATTACACTTATATTATATGTCGAAAGTAACGCTTGGGATATAAGGTGTTGCTATTGCTAATGTCAGATGATTTGGAATAATAAACACAACGTGTTATTATCACACTAAAATTATATATATTAAGATAAAAGGTTATGATACATGCGTTACATGTGGTTGCGAAAAGAAGACTGCATCTATACCTCAAGACAAAAGAGACAAGAAAACATCAGACACGCATCACACGCACACCACCACAAACTACATAACGGTACGCGTCGATACGGCAGAGTCCGTGTACTGCACTCATTTTCTTACACCCCTCCTATCGACGTGTGCCTTAAACTCAAATGTCATTTAACCTGCTTTCAAACACAAATACAATTTAACTTAAATTTAACATCTTTATGCTTTGTTCGTGTTTGCATTTACTCAACGACTTAGTTAATATATCAGCGAGCATACGATCTGTTTGCAAATACTTGATAATAATATCCCCTTTTTCTACTAGTTCGCGAGTGAAATGATAATTTATATCAATATGCTTGCTGCGCTTGTGGAATTTGGCATTCTTTGATAGTTCTATTGCGCTTTGGTTGTCGCAAAATACAGTAATAGGAGATTCTACATATTTATCAAAACCCATATGGCATAACAATCGTCTAATATAAATAAGTTCTCGTGAGGTTTCTGAAAGTGCTACATATTCCGCTTCCATAGTAGATAAGGCAACGGAATTTTGCTTTTTTGACTTCCAGCTAATCGGACTTCCCGCTAACATCAATACGCAGCCCGAACAAGATCTACGATCATCACCATCCCCACCCCAGTCAGAGTCTGTATAACCCCTGAGGCTTTCACTATTTTTATCATAATTTAAACTGTAATGAATCGTATCCTTTAAATACCTCAAGATTCGCTTCGCAATTAACCAATGTTGTTTTCCCGGATCGCAACAAAAACGACTCAATGTACTTGCCGCGAACGCTATATCTGGCCGTGTGGCATTAGCCAGATAAATTAAACCACCGACCAGTTCCCTATACGGTCGATTTTTCATTTCGCGTTTTTCATCTTCCGTTCTTGGACACATTTCCTTCGTAATTTTCATATTTGATTCAATCGGGGTTGATACGTTTTTCGAATGTTCCATGTTGAATTTTTCGATCAAGTCCTTTATATATTTCTTTTGTGAAAGGCTGATCCTTCCGGTTGCTCCTTCCCGTTGCACGTGGACTCCAAGAATGTTATTAATTTGACCAAGGTCCACTATTTTGAACGCTGATTTCATTTTCGATTTAATAATATTAATCTTTTCGAGTTTCTTTGATGCCAAAATTAAATCGTCTACATATACTACCATTATAACTCGGTCTTCATTCTTACCCATGACATACACGCATGGATCTGCTGCCGTGCGCTTACCTCCGATATTTTGAATGTAATTATCCAACTTCTTATACCACTCTCGCCCTGATTGCTTTAGGCCGTATAGTGGCTTGAGCAATTTGCATACTCTTTCTTCGTGTCTGGGATCGACAAACATTTTGGGCTGTTCCATATACACTTCATCGTGTAGTTCCCCTTGTACATAGGCCGACGTTACGTCCATTTGGTGTATATGCATTTCTTCGTTTACTGATGCAGCCAGTAACGTACGAATTATCTCGTATCTTGCTACGGGTGCAAAAACCTCGTCGTAATCGACTCCGTATTCCTGCGTATGACCTCCGGCAACCAAACGTGCTTTATATTGTTCAACTTGACCATCCTGATTTTTCTTCTTCCTAAACACCCACCGGTTTGACAATACTTTCTTATGAACCGGTCTTGGTACAAGAGTCCAAGTCTTGTTTTCTTGTAGGGTGTTGTATTCTTTTTGCATAGCGGCTAGTCATGCTTCGCTATCGTCTTGTGCTAAAATATCGGATACATTTTTAGGATCGGAGCATTGTGTATTCTTTACCTGATAAACTTTTCGTGGTCTGCCTGGCTTGCCAGTTCTTTCGATTTTTTGGGCGACCTGGTCCTCGGTGCATTTGGGTATTTGGATCTTCACTTTGTGGTTCACTTTCGTCATCGTTTTCATTGGTGTTTGGGACATCGTTCTCCTGATTCTCTTCTGATGTATCTGGAGCGGATTCAGGCAAGAAGAACGTCCCCCTCGTCGATACTTGTGGGGACTCTATGTTTTCAAAGAATTTTACATCTCGAGCCTTGATTACTACCTTGGTGCCTGGTTTCCACAATTTATATGCTTTGCTCTCATTCGAATACCCTACCAATAAGTAGTCATCGCCTTTTGCCTGAAATTTTCCTGTCCTACGACCTTTATTTAATGCAATTACCTTACTTCCGAACGTTCGAAGGAATCCGACGTATGGTTTTCGTTGCGACCACGCTTCTATTGGCGTAATACCATCCAAACATTTTGTTGCGCTCCTATTCCGCAAGTACGTTGCGGTATTCACTGCTTCTGCCCATAAAGATTCTGGAAGGTTTGCCTGCAACATCATACATCTAGCCATTTCAACTAACGTACGATTTGCTCGTTCCGCCACGCCGTTCTGTTGAGGTGTGTATTCCGTACTCAATTGATGTATGATTCCCTCCTGCTTGAGAAATCCGTCAAAGTCCTTTGACACGTATTCTTTTCCGTTGTCCGTACGCAGTTTCTTTATTTTTCGTCCGGTCTGCTTTTCCACCTTCTGCTTGTAGTCTCTGAAAGCTTGAAAAATATCAGACCTATTCCTCATCATGACTGTTTCCGTGTATCTGGTACAGTCATCTATAAAAGTTGCAAAATATTTTGCGCCGCCGAGCGATTGTGTTTTCATTGGACCGCAAATATCTGAATGAATTAAACCTAAAATTTCTTTTTCGCGATTGGTTGACGGTTTGAACGGCTGATTATGAATTTTAGATTTCGCACATATTTCGCAATTGATTTTATATACATTCGACGCAAATTTCAGGCCGTGTACCATTTCTTCGTTTATCATTTTTCTTAAATCGCTAACATTTAAATGCCCGTATCTTTGATGCCATTTATAGATATCTTTTTCGCGGTTTTCGTTAACTAGCGACGCCTGTTCATTGCTCTGATTTATTACATACAGCTGATTTTGTTTCGTAGCCGTGAGAATCGTTGAACCATCTTTACGATTAATTGTTGCTCGATTTTTATCGAATGTGACCGTGTAACCGTGGTCAGTCGCCCTTGATACTGATAAAAGATTATTACGCAGACCCGGAACACATAATACATCCTTTAATTGTATAGATTTCGTTGTACGTTCGTTCGATTTTGCGTTTAAATTGATATCGCCCGCGCCTAAGGATTTTTCAAAATAGTTCGCGGCCGTGTATACTCGTGTTTGTTCTTTATCGTTAAGCGTCGCAAAATCATTCTCGTTGTTGCACATGTGTCTCGTGGCACCGCTATCGATATACCAAATTTTTGATTTTTCGATCGGTTCTGTATTACACGCAATCGCTGTCATCACATCACTAACACCACTCGATTCACTAGGTTTCAATCTACAATATCGACTCGCATGCCCTATTTTTCCGCAATTAAAACATTTCCCTTTGAATTTTTGAACATTTGTATGTTTTCTCGGATTGTTTTTTGATTTTTCATAGTACTGTTTCGGTTGTTTATAATGTCCCTTGGCTAATAACGCGTCACTCTTTTCTTCATCGTCGTTTGTTTTCGTCCCTCGATCATTCTGTCTCGCTTCCTCTTCGATAAGCTTCAACTTCAGTGTCTCGACTGTCGGTATCTCGTCTCGTAGTTCCATCGCTATGGTGAAATTTTCAAATTCGGTTGGTAGTGAACCAAGCATCATTATCGACAGCAATTCTTCCGGGATTTCGATTCCTGCCTCTTTCAATTGTTCCGCCTTGTGCGTGAAATCCGTTACGTATTGCGTCATGGATGAACTTCTTTTCTTCTCCATTTTTAGCAATTGCTTGTACAACGCTGCTTTTCTCACTGGGCCACGTGATTCGAATGCTTCTTTCAGGCCATCCCATGCTTGTTTCGAGGATGTAGATTTCTTGATGTAATTCAGTTGACTATGCGTTATACTTAAATTTATTAACGCTTGTGCTTTTCCATCTTTCTTTATCCATTCCTCAGGATTCTGCTCTGGCTTTACTTCCGTACCTTCAACGTATGCCCATAGATCGTTGAAAACTAAAACACTTTTCATCTGCACCTTCCACAGATCGTAATTTTCGGCAGTTAATTTTTCGATGTTCGCGAGACCCGACGCCAACGTCATTTTTCAATGTTTCTGTAATTTAACCTTAAACAGCACGTGATAACTTTTAAACTTCTGGGCCCATAACCTGTCAGATGATTTGGAATAATAAACACAACGTGTTATTATCACACTAAAATTATATATATTAAGATAAAAGGTTATGATACATGCGTTACATGTGGTTGCGAAAAGAAGACTGCATCTATACCTCAAGACAAAAGAGACAAGAAAACATCAGACACGCATCACACGCACACCACCACAAACTACATAACGGTACGCGTCGATACGGCAGAGTCCGTGTACTGCACTCATTTTCTTACAGCTAATAAATTTACCAACAAGTTATTACGCAATAAAGAGCTACAATTTCACGAACTTCGCGAGAAAGAAAATTGTTGAATTTCACTGGCACGAATCGATCGCAGTGAAAATGAGGTAAATAAATGGAAACAGTGAGCAGCCTTTGAAATAATTGCTCGGGAAACGAAGGAAACAGGAATTCAAATGCAAAATTAATAATTGAAATGTTGTTCGGATATACTGGTACTTACATCGTCAATTTGAAAATTTAATTTTACGAAAAGAATGTTTCAATGTTACTGTGCTATGAACAGAAGGAGTGATCGTAGCAAGAAATATAGTATCGCTTATACCCAAGGGTCGTTGCGAGGAATATTACAGGATTGTTTGGCGGCGTGGATGTGTGTGTGTGTGCTTGTTTCGAGTGGGCGAATATGCATCCGGGAAAAGGCAGTTGAGAGCCACCTATGAACGCGAAAACACGCGGAAATTGACCCGCGAATTGCAGTCGTGAGATTTTTCAGAATTTCAGAACTTGGAAAAGCTTTCTTTATGATCCCATTCAACTTCTTACTATTTGTCTTTTACAGTGCACACCATTCTGCGTAAACTGTACATAGAATTTTGTAACGTAGATTTTACTCTGAAGCAGTGTTATATATTTGCATATGTATATCATGGAAATCGGCGAAGTACCAAGGGATTATAATCATTAGGCAGCAAATTTTATGCATTTATGACGAGATAGTAGTTGACAAAATGAGCAAATCAAATGCAAAACATTACAAATATTTAATTGACTTCGAAACACTCTCATCCTTTATTGTGAACTCATTAAAATTATTTGAAAAGGAAATAAACGACTACACTTGATTCAGAAAATGTTTATGTTGCACAAAAATCCGCAGTCTAATAATAACACACGATATGTTGTCCCATTTTCATTTTGGCGAAATAATTAGCTATAAAAATGAAACCCTATTCAATATCCATCCCTTCAAAGCCACATGCAAAAATATACATTTCCATAAACATTTACGGTATATTTAGTCTCTGATTTTGATGGAAAATTAATTGCATGTTTGGAGAAGAACCGAAACTAAAAAGAGATTCTACTTTGACAGATGAAACTACCCTGTGAAAGTCGGTATTTCTATCTCGAAAACAGTTGCAGATAAAAATGACGTTTAAATGGCGATGTATATTTTTTTCGCGTGTAATAACATGGAAAACATTATTTTCTTAATTTGAGTCTTATGATATTAAAAAAGCTACTGAAATATAAAACAGAATATTGTAATATTGTTTTTAACGTGACAATGTCATTAAGGGATGATATCAATATTTATTTTATTCCTGATTCCCACAATCAATGCAGAATATTTTTATTTTGCATAAAGATTCACAGTCTAATTCTAAAGTTTCAGTATGTTCATAAAGGGTTACAAAATTTACATTTACGCAAGATCCCTTTTCTCCGAATTGTATCGGTTTCTTTCATCGTCACTTGGATCCACTAGTCAGGCGTATGTAATTTCCGTGTAACCAGGACAAATCCTCTAATCAACCGAAGAATCCAGTAAATCTGGACTAGCGACGTTCGTTTCCGGCGGGCCAGCCGGATCCAGTGCACGATTCTGCAGATTGGTTAATTAGACTGAACGAAAGCAGACCGACGTCGTTTCGGGGGTCGAAACTTCGCGACCGGAAATAGTTGGACGAAAGTTCGTGGCTCGTTAGCGATGGTGTCCTGTCCCGCGATTTTACGTGACCATGCGTGGTCGGGCTAGGACTACACTGATTCGACGATCGCGACGAAACAACGATTAAAACTTCCGACGTTCGATTATGTCGAACGTCGCGGATCTCGTGACCAAGAATAATCGAACGTCCAGTGAGATCACCGAGCATTTGCGTTCGTGCGCGCTAGTGATCGCTGAAGCATGCAGTAAATGAATAAATCATCTTCACGAATTCTGTTCGCATATAGAATCGCGTGTTCTTCTCCTTTTTTTATAAATAATGATCGGAACAACTTACTTCGGGAACTTTAAGCCTCAGTCTCCCCTACTTTGGTACAAAAACTGTTCAGTTTTCGGGACTGGTTCCGCACATATTCGAGACGGAACAACTCTTCAGCGTATTCACGGTCGATTAAAATTCCTCCCCATCGAAAACCCTTTAATCTGCATTGCGACCATTCAAAACGACTATGAAACCCGGCCTTAGCTTACATGTAGGTCGGTGCTCGAAGGGCTCCAATTTAAAATACTGCATTAGGGTGGCCCTTATTTTTCGACCATGAAATTTTGGGCACGACTGCTCCCCATATTTTTGCATTTCATAAAAAAAATGATATATCCAAAGTTTTATATGAATCGGACGTCGGGAAGACGTGCCACATCGAGCGCGAAGTTGTGAAATAGAAGTAACTGCGTCCTAAATGTGAAGAGTATACTGAAAATTCAAGTTAAATATTTTATATCTCCAAAAATATTATAATTCCTTACGTGCATTCAAGTACAAGTGTACTTTGTACGAATTAAGGTTATTTCACATTAATTGCTCAAATCTCGTGTTTTGGGTTAACGGTGTAAAAGTTCCATCACAACCCCTCAAGAATTCTGTAGACGATTAGAGGCCCCTGCAGCAATACTAAAAACTTCTAAAAACATTTTTTTCTTTTTTTCCTATAAAATTTCTCATATTTTTCGCAACTATAATGTCAATATGGCACATGTCTTCCCCTTTTCCGATCAACTTCATATTTTGCAGGAATTATTGTCTTACCAAATGGAAGAAGTTTAGGGGCCGTGAAAAAAATCTCACAAAAAAATTTTCACCAAGTATAACTATCACCTAGTACTGCATACACGCACGACCTTTGTCCACAACACGTTTTATTTGCATAACTTTTTCCCGGCTCTTTTCCAAGCGTGTCTGTCTCTCCAGCCAGCATTTACTCGATGAAAGTTACTTCTCCCTCGGATCCGAAGCTCCCGTCTCCCATCATCGCAATTTTTCCGTTCATTTTTAAACGGCAGAATGCTCGCGTTATTGTTTGAATACAACGGTCCCGTTCAGGCAGCATATTATCGAGTCCAACGTCCGATTGTACGGTATTCAGTTTATTGGTCGTTGAATAGCAACGGCCTTAATCGTTCTCCAATTATTCATCACACTCCTCTATTCGTCGCGTCAGTTTTCTACACGGCCGCGAATTCATTGATGAAAAAAACGAGAAAATACCGATACGCCACTCGAACGCGAGAATCGACCAGAGCAACCCGTCGAGCAATTAAAAAAGTCCCAGAGAAATTTTATTGCGTCCCTCCGGAGTAGTTCCAGCTCTTTCTCTCTCTCTCCCTTCTTTCTTCTAGCGGCCTAATTCTTTTTTATTGACGCACAAAGCAACCCTCGAAGTGATTTCGCGAAAGTACGTTTCCCCGTTCGGCCCCGAACAGGAAAGAAACAATTCTTTCTCTTTGTCATGGTCGTCTGACGTTCTTTCTCTAGTAAGAAGAAACGTTGAACGGCGAGAGCCGTTTTATTTCTCGAAGTTTCTCGCTCGTCGGCTTACCTCGTAACGTTACATCCTTTGCCCCGTTACAACCGACGGCAATTAAGCGGATCTCTAGCCAATTTAGACACCCGTCCGCTTTTCGTAATATACGTAAATCCTGTTACATCCTTATGAACGCTTGTTACCGGTATGTTTCGCCGCATCTGCTCCCTATCATCGCTGTCCCCGAACCTGCCTCATGGCTACAGGCTTCGCCAAAATTGGCGCCTTCCAATTTCACTTACACTATACATATACAAGTCATTTAATACAGTAATGATGAAAGTCAAAACTGCAAAAAATGAGTCGTTGCATAATCAGGAATTAAGTAAAAAATTTATGGAACACCATAAGCGCGTTGAAATTACATTGCAATTAATTTACGTGATATCGATTGAACTCTTGAGCTGTTGGAAGGTTGAGAGGCCTGAATTTTCTTGAGATGCTAGAAGGGTTAGTTTCGGTACTTACCGCAACAATTTTATTTGATCGGAATCGCGATGGAAAGGACATGCAGTATATAGATACTTTCCAAAATTCTTCGTTCAAGAAAATTTACTAGAACACAGAGGGGTTGATTTACACATTCGACCGCAATATTTATCCAATTTTTATGCACACCGCAATCCCTCCTATATTCCGCCGTCTACAATACTTTCATAACCACGTGCAGATTAGAAAATCAATATTTCCTACGCGACTGCGAATCGCGCCAATTTGTTTCGGAACCGAAAATTCGCACTCAGTAAACCCGCCGCGGGTCGGATACGCGGAAAGTCAGTCGAATTCTACAGCGACTGCAACAATCGTTCCCATATTGGATAAACAAAGCTCCGATTTTCATTTTTCCCGCAAACTCACCCCGAAGCACGAAACACGAATCGTCACAGCACGCGTGATATCGCGTACCAGACAGATCCGTAAAAACTATTAAAAGTTAACGGAAAAAGCGGAAAATTTTTTTCAGAAACGCTCGGGAAATTGTTCGGTAAAAATTCATTTCCCGGGTTGAACTGGCGTAGAGAGCGAGAGAGAGAGAGAGAGAGAGAGAGCGAAAGTCGGATAGAGTGGTTGAGAGTGGGGGGCTGGGATAGATGGGTAGGAGAAAATCCGTTTTCCGTTTCCGTGGTCGCGGCGACGCCTTGCTGTCCATAAAATCACACGCGGCCGTCGCACACAATTCCGCCGTGGCCGCGGTTTTCAAGCGGGTCACGGTTTAATCATCGCTGTAAACGGCGCGCGGCTCCAAGGGTTTCACAGAGAGCATCGATGCAAAGGTTCAACGCGAAGAGGATCTGACTAACCGCGGAAACGTTTTCGGACTGCTATTGCTCGTCACGCCGTCGACCACGCCCCCTGTGCAACTCCCATAGCCCTCGCAGCCCCCCGTAACCACGTTCGACCCCCGCACAGTGGGATATCTGTCCAATCTTGTATGAACTACTATTTTTAATAGAAAATGTTGAGCAATTTGATAATATAGGTACTCGATAAAATAATGCAATAAATAAGCAGTTGCCTTCAGTGACTTTGAACGTCCATCATTGATAGACAGGGCCGTCACGAGGCAGGTTCAGCGCGTTCGCCGGAACCCGACCACGCGTTTTGAAAGGCTCCGCGGTCTACGAAAACGCATCAGTGATTTTGCAGGACCCCCTGTATAGTAGATTGAATATTCGGGAGTGTGTGGAAAATGCAATCGCAACATAATAGTAATTCTAAATAAAAAAGCTCTACCGGATGATACATAATGAAATGCATCAGTACACTTAGAACACCTCCACACACCCTATATCGAAAAACTGTTTACATCAGATTATGTTCCGCTCGAAACCATACAACTTATTGTACCAAGTAATATAAATCATTTTGATTCATTGTCAGACGAGATAAAGTACTATATGTTAGTTCAGAAACCTTAGAATTAAACTGTAAGGAAGGAGGGTTAATATACAATAAATAAATAATGGAAACGGTTCGAATCAATTACACGAGAAAAATAATTTTGGTCAGCTAGATTGAGTAAATACCCCCTACGTGCAACGGTAGCCAGCATCTATCGCATCGGCCCATAGGTACGCGCTGCGGTCCGGATAATCTCGTTGGAAGACCTGGACCAGCGGATGTAGACAGTAACGCGACGACCCGATGACATCCGATCGGCAAACGGAATGACGTTACCGGCAGACTTCGTTACTCTGCGATACCCGCCGTCACCGACGGTTTAACGGTACCGCAGCGAGACTTTCCATCCCGGCCCGGTTCGTTTGCTTTCCGAATGCCCGTGGTCCACGGGACTGAGAAGAGGCTGAATGAACAGGGGAGAGTGAATGGAAAGGATACTGTGTCCTCGGAACGATTCACTATATCCGCGGAGTCATTTCGGTTGTGTCGATCCGGAATGCATTTCTCAAGCTGAAAGAGATCCTTTGATAATCAATCTCGTGCGAGAACCCAAAATCTCGAGTTCGGGTCGGGTCGGCAATTTTCGGTCGAGAATAGTCAGGTTCCCGAAAGTATCCGGCTGCTTATGTCTCTTCGGGACCCCGACGTTTTCAGCGCTGTACGCCGTCTCTTTTTCTTGACACCCGCTCTCCCTCTAGAGATCTCGATACGTAAGAGATATAAGCAGCCGGATACTTTCGGGAACCCGACTAATCTCGACCGAAAATTCCCGACCCGAGCGTCGGGTTTCTCGAGATTTCGGGTTCTCACACAAGCCTGTGGATAATGGTAAATGACCCTGAACGATCTTGGAAGGAAAACGATTAGGATTAACTCGTCAGAGAACGACACCTCATAATGGCGGGGTTATCCCCGAGCCAATCCCTTAAAAAATTAGGTTCTAAACTCCGCGGAGAAATTGTTGCCTATTTCAACACAGTCCGTGCCGAATCGATTTTTGGAGACTTTCCGTTCAGGCCGCGTCGGGCGTATACGACCCACTCTTTTACGATTTTACGAATACATATACTTGCTTTCGACGTATGCCTTACAATGTTTCAGTAAAACAGAACCATAATTATCAAAGACAAAATAGTAGAGTTTAATATGAATTGGACAACGAAGCAAGGAATTATATTTTTAAGGACTTATTTTAACAAACACATACGGTTCGTTTTTCAATGAAAATTCTAAGCGACCCCCAAAGTGTTAATAAATCTATCCACGACAGCCACACAAGCATCTACCTTACGAATTTTTAACAATTCATACCCACAATTTCAGCCGTATTTTCTCGAACTAAATCCTCCAAAAAAAGGTAATTTCAAGCGACTTTTGCTGCAAACGCGACCGCCCCACAAAGCGCTGGGCTCGAAACCTTTCCGCCCGCAAAGGGATAAAAGACCGTGCCCCATAGATCGTACGTTCAAGCTTGATTCTACACTCTCGCGTAGGTGTGCGCGCGCACGCGGCCGTTCCGTCGACAGTTTTATTTACGGAATTTATCCGGAGCCTGGTTGATCGACGCGACTGATCGATACGCCGCCGCTGAAAAGAACGGAATTGGTAAATTGGACGAGCCACGCGGGGGATGGAAGGTGAAAAGGGGGTCCAAAAGGGAGACCCGCCTCCCTTGCAACCCCGCAAGGAGTACTCTCGGCGACCGTGGCACCGTTTTATCAACGAATTCCTGGCGAAAGCTCGGGGGGTACACGTCAGGGCACACCGCTGATCGTGGCCGATACGCCCCGCGTATTTTTCTATTTCTCGAAATCAGTAGATGGCTGCAGGGAACAGAGGGTGCGCGGGGTCGATAGATTGGCACACGGGCACGCTTTCGCGAATACCGAAAGTGTAGTCAGCAGGCCTGGAAGGGTAATGTGCGCGAGACCGATGGTTTGGTTTTGGCGACCGGAAAGGGGCGGAAAGAGAACTGCGGCAAGGGGAGGAAAGCCCCGATGGCACGGGGGTGAAAGGGGGGGCTGCGATGGGCGGACGGGGTACCCGAGATTCGTGGGACAGGCCACTAAATTTCCCGTCCAATTTGGGTGTACACGATTCGAGCGCTGTTGTGCCGCGTCCTACCCCCGGAACAGGCTACACTCTCCGCCAGGCGGACGCTTTACATCGGTGCGGATCAGCCGGCGTGTATGCGAACGATCGAGCCCACGTTGTTCTTCCGTTAACCCGCATAACCGCGTTCTTATGCGAGCTGCGCGACCGTGTTACACCCAAGCTGATCCGACCCGAGGTGATGACTGTCGCGTCATTCCTCGCCACGGTCGAGATCGCGCGGTATATAAACTATTTCGAAATCATGTTGGAAAAGAAAGAATAACATGTCTTTTTTAAATTCCTCATTTTATACAACTCCTCTATGTGCGAAAGTAAGTAATAACAAGGAATTTTTATTTTTCAACAATTTTTAGCTCAAACGTTCAACGGATTCACGTGTCGAGATTCGTTTGGCCATGGTCAGACAAGTACACTGTGCAACGCGTACACTTTGTTTCACAGAGAATATCGCGCTGCATAATATACCTCCTCGAATCCATTATAAAATCGCAGGAAATTTTTTTACTACGTATCATAATAGCGACGTAAACCAAACATCAAAATTAAGCGAGACACCTTGTACGTGACATTCTAGATTAATGAATCACTTTTTTTCATAACCAATACCAAAACAAGAATATTTTACGAAGCTTGTGATAAGAAACTACACGGTTTCATTAATCCATGTAATAGAAATTTTGCATCATCCACTCAGCCATAGAGATTAATTTCGGACTTTGAGCTCACCAGTATTACACTTCGGCGTATTATAGAACTCGTACGAACTTTGTATAATATTGTACAGACCGTTTCAATTTCGTACTAAAACTTCAAACATTATATTCAAAATTTGAACAACGAGCAGACTATTTCGTACTGTTTAGTACCGAACTTTGTACAGTTAGACTTCGTAAATATTGTATATCTTTTTACTGTTGTGTTTAATCTTACCGCGTAATTGCTCTGAAGTAGCGACAATTGTACCAGTGCTCGACATAATAGCTGCCCATCCAGTCTGAGCATCCAAATGTTAACAGTGTGAAGTGACAGTGGTAGAGTGGGCAGCTATTATGATTGACAGCGTATGTCAAGTCCTTTTTAAAAAAACAAGTTGTGAACGGATAAATGGCCATAATTGTCATTTTTATTCAGATCATACTCAAGTAATGCAACTCACTTTCGTCAAATGTTGAAAACTTTTATATTCCGTTCTAAAAATTTTCTCCAAAGTTCAAGAAACCTATTTCCAGAAAGGGCCTAGCCGAATAAAATGGTCAAAACTGCCCTTAGAGGTTTTTCAATGGCTATTGAAACTGATGGCTGACCAAGGAAAACCACTCTGAGATATCAAAGCTAAATCGAGGAGTTCCGTCCCCAACCGGTGAACCAGTACAGATTGAAGCACTCGAGGATGGACAGGTGGATTAATGAAAAGAAATTTAGTCAACGCGTCGACTATTTATATCGGAGTTGGAGACTTTAATCGATACGAACATCATCACTAATGCTTGGATACGCTAAACGAAATGTATTTAAACTTCTGTCGATACCTTAATTCGTGCTCCGGGGAATTAGCAAGATGATCCTTCAGCAAGTGTAATCGCATTTAGCCAATCTCAGTACTTCGCAGAGTGAAATTTTCAGTTCATTTGGAATTAAGCGTCATTCAATTTAATAATAAGTAGTACAATTAAAATGCTGCTGAAATTCCATAGAATTTATGAAGCTTTATAAATCACTTCATTTATTTTACAGAAAGAAATTTGACTAACCGAGACCAGAAATATTAATTATACGTGATTCTCTGAATTATTCAAGTATTTTCCTATTGATTAGTAGCATGTGTGCTTTTTACAAACTGAAGTTCTCTCGTGTGTGCAATCAAAACGGTTGTGAACGTTCATGGCATTTTAAACCCATGGTAAGCACTCAGAAACCCTTCAACTATAGGTACCAACTCGAGTCATGTTTGCTGGAAAATCGATGAAAGCTTTCAGCACTGACATAGAAATCACTCATCTTATCCTTAGCTACTATGTGCACATAAACATTCGTTTCCAAGTTTTATTCTCATGAACTAATATTTAACTTTTAGTTATACAAGAACGATTAGAGATTTATTTATTCTAAGCAAAAAATTGTTTGCCATTTATCTCAACTAGTGATGAAATCTTAAAATCTACACGTGTTTCATTTCAATATTCAAATAGTTAATTATAATTGTGTTGTTGACAGCATTCTCCTAATTCTAACAGTGCCATTCAACCAAATAGATTGTTGTCTTTTAATATTTAAAACTATTTTAAACGTAAGCAGTGATAATGGAAGTACTCATCGAACATTCTTCTAGGAACTGTTTTCTACCAAAGTTGTTGTATTATGCACTCGCTTAAAGGTATTCGTTTGGAAACATCACACGTCTTCGTTCCATTAAGAGCAGCGACAGTAGCGTTACATAAATTATGAACAGACTTTAATTGACATCGAGCAACTGGTAATTGCGAGCGAAGCAAAGCGAGGAGAAGTCCGTGGCAAGAATGACACGGTTAAAAATAGTCAAGACTAATTGAGCTGAAAATTGCACTGAAATAGTTCACCAGCTCCGTAGGATTTATTGGACAGCTGGAAACAGTTGTTGCGGATGGATGCATGTTACACTGTGAACCCGCATATCCGATTCCTTTAGAGGTACACACCAGTCGGAACATAAACGCGTATTATGGAATAGCTGCCGGTATGTAAACACGTCGACGGAGGCTTGTATTTGCAGATCGATTTAGAGACCAATGAATATCTGATCGTGCGGCTCCTACCGATGAAACACTCTGACCGTGGCAGGACAAGGTAGGTCTGCCAGTTTCGAATGCTAAGATGGTTCTGAA
This sequence comes from Lasioglossum zephyrum, assembly GCA_028455615.1. NCBI lineage: Eukaryota > Metazoa > Arthropoda > Insecta > Hymenoptera > Halictidae > Lasioglossum > Lasioglossum zephyrum. The sequence goes on from CM052333.1 coordinate 12,999,726, forward strand.
CGCATGCCGATAACATAACAAATCATCGATATACAATCGTTACAAACTTGTTTATACAACACCTTGGTGATCATAATTAACCGGTGTTAAAGAGAAATATATTTAATAATATATTTATTTCTACGCGGAATGTTTTTGTTTGTTTTTTGGATCATTAATTTTGGCGTTCTTCAAATCTTTCATATAATCAAAACCGTTCCCTGACTAAAAAAGGTAAATAACCACTGCTTTAGGGACTAAGTGCCAAAGTGAAAATATTATTATTAAAAGTTACGCATCAAACCTGAAACTGTTATTTGCTTTCATTATATTGGGTTGGAAAGAAGGTTTGTAGCGTTTTCAAATTAAGAATCGAAGATGTAATTAAAATACGTTAAATAAAGTAATATAATGTTAAATAAGAAAATATGTTATTCAATATATCTCTGAATAAATATCTGAATTTTAGCTTTCAATTTTAATTTACGAACGCTACAAATTTCGTTCCAACCAAATACTTCAAGTCTCGGTAACAGTTTCATTGCAGTTTTCCCTCCGATTATTATATTTTCGAAGCAAATTTTACCAAACATATACAGTAGTGTTTTAAATTTGTGTTTTAAAAGTGTTCTATTATGTAGTATTTTAACACTTTTACTACAGCAATGACTTCATATATTTATAAAGAAAGTTAACCGAACTTTATGCATGTTGTTATCAGAAATCAATATGCACAGTATAATATTCAGGAAATCAATCTCTCTTTGTTTTTTCTCCGTATCTCTTAAAGGGTCTTTCCCAAGCTGTTATCTAAAATCATCACACGTAGCACAGTATTTATGGCCTCGATGCTTCATTAAATTTTCATATTTTTTAAAAGTCATTTAACACTAAATCCTACCGACCATAAAAAATAACAAGATTAAATTTATTTATACTTTGTACGATTTTTAATATATACTGGAGTCAAAAAATATATTTAATCAATTTCCTTAAAAACACCTTTACAATCTCAATAATTGTCAAATAAAAAATGTAAAGTGTTAAAATCATGAATTTTTTCGTTGTTAAATAGTTTTGCATATTTCATCAAAGAGATACATGCTTTTATCAAATATCGTAGCTATGGAGGCTGTCGGCGAAACAAAACAGTGTTGACGGTGTTAAAACTGTATTGTTAAAGAATGTTAGTAAACAAAGGGATGCACCATCGGAGTCAGTAAAAAATAATTCAGTGACGCAGACGCGAATCGATCTCGCGACCTCGAAATGGAACCGGTGCGGTCGGATGCGGTTCGAAACTGAGTTCAGATTAAAGGTGGAATGGACCCCGGTTGTAGATGTGTTGGACGTTGATTAAGTTGGCTATGATATAAAGTTACATGTGGTTAGGTATTGGTAGCAGGCCGCGTCCAACGTTGCTTGATTGTGAATCGGTATCCTAGGTGCAGATTGCGGCGCCCGCTCCGGCTCCAACTTCGGTCTATTGATTTCTTCTCGCGAGCGGAATTTCGTATTCAAAGCTTTACGCTTTGAAATTGGCTCAGGGGTCATGCGACACGTTCTGATACAGTCGCTCTTTGGAGAAACAGAAACGAAATGGGAAATAGGCGAGCATGAAGTGCCGCGGTAAAACGTTCCTGATCTTTTGTTAGAATATGAACAGTATGCACCGAACTTTACTAGATATTGAACCGTTAGATACGACCGGGTACTCGCGGAAATGCCGCAGATGATACTTTGCAGATTGTCGGTTATGGATTCGACGCGTTTATGGTACACAGCATCCTCTTTTCGTTGTTACGAAATGTTTTACTTTGTCAGTTAATCAAATTTGTGGCTTTATGCATTTTTGACGTAACTGAATACGTGAAGTAAGAAAAAGTATAAACATCGGAAGAATTTATTATATTAAACAATGGAATCATCGAGATTTCCACTAAATTAAAAACTTGTTATTCGTCTATAGGTTACTTGTTCCAACTACTGTTCCATTCAACTAACTTGTTCAGTTATTGATTAATGAATTATTTGATTTTAATTTCTCACAATAATATAATTAAAATAACAAGAAAGGTTTTTAACTTTTTTTCAGACCACATTAGATTTTTATTCTCTTTAAACGTTTACAACATCTAATTTCTTTGACCACAATCAAGACATTTAACACGAAGGCTAATGGTGAAGATTTCCGATCCATTGAATAATAATGAAGTGGTCATTATCAGTGTTAAGCGGTTGATAATCCCCCTAGCCTGTACAGATCTTTACGAATGTAATGAGATTTACAATGGATCGCGGTCAGACATATAGCCAGCTAGAGAAGGCCAGATCACTCGCATATTTGCCGCAGTTCCCGTGGCTTTCGGTAGCTTTGAGACCGGCCATCCAGCTTCCATAGTCGTATCAGTGGTATATCAAGGGGACCACGTTTGTGGTTTCGTCCGTTCACCCGGTCAGCTAACAGCTACGATCGATTTAGTCCACGTAGATTCCCTATCGCCTATCGTTCGAGTTGCCTTCGCCAGATTAATCACCGGAAACTTCGACACGATAAAATCGACACGTCTTTTTGGCAAATGAACCGGCCGGTCTTTCGACCACTAATTGCTGTAATTTCTACTAGTCCGCGGCCTAGCAGGTTATACTCTGTTAAATGCGTTTTACTAGAGCATCTGCTGACTCGACACGTTATGCTCCGTGACCCACATGCGGCCCGTGATTTGAACACTACAAGCGGCAAATATACGAGGCAAATTGTCTTGTATTATTCAATTGTTTGAATATGAATTGAATATGAATTGAATACAATTGTTATTCAATTTGGGATCGTAATCTTGAAAGAACATTATTTCGAATTTTATTATGTATTGTACGAAATTCAACGAGTAGTAATACAGGGTGGCCCATAAATGTTGCACTTCCTTGAAAGGTATGATTCCTGAGGTTATCTGAAGCAATTATTCCCCTTGCGAAAATGTTCTTCGCCGCTTTGTTAACACTAGGTCAAGTCACTAGTAAAAATGACGGGTTCTAATATTCTTAATTTGCGATTATTAAGATTGTAAAAATGCTTCTCTGAGGAATTATTTACCAAATTTATTTCTTTGGGTCTATATTATTGGAAAAATGGCCAAAAATTTGGATAGACACATTCTTGGTATGTTTATAAAATAATGTGAAATAGTTATTTCTAGAGCTTCGTAAGCCTAGTGTTAAAGAATTATTAACAAAATATACGGACCAATTGGAACGCGCCAACTCCTAAAAAAGTTAGTTGGAATGACCCCAGGAATCGTCCCTTTCAAGGAAGTACATTTTTGGGACACATGTATAATTTTATGACATCACTACTAAAATTTGTTTCATGAATACGGTTATGAAATCTCTGAATTCACGTATATACATTGAATAATATGATTTTAGTTAACTAAGTGTATCGAACTAATTTAACTGACTTCAAGTAAACTGTGAAATGGTTAACATAATATGGCTATGCGAATTGTACAATTCACAAAGGCGGAAACTAATAAATTCCCCACTTAGTATGGACCTCCAACTGCCTCTTCAAATATCAAAGCCTCCACTCCTTCTTCCAAAACTGTAACCTACATATTTAGCATTAGCAGACATTGCTGTTATACCCACTTGTAGTTTTATCAAATTCTTATTGTATTATTCCTGTATTCATATTATTGTATTTACTTATATTATTCATGTAAAGCAAAATAAACCCAGAAGGGTTTCAAATGCTTATAAATTAAAAAAAAACATCACCTACTCGTACTTGTGGTGACGAACGTGTTAAATTAATTTAGTATTATTATATTGGTATTCATGCGTGTTTCGTGTTGCACTTAGCATGTGAATGAGTACATTTACGGTCTGTAAAATATTGATCTTGTAGGCAGAAAAAGGAGGCGGTCACGACTCGGAGACGAACGCGGCCATCTTCTTTCACGCGACATGCACGCCCCGCGTTCAATTTCTATGTAACTACCTGTTGCGGATGACAAAGCATTAGGTATGTTAGCCAGCGTCTAATAATGCTAATTCATTGTTGAGCCGAATGCCACAAACGCAGCGTTTACGCGAGCAACCGTTGGCGAGCGTTCGCGAGCGCAACCTATGGAAAAGGTAATTCGCGCGAAATTGCAAGTACCCGGAGGACCCTTAGCGTTTAAAATCCGCTGTAATCTCTGTTAGATTCGCGACTCGTGTAATTTACACGGCGGCGGCTCGTTTCGCCTTCCGCGAACTGCTGCGTCGACGTCGCAATAAGGCCGCGCCATACTTGATTGCTCGCTACTTAAAATTTTATTGCGTCCTATGGGAGTTGTGCGCCAACCAAAACAAGTAATAATTTGGAGCGCGTCAAGTTTCGGAATTAAAGTTTATGGTTCGATGCGAACTCTTTTATGTTGCTCGATTGAAATGAGCTAATGTTATTTCTTTCCAATATTTGTGTAGATAATTCATAGTTCGAACCTAGTTCATGCTTCTCTCGTGAATTTTCTTGATACATGTTCTGAAATGACCCGTTTCTCACATTCTGAAAAAACTGTCGTGAAGGAAGAAACGGTCAAATCTGTAGATTAAAATTCCCAAGGGCTAATATTCTGTAACACAAAAATTCCTTGTAGATACGTATCCTTTTAAACAACCGAATTCGGACAGAATTCTTTAAAAATATTTTTAGAGTGTTCAAAAATTCTTTTAAAAGTAATATTGTTTATCACAAATATCCTTCTAAACAATGGAATTCGAGCAGAATTTGTTTAGAAATGAAGGACAGCTGTTCGTTTCGGTCCCCGTATATTACATCGCGAAACGAAACAATTATTAAACGATTCCCGCGATAAAGACGCAACTAGGTGATTTTAGCAATTCTTTTAACCAACGAGTACGCGACTAGCATTTCAGGAACACGCGAAACTTCGCCGGGCATTGTATTTTGCGCGACTCGTGCGGAATAAGCGTTCCCGCACGACGAGTCCGCCTTCGCAGGAACTTTCTCGCAGGCGTAGCTCACAAGTGTCTCAGGACCGTAGAACATAAACGTCTTCGAGACGACCGTACGAATGCCGGCTGTCGTGTTTTCGGGTCGTAAACCGCGGCCGAGACTAATTCACCGGCAATCCCACGCTAATTGTATGTACGAACGGCTCGTGACTAAGGGACGCTACGCGTCCGTTCCCGGCAATAACCGAATGGCAAAAACCAGAGGAGGCGAAGTCCAAGGAAAAGGAGCACACCGTTATGCTTCGTTTGAATATCGCTTCTACAAACCCAGAAAACAATTTCGCTCCTTACGTGTACTTTTCCGTCCTACTTCCTCCGTTAATTTCGATTTTTTCCATTTTTACGACCGAACTGTGCTCACTTCGAGCAAAAATGTTTCAATACATGGAATAATGAACTTGTATCGTTGAAAGACATAGATAGTGAACGTATTCTAAATTGGTATTGAACCACAAACTGAAGAAAAATTGTAACATCCATTTTTACAATTAAAATTACATTTGCAAAATGATAATTTATATAATTTATACCGTGCTGTATGATATTTTGCCTTTCTCCTTAATTTATTTATGTGCATCAACCTCGTAATGTTGTTTTACCAATAGGAATCAAACGATGCCAATTTCTTCGGAACAATAAAAAAATTACGTTTCGGAAAATATGTTTAGAAATTCATTTGCATTGTATTATTTATTGTTCTATAATCTGGAGCATCAGTTGAAAAATTCGATATCAGGAAAATGGGCACAATACAGCGCCTCCGAGCATTAATATTCACCGCGCATATACAGGGTGTTTGCGACATCGTGGTACAACCAGCAAATGGATGACTCACATAAAATCAAGTCGAAATTAAGGAATATAGTTTCTTCATGCGGGGCTTCATCTTCGAGAAACAATATCGTTTAGAATATGGTATGAGTTTAAGTAAATATTATCCGTAAGTTTCAGTAATTAATTTATTCTAGTAATTTATAATTGTTGAAAATGTCTTCCTTGAAAGTACACGCGTACCTAACGAAATTTCAAACTCGATTTTCGCGAAAATGAAACCCCGTATGAAAAAACTATATTCCGTATTTTTGACTGGATTTTATGTGAGAAATCATCCCCTTGCCGGTTGTACCACGATTTCGCAAACACCCTGTATACTGGTGAACTTTTCATCGATTTGTTTCTCGAAAGGTTTGGACTATTACGCAGGGAGGCTACGTTTCCCGAACGCACAATGAAATGTAATTCCTCGCCCAGATTCCTTCCGCTCCGTTCGCCGCGTCAAAGGTTTCCATAATTAACGCGGTATTTCCACTGTAATTAAGATGGAAGGTTAACGCGTATGCTCCGCTATAATTAACGTGGAAGATTAACAGAGGACTCATTAATTTTTACTTCCATGGGCAAACGGTGAAGTTGGAACTCTTTCTTTTTGAGAGAGCGGCGTGTGTCGTTGCTTGTGCGCGCGCCGCGGATGAATTTTTTCGCGAAACGGATGACAACTTTGAAAAATTGTTTTATAATTTGCACCGTCGTCGCGGAACCGGCTGCTGCGAAAGTGTAATCGTCGTGCGGTGCGCGAGAATATTGCTGTACGTTGATATTTGAAGCTCGTGAGTTGTAAATGCTACAACAATACTGATTATTAGACTGTGGATTTCTATGCGAAATAAAAATCGTGCAGATTGATTCCTAGAAACATAAGACTACATTTCATTTATTTCTACTGTAGTTTTAGTGAGTTAAAATGTTCTTACTGTTTTATGTATTGGTTCTAGTAATTGTTATTATAATTTTAGAAAAAAAAATCGCTGTCCACTGATTACATAAAACGAAAATCGGATTACTTAAAATAAAAATGAAAATGATCTGCAGTCGTTGTAAAATGCAGAAGTTACATATATAGACGTTACTTTAATTTCTGAATAATTTTCACACGAGTTGCAAACAGCACAATAATATTATCAAATTGTTTGGAATTTGATCATGTTTTGTCTTCAACAGGATATTTGAAAATTTACCGACTGGTATTGTTTTTTAGTTGCCAAGATATTGCCACATAAAATGATTTTTTCCGACTTCAGGGTGCAACGGTTTTAATGAGTCCGAGGATGAGAAACTTTTAATTGAAACGTTCGGGTAGACAAGTTCGCGTAAGGAACAATGAAGAAATCATTCGGCCGATTTGCGAGGGCAACCGTAGGTAGTTCGGTGGAGATTGTTGGCGCGAGTAATTAGAAATCGAGGCAACGATATTAACTTCTTCGGCGGTGCATGCGAGGCGAACACGCCGTGTTAGGCTAATGTAGATTGACACGCTATATCGGCGTTACCGGTGAAATCCGTCGTTAATACCGATCGCGTTCGGCCGCAGCTCTTTATTCGTAAGGGGCGAGCCGGCCGGGTCGCGCGAAATGTAATTAGCAATAACGACGGCCGGTCTACTCGCCCCGCGTAATTAGTTCACGTAGCGTTCGTAGAAGTCCAAGCGCGATTCCTTCAATTAAAATCGAGCCGATCGAATTCGATCCTTGGTTATAAGCACTTTATCGTGATCCTGACCGGTACAAACAGAGTTTCCGGTGTGGGTTATACCGTGTGAGACAAATTACAAGCTGTTTTTCTTCGTGACTACACCAAATATCGATCTCACGTTTTTCAATCACGTGCACTTCGTTGCTGACGCTGCGGAGATAATCTTCTCCACAAATTGCCGTATTAATAATAATGACACAACCTCGGATCTGTAGACAAAATCAAAATTGTTTCGGCAACAGGAGTCAAATTTTTATATTTAATAATTAGGTATCGATATTTTTAAATCGTTCGTTTCAATGTTCTACATTTCGTGCACTCGTTATCATTAACCAATTTATATTACTTAACTGTCCAAATTAATATTCGTGAAAGGAACAAAAAATTGGAATTTCTTATTATTTTTCATACCTCTTTAATATATCTGTTGTTCGAATTAAATTTGAAACTGTGTTACAATTATTAATTCGAAAAGTAGCTGTCACGTTGCAATGAATTATCGTTATTCTGATATATTTGATATATTTGAAAATAGCGAATTCCGTGTTCGTTTTTGGAAGAATTCCAACGTTAGAACTCTGAGTGGAAAATCACCGTATCAAACTTTCCTTCGAGCACTGTTGAGCCGCGAAGAGGGATGATAGAAAATTGGAATGGCTTTGACTACCGTCGAGTTACATACTTTCAACTTTAGGGCCAACTCTGTAACATGTTTTGTGTGTATGTGTTTGTCCCGTGGGCTCGCGTACATCGCGATGGTTCGTTTCGATAATTCGTGCACTCGGTGATTAAGTGGTCGGACGATAGCGGATGTAATGCGATTCCATGCGTTTCGATGAATACAACCGGCTGTTTGTTACCATTATCGCTTTACTGCAACCGCAACAATTGGAACTTTCGCTCGCGAGTTGATTTTGGGGAATACACTTGCTTTCCGAGGCACTGCTGTTCATTTCCTACTAAACTAGATAGAGGGACGAGTCTATTTTCCAATTCGCGTTCCAACGATCGACGAAACGTTTTTATCCACCTTTTTTCGGAAAGTAGCGTGTTGAAAATCTGCATGATTCTTTATACAATTTAGATACATCTATCGTTGATAAAAGGAGTGAAAATGTTATTTGTAAATTTGATTAATGCAAAAGAAAAATCACAGAATTCGTGTATGTATTCTAATGTTTAAAAATATTTTCATATTTATGGTAATCCTTAGGCTGTCGATTCTATTAATATATGATAAAATTAAGTACGTGGAATACGAAACAGTAAAATCATTTAAAGAATTAAAAATACAATTTTCAACTTACTAAAATTGTTCAGAAAAGATAAGTAAATGTCTACGTCGCTTCTGCATCTTGCCACTAATGCAAAAAATTTTATTTCCTAAGTCGACTCTATACAATTTGAAGCAATTATCAATATTTGTTTCCTTCTCCTTTTTGTCGCTATTTTCATCATGCATGTCATAATTAAATCGCAGATATTGTAGTAGTTTTAATGTTGAATATTTTATGTTGAAGTAGGTATTTAATCAGTTTATAAAATGTTTCATACAATTATACGCGCAAAGAAAGAAGGCACAGAATTTCGTCAGTGGGGTGCAGGGGGAACGGCGAATCCCCACTCTTGACGCAAGGCTCCATGCCTTTTGTATAGCGCGTAGTGGGAGACACGTGGTACCTACGAGTTTCTCGTGCCTTCTTTCTTTGCGCGTATAATATCCTAAGAAATGAACTACGTGAAAAACTGTCTTCTTATGGTCCATGTTAGAAAATAAAGGGAATGATATTGTTGGGGTGAGGCTTCTCAAGAAAATGCGAACCATTTTATCGAGCGGGGTTACATTTAAGCCGAAAAAACAAATTCACGAATAAATTTCGTCGGGGTCGGTGAACGACGGACTCTTATCATGGATTAACGTTCGAATTCTTTCCCGAGGCGATGCTGGGGGATGAATGGGAGAGACGAGGCGGTTCCAATTTGTCAGCCGTCGAATTCCCGTTGCCGGCTGCTAAAACTCTCTAACCGTTCGGAGTTAGTTTATTTAGCAAATAAATTCTTCTTTGCAAAACAGAGAATACGTTATGTAATGCTAACAGCAAGTGTACTGTTCTCAATTAGCAAATAAATGAACGTTCGAAGGTAACGAGATTATAAATATTGTATATTATGCCGCATCTTTTGTTTGTAAAGCAAACGAACGGTAGATAGATAGCGTGCATGACTGCGGGCTAGAATAATTTGCAGCAGCTTAAAAATATCTATTACTCCCATGGGAAACGTTATTGCGATGTATGGAGCAGTTTGTGGAGCTTTTAAACTCTTCTAACGTTATTTATGTATGTTTTTTTTTGCAAGAAGAGATGCAAATTTGTGTTCTGCTTTATCGATAATATAGTAGCTGTTGATTTGTATTTCTGCTGAGGAGTGGGCCCAATGACAACCAGAATGGGAATTGTGTTTATCTCTCTGTCACGGATTAATCACTTGACATTGTGACACATGCACCACTGAGACGAAACACGTCACGTGACCGTGGCGAAAGGGTAGGTTAGTATGCATGGCGTTGGGTAATGGGGGGACGCGTCGTAGAAGAGGTAAGTTCAAGTGATAAATAAGTTTCAATCTGGCGACACTATAGTATTCGCAGCGACTAATTCGCGAAAAATATGTATACTGCTAGTGTGTGTAATTTAACCCTCGGTCAACGGACGATTTTAATAACTATATAATTGGCAATGCTTAGGACCGTTCACAGCACTGATTAATAATTTTAAAAAATTTACTTTTGATATCTCGTGTAGACACATTAGTTTTTCCCATATCCTCAATGAAACATCTATTCAGTTGGTTAAACATGCCACAAATTAAGTATTTAAATGACACTTGAAGTTCCCGGTCAAAAATGTCTCCGGCACCGTAGTCAGAGGGTTAGTAATGTATATGCATCAGCTGTGAGTGAAGAAGTTATGCAAGATTCCTGGGTCCCTTGAATACTAACAGGGCACTGCTCGATACTCCATCAAAGCGTAAGTGTTCGTTACAAATATTCATCTATATTGACCCATTTCCCGGTGAGCCCGATAACGACGCTATCGATAATATGCAAAGTTGTTGTTTCTCCACCACGAACACTATCCTCGTCGGAAATAGCATTGTTGGTCGCAGGAAACAAAATCGAATCCGAAGACACCGATATTCCGGACGCGGCCGATAGACTTTCGACAATATTTGCATTCTGAAGGATCCCGGAGACGAGATTGTCTTCGGGAAACGGGGAATAGGTGGCGCACGAGACGCCAAGATCGAGGATTCCGGTCGGTCGGCGTACACCTTATATATCCGGGATTCGTTTGATCCGAATGGAAGGCATATACGCGTCCCGCGGCAAGTAAAAGCATTCAGGTGTCATCAAAAAGAGTTTTACGCGGACCCGTCCTGTAGAAAGTTTCCCGTGTACGTTCTCCCGGCTGCATCAATCTTCCATGTCCGCCTCCTCGACGTTTCTTCTCGCGCCAGCGAGTACCGGGGTCGCCGATGCGTTCACGATCCTCCACCCCCTCCCCCACCCAGTCGCATCTTGAATATTTAACTCGAATCCCACCTGTACCTATCGGCGGATACCTTTCGGAAACTCGGGAAACGAAAATAACGGGCAAAGAGCCCGAGAGAAGAAGAGGAAGAAGAAGATGAGCACCAACCGGAATGGAATCAAAGAGTAGAAACTGATTCCCGTGCGACTATACCTCGGAGGTCCCGAGGTGCACTCTTCGACTTCCACGGTTGACTAAAGAAGGAATATCGGCGACCTTGAGCGGACTGTATATACATCAACGTAACGAGCTTTGATGCACTCTGATCGACAAACAAAATTGGGGATTTACAATAAATATTTGATATTTAAAGAGACGGAGGGCCAAGAAGGATGTTAGAAATTGGTCATATTTTTGGTAGGTACGATACCTAAAATAAAATTTCTAGAAAGTGGAAACTTACCATTATTTGTTAGCGAAACAAATTTTAAATGATGAGTGAATTAATATCTATGCTTCTTTATTTCAAATACATGAAATTTGTGAGGTACCTACGTCGTTTACATTTTCTGAAAAATTAATACTTTTTATAAAGAATTCTACGAGCGAAATTCTGTGATCGATTATTCAAAATTCACCACATGATAACCCTCGCGTCATTAGCGCATTCCGACTGATCCCATTAAACAACTTCAACAGTGACACATACTAGGTGCATATTTAAACTTGGAGTAATAAATTATACTGAAATTTCAAGAAAAGCCAATTTTAGCATTTAATGCCATTACAAAGTTTAACACAGTTCTGAACATGCCAACCCGTTTCCCGTAAATCATAACTTTTGAGTTATATCAGTGAGAGGTACGATTTCGAAACAGGCTATGTTCAGTCTAAACCATGTATTTAATATATTTCTGTTTTTGAATATTTAAAATGATGATATAAACGCATTAGAATTTCTTCATCCTTAATAATTCCCAAAAGAAAAACGAAAATCTATATTTATTATATGTCTCAAATACTTCAGTGGGTAAACATTAGTCGAAAATGGATATAAGTTTATCTCGTCCTAAAAGGAATACATAATATTCATATTTAGTCGATTTTTTTGAAAGTGTTCATTACCATTCTGACTGGTTATTATACAGAATAGAGTAAATTAAATTACGTAAAAATAGGAAAACATTATGTCCATAATCCTTTAAACATTCAGAGTAAACTGTTTGTTCAATAATGACGCATGGACCAGTTGTATTAAACACCAGAAGTAATCTATACTAGTACTAAATATTGGCCGAAAATGGATATAACTTTATCTCATCCTAATAGAAATACATAATATTCATATTTAGTCGATTTCTTTCAAAGTGTTCATTACCATTCTGACTGGTTATTATACAGAATAAAGTAAATTATAAATTACGTAAAAATAGGAAAACATTATATAAACATTATATAACAACATTATATAACAAACACCAGAAGTAATCTATACGCACCGAAAGTCAAAGCGGCATAGACTCCGCGGTGCGCGCGTTAAAGACCGCAGCGTCTAAGGCGGTCTACGTTAAACTCTAGATAAAAGTACTGAAAATATTGCAAGCCCTGTTCCAGTTACGAGTAAAAACATTTCAAGTCTTTGTGGAGTTGAGAGGTCAAACCGGCTTAGTAGCGTCCCGCGCCTTTGATTCGACAAAGCTTTGCGCTTGGCAACGAAGTACCGTTTTCAAGCGGGGAATCGGAGCATTTTGAGCGTCGCTCAAAGCGTACCACTTTGAAGCCCGGCGTAAAAGCTCGATAAGGATCGATAAAATTCATTAAACCTTTGAATTAGTCAAGTACCCACAAAACCCGAGTGAAATGCGAAATTTATGCTAGGATTCTCGATGAAGCGAGGCCACGATATTCGATTGAAATTAGCTCGAATAATTGAGACTAGTACTTACGAGCTGCGAACAGAATCGGATCGATCGAGCGATCGGTAATCCGCGTCCGAATCCTTTTGTCCCATCTCTTCGTTATGCCGTCGTTATGCCAACGGATGTAAATACTGACAAACAAGGAAAAATGTTGCTTGCCGAGAGTGCTGGGTTAAAAGGGAACGCCTTTTATTATTAACTACGACAGAATCCATACGCTTTCCGTCGCTTAATTATACAAAGAGGCCAAGTGGTCACTCGTGACACAGATAAATGAAACGACGTGATGGAATGCTAAATCCAAATGTATACGCTTTGGCCGTCCTTCGGTCGCATTTAAATCCCGAATGACCACCTAAATTAAAGAAGACGAACGTTAACGTTTGCACGATTGATTAACAGAGACCTTTTACACATTTGATGCTCTTAATTATTAACATTAGCATCCATTTTTATTTATTTTGTGGGTCGCACACATTTAACACGTTGAGTGCCACGTCAGTCACCGGTGACTGACACCGACCTTTCCGTTCAGGCCGCGTCAGTCACCGGTGACTGACATTATAAAATATGATAATAAAGATAAAAATTGGATACGATACCTGCGCGCGCGGCCTGACGGGGAAGTCGCTATAAAACCGCGTGGCACTCAACGTGTTAATAGGTCGTGGTGACGTCAATCTTAACGCTCAGTTGTTATCAATGACTCTGTGTTTCAATTGTTGTAGAGGGTAGGCGACTTTATAATCTGTGTCTTCGTGGTTTTCTCTGCGTAAGATATATCTTGATTTTTAAGATATTTTCTAAGATGAAAAAAAATTATCGCCACTTGTTTGCAGTGTTCTAATCCAGGCTCCCCAGTTAAATGATTCAGTGTACACAGAATTTTGCATGTTACGTACACCTAATGTCGTCGATTTCGAGAACATAAGAATAAAGGAGGAATTTTTTAAGAAATGAAGAAGTCGATGTTCCCAAGCTCCTCGACCAGACTACCCCTTTAAGGATATGAAAAGCAGCGAGACAATACATCACGAATCAAGGCTGAATGTGTACACGTCAACACGAGAGAGTGAACGCATGTATCTGTGATTTTTCGCGTGTCGTGAGACCCCGCTTTATCCATCCACGTCTGTGAATATATGCACACGCGGAATCTCGTTCCCCGTCTGAAACGGGACGAATGAAAAGATCCGGGTCACACGGTGCGAACGCCTTCCTGATGCATTGCGAAAAGAAGTTGGCTCTCACGTTGCTTGCCAGAAAAAGCAAAAGGAAGATGAAGAGTGGGTGGCGGGGATGCGGCGGGGAGAGGGGCAGGTAGAAAAGAAACAGAGGAGCAAGAAAAACCGCGCGCGGAGGGCTTTTGCGGAGAGGTTTCACTGTGCGTTTCACCTGCAGTTTCGAGAATTTTCTACGTGAGAAGGGCCGGGCAAATCGAGCCGCGAGCTGTGTTATCAAAGCGAGTCGCACAAAGGGAAACAGGCAAATGTATACGAGCCGTAGAAATATCGGCCGATAAAACGTTCGTGAACGTTGCTGATTTTTTTTATTGCTATTTTCTTGCGTATAATCTTTACACAGAAGATTGTAGAGTCGCGAGAAGAACGCATACTAATCCGCTTGCACACAGAAATCATTTACTCGCGGCGATGGCGTTCATGTCTGACTATACTTGCCACGTTCTACTTACATCCGAGTTTTTATTCCGGCCTCGTAAAACGCAAAATGTAGTTTGTTTTATAGTCATGAATATTTGTATTGGATATCTGGGACTGTAATTTCGGTTTTGTGGATACGTACCTCGAGATATTTTTTTTTGTTATTGTTTTATTTAATAGATCGCGTTGTACTGCTTCTTATGGCTCTGTTACATTGTGCTGCGAGCTTCTCAATGTGGAAGAAAACAAACACTGAATTAGTAAAATAGAACGTTTAAAATATTATTTTCTTGCTAACCAAATAACTTGAATTGTTTATTTTTCATAAGGCAGGATTAAACAGTTACGTTTATTTACTAACACATTTAGGTAGTGACGATATGAATAATTGCCACAAATTCAATTCGAGTTATTGACGAGACACCCTATGTACGCATGAAACTTTTTAATTCGATGTATTCAACGACCATAGGCTTAATGAGTATATAAATTAATATCTTCAATTCATTACGTTTTATATATGGTACATTTCTTTACAAAAATTATTTACACAGTTTTAAATATTTATAAACATACAATAAGTATCTGTAATGGGATAGTTCTCATCAGAGGTCTTCTAGCACTCAAGATGTCTCAGCATTCCTTTATGAAAAATCCCATAAACGATTAGAAGTTATAAACGTGAAATTCACCGAACGTCTGACCATATACAGGATATACTACTTAATTCTAAATATTCGCTACGCTGTAACACGAAACGACCGTACGTTAACTTGTACCCGTTCTCGAGAATTATCTGACAAGCACAGTACGTATCTACTTTGATCCTTAAAGGGGTGATATTCAACCCCGAGTGAATTTTATTATTGGCAACATTAATTTCTTGCATATTCATGAAAGTTATCACTAAGGATAACGTGATTATAAATCAGACCGCGTTAACCTAACAAAATTAACTGGGTGAGTACGACGTTGATAACAGCTGTTAAGGGTTAGAACCAATTTCACCATTTATACATTTTTAAAGACATGCTGAGTATCATGATGATTTTATTATCCTGTGATATTCGTAACGAACAGATGTTATGTATCGAAAATAGAAGACAGACTAAAAGCAAACAACTTCCAAAAAGAGGGTCATATAACTAACCTAGAAGAGAATATATAGTCCGTAAACTATTAACATGTATAAAATCATCCAACTCGAAAAACGGTTGCACCAAGTTCAACCGAAGAGGTAGAAGAGCCCGACTAAGTTAAAGTATCCATTAAAAACAGCCCGAGTACGATTGGGGGTGGTTAAGGTCCGTGTGTTTGTTCCGTGCGCATTATCCCAGTGATTTCGGTGGCGGTTTCGCTAGGGGTGTCGTTCCTGGTTCCTCTTGCAGGCTGTGCGTCTCGGATGTCTCGGCAGGCAGGCAGCCGGTCGGTGGCATATCATAGGCACACCTCTATTCTGCTTTCCCCCGGAAAATCAATATCGGAGGTCGGCAGCGCCTCTCGGGGGGTGGCACTCGCCGGAGACAAATCTCAGTGTCCGGAATATCCGTGGCTGGCGCCAGCCGAACGAATCCCAGCGAAATTCCGCCGATAAGTGGGCCGCTATATGGTTACCCAGTAGGCTAAACGGGCACCACAGTAACAGACTGTCTCGGGGCAGGTGGATCATCTGGCTTTCGCAAGGTTCGCCGATAGTGTACGCACGGGTAGGTCGTCGACGGGCGACGTGGTGGTGTTGGCGGGCACCGATCTGCGGTCTGCGAGGGAAGGACCTAACCTCTCGTGGTAACCTCGTGCGAGAGCGGATCACTGTGTGTCTGTCTGTACGCTTGAGAGTCTGTGCTGCGGACGAGAGAGAATGAGAGAGAAAGAGAAACGGAGAGAGTCTAAGCCCCGATCGCCATATTGAGAGCGACTCGAGCGCCGCCGCCAGCGTTCCGACGTCGCGCCATTTTTCAGTCCGGACGAGCATTATTCAGAACTTTCGTCAAACTTCTCCTTTTTTCTTGGTTAAGGACGATGGGCGGTAAACTGTGGGTCAGGGTGGCGCAAGGGAGGGTGGCAAAGTAATTGATGGTAGACCGAAAGAGATTAAGACTGACGGAATCGAGGAGGCGCGAGGGTGCAGACGAGAGAGAAAGAGTGAGACACAGAGAGAGAGAGAGAGAGAGAGAGAGAGAGAGAGAGAGGACCAAGGGAGGAGAAAGTTTAGGTAACCGTACCGAATATGAAAGTTCCGACAGTAGCGAAACCGCAGTGGAATTTATGCGGCAGGCACGCGGCTAATCGCGTTAACCTTGCGCGGCCGGCTTAACTGCTTACGATGCAGGATTATATCCCGACTTCGTGTTACCGTTGTTTTTCCTCCTCGAACCCGTTCGCCGCGGATTACACGCTTCTTTTCATTGTTTTACCTGAAAATTACACGCGGTTACAGGGGGAGGCGATAGAACTGGTATAATATGCGATACAGCGTGGGTAGAATCAAATACGAGCGGAGTGCGGCAGACACGTGTCTGTTTCCTATAATCCGGCTGCGCTCGCGCTAGAACGCTCCCGAAGACCGCAACATGCTCGACCAACTGACCGGGCGGCCGGCCGGCCGGCCGTCCCGTCAAACTTAAACAGGCGACGTATTTGTACGGACGATATATTTGCGATTGGTCGTTACACCGTCGTTAATTCTCTTCCTTTGTCCCGGGACCCGCCGCGTGTTTAATTAATCGATAATCCGGCTTTTAATTACCGACCAACGACGGGGAAGGACGATGTTGACTCCGTTAATTGGCCGTACCCGCGGATCAACGACGGCGAAATATTGACGATAAATTCCGTCGCACGTGCGCGCGCGACCCGTCAACGGATAGAGAGTCCCAGAGGCCAGGTTGCTTTCAAAGGTTACCGGTGACTCTTTGAAGTCGGCCAAGGCTTTCCCGCGTCTTCTTTCGCCTGACCCCGTCTTTGTATCCGTATTTAGATTACGAGCACAGCCGCACGCATCCGAGCCCTCCTCCTCGTCAGAGAACATGCCTCCACATCCTTTTGCCGAGGCACGCTTTCGAGAACGGCGAAAGTATGCCCGAACTCTTTCTCCGAATCGGCTTTGAAACCACTCGGACCGCTGAGGTGCGCTAAAATCAAAAACATAATCCTCTTTGGGGTCGGCACGCTGCCGCCACGCTCGAAAATGGGTTCGAGGCTCGCGAAACTCGACTCGAATCGATGCGCTCTACAAGGACGCGGAGAAAGTTTGACAGCTCGCTGGAAATCAACGGAACGTTCGGAGCACGCGCGCGTTCCAAAGCGGACTTCTTTAACGCAGCATTTTGAAACAGGACGAACGTGCCGAAAAACTCGGTATACCCTTATTTGCGAACGGATGTTTGCATACAATTAGAGCGTCGGGGAATATTGTGGATATAAGAAATCGTTAGGTAGTCTATTGATGGTTGAGGGGAATCTGATGTAATGGAGCGAGAGGATCGATATTTTTTTTTTTTGCATAATCCTATGAAAATATTTTCTCACACGAACGTTTAGTGACATTTGAAAGAAACGTAATTGCATCGTGTGGGTTACCGTTAAATCATCGACAATGTTTTCATTGACAGCATGTTAACCGACAATTATTTCACCGGTATTAACGATTTTGAGTAAAATAATTATCGGTGAAATCAGTGGCGGTGATTTGAACATGTAAATAATAAATATTGTCGGTGGAATCGTGTTGATGAAAACATTGTCGGCCAAATGAACGTTGTCTGAAGCTAACTGTTGTGTACGAAGTTAGGCTATGGTTTTCTAATTTTCTTATTGATTTGTGAGTGTGTCTATGGCAGTCTAGACTGAAAGAGCGCTGTCAATGAACATGTCCTATTATATCGTGCAACGACGTTATTTACAGATAGGAAGTCGCCTAATCGACGGTTCAATCACATATGGTGTCTATTCGAGACAACATCGGTCCAAATATGGTTATCGTAAAACAGTTCGAATAGCCGCGCTAACAAAAGTGAAGTGCAATTCTATTTCTAAACGCAGCGAACTGTTACAAGGGTCGATTCATGAATTTCGAAATACGCGAACCTCGGTCTCGACATTTCACGATGAAATTACCGTCGCGTCGGGGAAACGGCAGTTTTCCGATAGAGTTCGAGAATAAAAGTCCACAGAAATAAACACTCTCCGTTCGCCGGAGAATTTAATCATCGAGCCAAAAAGCATCTTCGGTAATGAACATCATTCTTCATTTGGTGCGCGCGCGAGACCGGTACAGTCTTTAAGGAACGCTTTATCATCATCTGACAGTTTCGATAACGGTTCGCGGTCGCTAGTCGAGGATCACAATTACAGAGCGGAGATACGACCAGATAAAAATCCGCGAAGACTCAATCCCGGATAATTGAGTTGATACGCAACGGTGACGGGGAGGAATGGGTACGGTGAAATCGATCGACGCTCGGCGGGACTTTAATTCGCAATCGGGAGGCCTTTAATTTATTCCTTCATAAATCTGTTTTCGGTCCCCGCGTCTGTGGTTGCTTTGAACGTTGCCTGCGCGAAACCTAGGCCTATTGCCTTCCGCGAACGATTTTTGCGAACGACCAGACACCGCAGACTCTCGACCAATCGCCACACGAGTTATAATTCAACGACCGCCACACCGCCGGAAACGCTAAACGCGGCGGCCGGCCGTGCTGAACGATTTATACAAATAAGGGAATTCGTACAAATCTCATTAATGGATCCCCGATGGAAATCATTCGACATTGTTTTATGACGACGGCATTGTCATTTTCCAGCGGCGCCGGTGAAATCCAATTAGGGAGAGCCCGGAAATTCGGGGCACGCTGCCGGAACGGTGGGCCAGAGCGCGAATAAATGAGCTCGAAATGAGCGAGAATTATAAATGAGATGCGTCCCGAACGGCGAGCAAACGTTCAAACGCTCGTTCAAATGTTAATAATTAACCGGCCGAACAGCTCGGCCCCGAGTAATCGGATTTCGAACGCTGCGACCGCCGCGTCCTACGATCGGGAAGACGGATCCACTCGAGTCGAATTTTCCGAGGAAAGATCGATCGGGGGTCCAGATACCGAGATAAGCACCGAAAGCTTTATCTCCTCGACCACCTATGACGGAGATTATAGGGTGAGCTATATCGCGGTGGCCCAATTCTCTTAAAAACATCCGTAGGGGAGATCGGAGCCATACGTTTCGATTGCGTTCAACTCTTTAACCAGGGTGGGATGTTGTGTAAGTTAAATTTTCTTGCACGTTCGAACGCTAATTTTCTAGCTTCTTGTAGGAAAAGACCAAAATACATAGATAAACATTTCAAAAGGTATTTTGCCATACTCTTGTCTTCATGCTTTTATGACGATTCTGTTTATTTTTTCAGTATCCTATTGTAGCATCTTGTCCATGTTTTAGTTTTCTAATAAATCTGGACCAAGTCATTTTTTAAAATAAATACTATATAATACTATAACTTATATAATCCCTATTTTGTGCGTTAGAGAAACTCTGTGTTTCGAAATTGTTGGCAAAATATTTTTCTATGAAACAGATTTTTTCCGTTCTTTGTTTCATTAAGTTGTTCTGAGCACTAGTTTACGACGCTGACGTGCTTCACAATACTATGTTCAAGTTTGCAAAATTCTCTCCGTAACAGTTCGTTCTCAGCAATTTACAACGGAAATGGACTGCTAACCATTTCCGAATTTATTCAAGTTCGACAGTCCGTGTCGTAAACCACTGCCGCACGCCACACGTTAAAACGTCGGTACGGTTCCCGAAATTAGAAAGTAAGAGGACTTTGCAGTATTGCCTGTCACCCCCGCATTATGTTCTCGTGGGAACTTGCAGATTTTTCCTACATATGTTCATGCATTCGTAATTAGAAAATAAATGTTCCGTTGTTTTCTTATTACCTCAAGAATGAATTGCAGAAAACGTTTTAAATTTACCACTGCTGGTCGAATGGTCGGTTTCACATTTTTTTATTCTACAATTATTGAAATCATAAAGATACTTTCATGGTAATTGATTCGATAAATTTTATTATTCTTGTACCTGTATGGTACGGTACAACTAGTTCAATATTTTAATATATTCAATCTTGTTATTTTCACAAGGGGACACATACCAGTTACAATCGAAGAAAGTCAGGAAAATTTCAGGAGATTAGAATATAAAATTTAAATATTTTAAACGACAGAAAATTCCTCAAAATTTCTTAATTAATAAATTTCTTTATTCTTGTACCTTTATGTTACTGTAAAAATCGCACAATACTTTAACACGTTCAATCTTGTTATTTTTACAAGGGGATACATACCAGTTACAATCGAAGAAAGTCAGGAAAATTTCAGGAGATTAGAATATAAAATTTAAATATTTTAAACGACAGAAAATTCCTCAAAATTTCTTAATTATTAAATTTCTTTATTCTTATTTTAATACGTTCAATCTTGTTATAATCTTATTTTTACAAGGGGACACATATCAGTTACATTCGAAGATAGTCCGGGTATAATTTCAGGAGAATAATTTATTATAAACGACAGAAAATTCTTAAAAAATTCTTAAGTGATAAGACATTGGCGACTTTCCACTTGGAATAAATTCTAAGAAACATAGCTCGAGTGGATTGCGTGAATACTTTTCGACAGTTTTCGACGGTGGTGCTCCCGAGACTCTCCGTATAAAATCATTTGCTTAGATTCCCCGAAAAAGCGAGGTTGCATTCATGATCGTCTTAGATCTCATTCCGCGGATTCGGCGTCGGAATCCTCTCGGTCTTGGCCCTGTAGAGGACGCAGTTCCGTCCGCGTTCTTGCGCGCTGGATCGCCGCCATATCTGCCGGTGTTACTTTGCAGAGGTCTCGCGCTCAGTTTGCTCTAAGAAAACGCGCGAATTATTTCCAGCGGCCTCGAAAAGTCGCCCTCCGGGCAAACGTTCCCGGAGCTAGCGCTGAAAGCTCACGTTCGGCGGACTCATTAGAAATCTCACGTATTTGGGTAAGAGCTGCCGCTCCGCGAGCTCGCTGACGAGACTCAAAGCTTTGACCATTCGTACGTGTTCGCGAGCAGAGACGGCTGACTGTCTGCACGGGACGAGTCGTTGGAAATTGTTTCTAAAATACGTTTTACCGAGTTAAACTCCCCCTACCCACCGCCACGGCGCATTCTCCTGTCTCGCTCCTGACTCCTCTTCGGCTCTTTCATTTATCTCGACGCGACCCCCGCAACACCTTCGCACGCTGAAATCTCTGCGTGATCGACCACCGAGCGCGTTACTTCTGTCATATAATTCCCTCGGTAATGCCTCATGTATTAAGCGTAGAAATTAATGCAGTGCCTTTTTAAAACTTTAGTATTAATTTATAATGTAATCCTACATCCGTTATTTTTTGAAGTAGTCTCCATTATTTTCGATGACTTTGGTTCACCTCTCAGGCAACTGTCGAATTCTTTGACGGAAAAAAGATGGCGGTTTGGATGTAACGATTTCGCCAAAATTTTTTGCACCTCTTCCAATGTTTGGAAATTTGTATGTTGTAAAGGATGCTGGAGTGATCGGAATAAATGAAAATCGGATGGAGCTAGGTCAGTAGAGTGAGTCGCATGTGGCAGGATTTCCTATCCCAAAGTACAAATGACATCCTTTGTAGCTTTCCCATCGTTGTTCTCTGTTCTCGGAACTGAGCTTGCGCAGTACCCACTAACTTTATTTCTGGATCAATCCTAACTTATTTGGTTGAGGGGAAATTGCTTTTTGTGACACTGCAAGCTGCACTGCTACCTCGTGTTGTGTTTGTACGGAATTTTCAGAGAGCAGCTTCTAAAGTTCTTCGTCTTCATATTTTCTTAGCTGTCCGGTACGTTCTCAATCAGAAAGATCAGAGAAGCCGCTTCGAAATCTTTAATACCATTTTTTATACGTTTTATGTGTTACTGCACCTTCACTCAAAGCAGAGCAAATCATTTCAATGGCTTCGGAAGCATTTTTCTTTCATTGAAAGGCAAACTATCTAACAAGAGTCTTGTTAGGCGTCGTAATCTTGCTTATTAATAGTTCTTGTTTTGACTAGTTCTCAAATGTTTTATAATTGTAAGTGTTGGTACTTAAACGTTACAAATTTGTTAGGCGTTTATTGTCATTCAAACCAGAATTATAAATAATTTAATATCAAGGCACCGAATTAATTTATTAATTGTGTTGATGGACATTCTTTTTTTTAACTCAGGATAGTAGTAAATGTCATATTTAAAATTTGAATTTGTTTTTAAGAGAATAAATGTAAATTTTTAAAGCACGAACGGGTTATTTCAAAATCGTAGTGACCTCTAAGCCAATCTGTAGGTAATTTCTTGTAGTAGGAGTGAAACAAATATAAAATTATTATTTATTTATGCACATATTTGCTTGTATTTCATTAGTTTCTGTCAATCAACAATTCATAAATGTCCAAAATTTATTTATTTGTTTCTTCGTAAAGTAATACAGTACAATTTTGGAGGGTCAGAAAATATTTCCACATTTTTCAAGGAAGTTTAAAAATAAATTTTATTTAATTAAATGAGTTAATATTTTGCAGTAGTATGAATGAACTTATACAAGGATCATACGCTAAGAAAGGAGAAGATTGTGCTTATATTGTATTTTTAACAATTTTTACACATTGATAAAAAAGTTAATAGATTAAGTAATAGTTAGTGACTTCGATTTTACATCATAGCATAAATAAAAAATTTTGACCATTCTGAGTATACACCGAGTTATAAAAAAATAGACAGTTTTTAAATAATTTAAATTTGAACCGTCAAATCGTTTTTCGTAATTGAAGTTGACTATGGACAAGTTTACGCGTTGCCTGCCAGGCCAGTATCCCATACAGATATGATAAAGCCAAATCCCCGTCCGATAAAACGAGAATCCGCAAGGCAATATGTTTCACAATAGTTTTTCTCTTGATATCTACGATTCTCACGAATCCTAATTAAATGTTGTTTTGTTCAATATCATAGCGGAAGGATTTGTTTGCAGTTTTAAACCCAACATTGCGTTACCAACAAACAGTGAGTGCACAACAGTCGAATCGCCAAATAAATGCTTCAATCTGTCCACAAGTTAAAACTATTTTGTTTTTTAGTTAACAATGCAAAATATACAGAATAACGGTAGGATTTGCTTTTAGCCGTCGATTGTGTTGTGTCGTTTATATATTGTAGTTTTTGAATTCGTTCTTTCAAACAATTATTTTAAATTATTTCAGGTTTTAAAATATATTCGGTATCAATTTAATTTAAACTTAAATCTAATTAGTATAATACACATTACTGGCTTATATTCGCTTACATTATTACAATTGCAGCGTACATGAGCGTAATCTTAGTACATTCCAAATGCTGCCACAAAATTAATAAAGTGCCACTTAAATGTAGATTAATTAAATTACGTTGACGCATATTCAACAATGGCAGTACAGAGACGCTTCAGACAACAAAGAACTAACAGTTACAAGTTAAATACACGTTTCACGTAAAGCATTGTTAACGCCATCTCTAGAATGTTTCTCAAAACTTAAAAAAGAATTTTTACTTTCGATCAAATTAATCATTCAGACATACGAAACATATTAATACAGCAATTAATACATGTGTTTCTTCATAATGTACACAATGAATAAATTAGATACTGATTTAACCATTTTTTTACAACGTCTATCTTCATATTCTTCGTAAGAAATATTACAAAGTCTTCTAAAGTTTTATCATGCTACTTACATTGCTTTCCAATAGAGGTAGAGAGTCTATCATTTTATATTAGATTGGCAACTAAATTCGCGACGTTTTGTTTCGAAATTCTTTTATTGTATCATTATAACCTCATTCAGTGACCATTCCATTTGAACCGTACATAATTGGAAAGCTCTGATTTTTGCGATTAATTTTATATAAAATACACGTCCTAAAAAATATAAATAAATGACTTTGTTCGAGAAAATGATGAAGTCACGAACTTAGTTTTGCGACACTAATATTTTAAATCCGTGATATTGAGAGCTGTCGAGTTGGTGTGCTGCAGCTACTATACCCGGGCAGTAGTATTTGCCGATCACAGTCAGACCAGTCAGACGATTCCTCCCTAATAACACACGTATTCGCTGCATTTTCAAATTCGATTTTCCGTGAAACGAGGCGTTAAACGAAAAAATATCATGTCTTGTATCGACTTATTTTGACATGTAGAATAGTATACAATGCTATTTTTACGAATTTATTTTACGTATATTTAAATAAGTTTTACAACAATTTCGATTCGGACCGAATATTTCCTGCCAGGGACCGCAGTACTATCACTAATGCTTACAGCACCCAAATATTTATTCATTTTTGTGAAAACCATATGAAATTGCGAATTTAATCAAGTTTTCGCGGAGTGGTTTCCGTGTAGGATGCGTCCCGCTTTAAAACAGAGATTTTCATCTGCGCGGGACGGAAAATCACGCTGATACGAGAAAGAAGAAGCAACTCGTGCTCGGCGCGCGGACGCATAAAGAAAAGAGCGTGGAAGTGGGTGATGGAGATGGTACGGTCGAGGCAGAAGTGACGGCAAGATTGCGCAATGCTCGATACAATAAATCGGGCCGGATGCACTTACGGTAGCCCGTGCAAGGGGTCGAGGGGGCTACACGAGGGGGATACGCAAGAAATCGGCCGAGTCGCTGCCTCGACGGTGGCTCGGATAAGCCATAAATAAACGAGCACACCCGATATAAGCGGGAACGTTTATGGCGGCCGCATACACGGCGTGCAGAGCCCTCGTGCAGCTTGCCCAGACACAAACTACTCTTTAAAGTTGCACGAGCCGAGATCTAAGAGCCCGCGCGGCACACCTACTTCGCCCCCCTTTTTTAACGTTTTTATTATACCACGCGCGCGTGTGGCTCGGTGTATGACCGAATTAGAGAATTCAAGCCATATGCTAGCAACAAACATTTTTTGCTACACATGTTTGTTTGATGAATTTTGAGAATCAAATTTTTCAAAAATGTCCAAAAGATTGTATTCCACACTTTTCATTTATCTTTTTAAGTTGAATCGTCCGTGGTGTGGTAGAACGATTAATTAAACAAAAGCAACAGAACTCATCGTTCATCACTACAAAATTGATCGCTTCCAGAAAAAGATTTGTTGATTGGCTTATGTTATGTTAATCAAATTATTCAACCCACTCTTATAATTTAACAACAGAAGCAATATTTCAATTGAAATTGGAGAAACCTTTCACTCGGAATTGGAGCAACCTGTCACTCGAAATTGAAACAGTTTTCGAATGAAATAACTAGCTGTACTGAACAAATACTATCCCTCTATAAAATATTGACGATTGGAAACTACAAACACACATTTGGCAACATCGTAAAATTTATCATATGAACATCAACTATGTATTTCTCTGTAGACTTAATCACAACGAATATTTCACATTACTTGAGTGTGAAAAAATTATGAAAACAATACCGTAACACGTGATCCGAAAGTAATCATTTTCTCGAATTTTTCCGTGAAAATTTCTTTCGGATATTTCTGGTAGTTCTGAAGTTATGCTAAAATGTTACTAAATTCTGCGTTGCGGGAGAGGATGGTGCACCGAGTAAATTTTCAGCGAATTAAAAATCCAGTCCGGTGGCGTACGTTCGAATGCCACCGAGCTCGTATTATACCGCGCGTTGTCCTTGTAACCGCCGGGATACGTTTCCATTAAAATGTAACGACGCGCGGGACGACCGCACTGGAAATTTAGAAAGCTTCGCGTTAACGAGAGGCAAGGGGGTGGTTTTCTCAGCCGAGATCGGGCAAACAGGGCCACTTGCTCTGCCAACAGGAAATCGATACGAGTCGACTGCATCGAATGCCCGCAGATTATTTCCAGGGACAGTCTAATGGCTAATAGTGACAAAAATGGCCCGGCGAATGGTGGTTGTTATGGTTTTATTGTCTGGAGACATTACTGCTTTCGTTCCAGTTTTGGGAGCGAGCAAATGTTTGACTTCATAGTACTTTGCCGTTTCGGTACACGAATATGAACCATTGTTTACTTACTTGACGTAAACTGAACTTTATGCCACTCTACTTTACTGTTTGGCCATAAACAGGCTGTTAGGCTTTCAAGCGCAAACGGATTACGCTTTAGCTGTTTGACATGTATCCATACCCTACTCAACCGATTCCAAGCACATTTTGATTACCCCTGTTTTGTTCCTGCTTAGCTGTTCATTGTTTTATTTGGCTGATTGCTAAATTTCATTCATTACTAACGTTTGAAATAGTATGGGGTTGTCCGGAAATAAATTGTACTTTCACTTCACACAATTGTTTTACTTAACACTAGAAATTGGCATACAATGCCTTATAATATTGATAAAATTGCATTTAATTAGATCTCCTACCAGTTTTATGCTCTTCAATAGAGAAGTTTGCTAAAAAATTTTCTGAGAAAAACATATTTATAATTTTTAATAGAACAAATCAGGAGCAAGTTATATTGATTCATCCGGTAGTTCTAGTGTTAAAATAAATTTACGTAGCTGAGAAGTAACTTTTATTACACGTATAATTGTATCAATAGGAACTACTTCGCATTGGTTTTTACCATAAGCTAATATAAAAGTTTTTAATAGGCTCGATTCCACATTTTTTCTTTGTAACGCTGGTCGCTTTTCATAATTTAGTAAAAGTGTTGTAACAACAAAGTTAGTTACCGAACAATTTTGGTTAGAAGTTACAGTTTTCAGTGGGTATCACTACAAATATAATTTTCGGGGGGAAAGTGTGTCTTTCGAAAATCGTGTTAATGTGAACCAGTAGGTGACTGTGACCAGTGGTCAGTGCATGTTACAACGCTCCATGCATTTCAATCGAGAAAATCAAATTTTATGTGAACGTTCGCGAGACTCTGGACCGTTTCGACTATTATTAACACGTGTTACACGGCGTCACACTCGATAACTCATCGGTGCGTTGAAATTCAAAACCACATCTAACAATCGAGAATATTATCCCTGACAGATAGTGCTCGATCAGAGCCGTTTGTTATCTCCAGAGAACTTAAATGTACAAATATAATTGCAAATTTAAAGATAATTAAAAAAGCACGTTAGTCAAATAGCAGATTATGAAGGAAATATTCTCGCAGTTCCGAGTTCAACTTTCTAATTTTATACATTGCAAAAACGAACCAGTCTTGGACAAGTTAATTTTTTTATTGTTCCTAACGAAGCGAATATGCATGCAATTAATTCACCAGAAACTGATCATACGAGCAACGATTTTGATACTCTATTTTCCCTAAAGTTAATCATAATTGAAGTGAGCAATACGTCATAAAAATTCACCTAACTGTTTCTAAAGAGTGTAGAAAACAGCTAGCAAAATCTGTACCGACATTAAACACGTCAATGAACAAATGTTCTACAATCTATACTAACATATAGGAGGTTTAGTTCGCCCTATGAAGCATTTTTGCCACAGTTAGTGTAGCCATAACCGTCGAGCGCGTTCGATACGAGGGTGCCCGCGGCGTAGAGCTAATTTTTCTTTTGAGCACCGTAATACCGGGCGTTTTTTCTATTACAGCGAGAGATCGAAACCCGGCGAGGCAATATCGTCCGGTTATTAGTTAACGTGGATACGAAGGATAAAGACCGAGTGAAATTTCTACGGGGAATGGACCAGGGTCCGTGGCTCTGACCTCGTCCTGCAAGCACACGCACGCACAATATGGCACGGCATGGTTCCATTCAGATTCGATAATAACAATTCCTTGCAGCGGGATGGTTGTAATTGAATTTTTAAAAATGCTTCGTGGCCGTTTCATTTTTAAAAGCGTCGCCGACCGGTATACGGTCACTCTACCTATTATTTTTATTGTTGCCACTATCGTAGCGGCAACGGCGAAAGTATAGGCGACACAATAATGGCAGTCCACTTGCGGATAAAACGAAGAACAGAGAGAAACCCGGGGCCGGGGACTGCGTGCTGCGGAAAATAATTCCCAAGCAGGAGGGATGCGTCTGAATGCAGAATGAAATGAAAACTTTTGTCGTTTACATTCACTCTCGACTTTTATCGCGGAAATCCGTGGATATCCGCCGACACGGTTCGCAAAGCTTTTATGAATTTTCGCTCCATTTATACGATTTCTGGCCCTCCCGGTCTTTTAGCGACTACGCTCCCGGAACCACGAGTGCACGCGACGCCGTAAATGGCCGCATATAATTTCCTGTAATCGCGCGGCTCGATGAAACTCCTTTTACTCGTGCGTTTCGCCTCCAGGAAGAACAATGCCCACTCTTCTTTTCGCCTCGTTTGCCTCCTCGACGACGCGGTCGAGGAAACAAGAACACCGAGAGCTGATTTCGCGTACTTCGTTCGATTTCTTGCGCTTTGCAACAGGTCCGCGGGGTGGACGATTTATTTGAAAACGGGGACAGAAGTGGAACGAAGAAAGTTTTTCGTTCGTGAAATTACAGTTATTTATAGTTGTTAATACAGTGGAACCTCGTTCATCCGAAGATTATTATTGTGTCTTGTCAGTACTCTGCTGCAATTGACGAGCCACTGGGAGATGCAATGAAAGAAACAAGGGAATAGTCGAATTTTGGATAACAATAATTTTAATGCAAGAAGTGAACAACGGTATATATTAAAATAGAGAGCTCTGTTAAAATTGACCTGATTCAGACTCTAACTTGAGACTGATCTTCCTTCGAAGGTCCATGAATGAGAAAAGCTCGTGGGGGTGACAATTCCCTCCGCAAAATATCTGTTTTCTCGTGTTTTTCTAGGGACGGATTCCACTCAAGGTTGTAAGGCTTGAGCCCGGTTTTAAACTGCGGACGCGTCGCGAATGCCCTCGCACGATTGTTATTACTACCCGCCAAATTAATATTGGGTAGTCGGTTCAATGGTTCACGTGATGGCAAAGACATCTATCGATTTAATTCGAAGGGAATACATTAAAGGAGCGTTTCGTCCCGGACCTGTTAGTGGACTCATCAGTAAGGCAATTCTAGCATGTCCTTCCTCAGACGCTAGCGCACGCAAGGGCTCTCGAATGATACCGCGAAAAGCGTGGTTGTTCTGATCGCTGGACAACGTAATACTGCGATGCAAACTCTCGAAACTCGTACTATATGATTGACAAGACAACGACCAGTGCGTTGTACTTGTCTACTCGCGGTTTCAATAATATCGCTTGTCCGAAAGCTAAGAACGAACTGTCGGAATTCGACTTCCTGACCGTACGCGATAAGGAAGAAAATGCACTGATTGGTTCCTGTCGAAAGTTGCATTTACCAATCAGCATCCTCAAGAATGTTTAGTTCTCTTTCCCATGGCTCTGCGTGAGGCCTAAAGTAAATTCAACACCGGAAAGAAACTCATTTGGAAGATCGCAGAATGAGGTAATTGTTTGGTTAATCCTCTAACAGGCCTTCTAGATATATACATATTATAAATATTGTTGGCAAGAGAAAATCTGCGTGGACGGTTTCTTTGCGACGCAACATATCGATAAATAGAGCCTTAGCCAATAGCAGAGTAGGAGGTTTTAAACGCGAGATATAAACATTTTAGTCCATCTTCTTCTTTTGAAGTTGTTCACTGCTTATGGGGTTTAAATGGGTACAAGTTTTTTATTAGAAGATCCCAAATTTTATGCGTTCACAGTAGAAACGAGTAGGTGCAATTTAAAGCAAGCGACAGATTAAAACAAGAAGTTCGGAAGAAGATAAGAACAATGACACTTTTACGTAGCAAACAATTACTGTTTCATATAAATGTAAAATATATAATGTAAAAATATATGAATTGTCGCAGTGAAGTAATAATAGATTCTTATAGAAAATTGTATGTTCGTTTGATGAAACAGTAGACGGAATTCATTTGTCAAGTAGCTCGACTGCCCTGCAACAGGCTTCTGTTTTTCTGTTGTTGTTTCACACGAGTAAGCAGCACGAAGGCATTTTTCCTGGAGGTCCCGTAATTGCGAAATCGGGCGTCGTATCGGACTGTTTGTGGCCGATTGTTCTTGTCCCCGGTCGGGTTCGACGTTATCGAGAAAACAGTATTTCGAACGGTGAAACTGGAAGAGTGAAACTAGGTCTCTTGTAAAACAGGATTTCACGTCGAACGAAACGGATGTATTTGCCTCTCCAACTAGTTTCTACTTAAAAATGAAACTCTCAATCTTTCTATTACTTCCCTAGAAATGTAACATTTATTCAATCAAATGTATTCACTTAATATATTTATTTCAGTTCAATAAGCACAATATATTCACTTTTAAAAGCTGCACAAATTGAGACTTGTTGTAGTTCTTGTATTAAGTCATATGTTATTTACTCGTAGATTTTACACTAATAAACTGTTGCATTTACTAAGCTGTGAATTTTGTAAAACAGCAAACTATATGATTTTTCTGTTCCATATATTGTTTCTATATTAAACGCTTCAAGGAAACTTATTTCCAAGACAAAAGAGAATATTATGTCATGTGTATTTAAATTGTAAATTAATTCTATTGTTTCCGAATTATATTCTTTAAATTTACAATGCTCATCCATGAATGAATACAGAATTTTATTTTCTGATATTTCTATATGATTTAAAAATTAAAATATTGAAAAATTGAATGGTTATACACAAGCTTTGAAATTGTACAATTACTTCAAAGAGAATTAATTGTTTCGGGACGAATTAGGCTAATGGATGATGTGGGATTCATTAACCTCTTAGCCTTAAAAGATTTTCTACTCGAGCAACAATTACTATAAAAGTTTTCTCTCCGAGCATTGAAATCCTCATGAAAATCTCCCTCGCTCGCTAATCGCAACAGCATACGAGGTAACAATGTCGTTTCAAATGGCCCTTGCTATAATCGGCATCGTTCTGTTGCGAAGAGGTCGTATGAAAGCTGCTCCGTCGCGCATGAGGTAGGAATAAAAATTAATCTCGACCTGAGATCGCAGAAAGTCGCTTTCTTTGGAGCCGGACTTTCCGCGTTCAATCTTCTATAACATCCTCAGCACGATAAATTTTAATTATTTTCTTGGTACCCCGACAGGCAGAACGATGATTTTCTGTTTTACCCTATTGCAAAAACTAGAAACGCGACGAATTATCGGATTTCAAGAAACATGCGCTGTAAACATATGCAAGACATTCTGAAACTATGGGGTGAAAAGAAACGTGCATATTCCTATACACGTTCGCAAATCACTGGACTTTTGCCTTAAAGAAAATCTTGATTGTGCTACAATTCCTACCGCAAGTGCTCAAGGCAGTCTTCTATTTCACTAATATTATTTACTGTTTTTCCGAATTGAAGAAATTTTAAGATATTATATTGTTTCATACTTATTAAATTACTTAAGAAAATAAATAAGTGTCTATATAGCTCCTATACTTTAAAATTAATGCATACAATTATTATTTTGCATAAAAATCTGCAGTCTCTTGCAACAGCAATTTTGCAAAGAAGTAGTTAACAAATAAATGGTACCTTTAGTCACATAGAATTTCATTTAACGCGTATGATAACAAATGATTAAAAATTAGATATTTACATTAATTAGAGAATTGAAATAATGTTCAACTTGATAAAGACATTTGATAAAATTTTAAAAATAATTGGTACCTATGGTCACATCGAATTTCGTTTACCAAAGGATTAGTAAAATGTTCCAAGCTTTTTTCCATTGATTAAAATACGAACACTTAGGAAAGACATTTTTCATTTCACTTTTGACAAATGTATAATGCTTTGATAAGTGTCTGCGAGCGACAACTATCAAAATCTTCCACCGTCAAACAGTTCCTTGTAACTCGTGTGACCAGTGCCTCAGGGTTGAAGATTACGAGGGTGGCACGATCTTATCGACCACGGGTGGGAGGGGAAAGGGGTAAGAAAGAAACGGAGAACGTCGACGAGCAAAAGGGAAGGCGGACGACCGTGTCGTTGGCTAAGGAGAAATGCAAAAGTAATCATCACCCTGGTTTCTTGGTTCGAGCCCCGATCGATCGGTCTGGTTGGTCACGAGGAGTTGAAATTAAGGGGGATCACGCGACCCACCAGCATCGCCACGATATTACGCGCCTTCAGGGCCGTATTATCGAATTAAACCGGGTACGGTGGTGCTGTACACCTTCTCCCCACCTGAACTCACCCCTCCCCCCCTGTCGGACACGGAAAGATTGCGGAGATCGCGTGACGCGAATAAGAATCGGCGTTAATTGTAATACGAGACGCGTCCCGGAGTCTGTTGGCGTTTCTTCCCGTAGCGATTCGTTTTGATTTATGGAACCCGCCCGACAATTGATAGGAAACTGCAATTTCGCCTCGAATTTCTCGCAGGAAGTGCAAACGACTCGACTATGTTACTACGATATTCCTCGTGAATTCAGCGGTTCTTTATTCTAGTAAACTAAGATGAACTATGGGAACGTGATCAGTCCAGATTGTTCTGTTATTAATTGGGTGACCGAAAAATTGTTATCCGATCTAGCACAGCTCGGGCAAACTTTCAACCCTTAAGATCAACCCTTCAGATCAGCTAGTAAGCATTGTGCCCCTAAAGTGTCAATTTTTTATCGAACCTGTTCCGTCGCGTAGGAACAGGACACGTGGTTCTTCCGAACAATATTTATGGTACGTTCGTGACTAGGAATCTTCCTCGAAGATTCAGTCAATTAGGGTCTTCCGGTGACCATTCTAGCCATCGCCAGATGTCTATTTTTCTGTATATACAAAGTTACAGAGTGCCATAAACCCGGTCGCGGAAAAAGGTCCTGTTTCGGCCGATACGTACGGTGTCGAGTGACGGAGCATCTCTCTCACGAATCGTCTCTCTCTTTCTCAGAAACAGGCCTCCTTCAGAGCCATGGGAAAGAGAGCCAAACATTCTTGAGGACGCTGATTGGTAACTGCAACTTCCGGCAGGAACCAATCAGTGCATTTTCTTCTTCAACGCGAACGGTTTAGAATTCAAACGCAGACAGTTCTCTGCTAGCTCTCGGACGAGCAATATTATTGAATCCGCGAATAGACAAGCACAACGCACCGGCCGTTGTCTTGTCGATCTAAGTATTAGTTTGAATACTTGCATCGCGATATTACGTGGTCCAACGATCGGGACAATCGCGCCAAATTCCGCGCTATCATTTTAAATCCCTTGCGTGCGCTAGCGTATAAGGCAGGACCTGCTAGAATTGCCTTACTGACGAGTCCACTAGCAGGTCCGGGACGAAACGCTTCTTTAATGTATCCCTTTGAATCAATCCGATACAATCGTTCTTTTATCACTTTACCCATTGAACCGGCTACCCAATATTAATTTGGCGGGTAGTATTCAGTCGTACGAGGTCATTCTCGAGTCGACGTGTCCGCAGTTTTCATAACCGGGCTCAAGCCTTACAACCTTGAGTAGGAATACGTCCGCTCGTCACCCGAGAGTGTCCTCGGGAAATTACGACTAAACAGAACCTAATAGGCGATATTTAGATGAATTCAAATCACATTGGTAACTCGGTAAATTTGCTATTATATATTATTTCACAAAATAGTTCTGTTGAGTACAATACAACCAGTTACATCCATTTGTCAATAGAAAATAGTATGATGATCCAATTTGTTAAGAAAACTCGTATAACGATCGATAATCACTTTCAAACACCTAACAACATAAACGTTTTGATAACCAAATTATAAATATTCTGTATTTCGAATGTCCTTTTGAAGTATGAATACAATCTAGACTTTTCGAACAGCGCGCAGTATGTTTCTCATTACACATCTACATTGGGGCAATAATACTGCGGGGACCATTTAAATACGTCAACAGGCACGTATTTGCCAATAAACCAGAAGCGAATGAAACATTGTAAATACAGTGGTAAATCTTCAATATACCTCCGCTACATATCAAACATGAAGAACGTGAACGCTCCCAGTGTAATAACATTGCAAAGATGATGTAACAACAGATACACGATATTTTCGACGGTCTCGTATCTTTATAAATTACCTTCCAATTATTTCGGTTTGCATAACATTAAAGTATTTGCTTATAACTAGATTGTGGCCTTTTTTGCAGTTTCGAATTTGTACAAGCGAGTTTCCAAAGCTCGTCGTCGAAAAATCATTCTGAAAAATGTCGAGATATATTCGGGGCAACGTGCAACATATAAATTTCATCAAACAGTATTTTGTCATTTATTTCGTTGTTTTTCAAAGAGATAATATCGTATTAAAAATTTCCATGTCGAACAAAACGAATAGGAAGCTCGAGCTTTTTGAGTCCATATTGAAAAATGATTTCCTCTCTGATTTAAACCGTCCGCTGTTTTTCAATCCTTCGTCATTTATATACCTATGTGAGGCAAGCTATTGTTCGAAACACGGAGGACAACAGTAGTTGTAAATCGACGGTTTCCACGAATTTTTCTGATTCGCCTTTGCCATCTAACCATCCATGTAATCGCTGGCTGTCGTTACGTTTTTTGATATGAATAGTCATTTACTCTTCTCGAAACAAATGCCACATTTGTTTTACTATATTTATTAAGTGAATTTGAAATTTATTTCTTGCATGATTACCTTCTACCTTGTATTCTTTCCCCCAGTTTACTACAATAAGACTCTAATAAGCTCGAAGCACTAAGTGCTGGGGGAAGAGCGAGTTCAAGTGTGACAGATTTAGCAAAATGTGTAGCCGAGATGGTCTAAACTGCCCTTGGACCAAATTAACCCTTTGCACTCGGTTTTCCCCTCTGAGGCACCACTAAAAATTGCTGCACCGTTATTCAAAATATTGTTTACATTATTAAATATATCGGTATCTAATCAATTACTAAACATTTAGGTATTGTATGTGTTACACCAATTTCATATCCATAAAATCAGAAGACATCTTTAATTTTCCAGTTAAAATAGCTCCGAGTGCAAAGGGTTAAATGTTCTGTGTGCCATACAATAGTGCACTGAGAAAGATCATATTGTGTAAAATTTCAATACTATATCTCAATATGAAGAGTAATTATTGAGCGAAATGGAAAAAATTAGTTTCTGACCTATTTTCTCCATTTAGTCATCTGCTAAAATTCACATAGATATACCACAATTAATTTGAATGTTTAAGATTAAAATTCTGATTGCAGTTTTCACTTTGGACTATAAGAGCAACATTATATAGAATTTAAGTCATCAATAGAACAAAACGTTCGTAAACACAAACAATTTAACATTTTATTTTAAATATAACAGATAGAATTAATAAAATTATCTCGTTTAAATCTCCGTCTGAGATCAAACACGTCTTTACTTCTCAACACGTCGAACCAGAATAATCCAAAATCGCATATTACAAAATATGAAGAACGCAAATAAATCAATAAATAACAAATATCGAATAGTTGCGTCGTTACAGTTACTAGCGACATGGCATTCAATGTATTCTCGCCGCTCGAAGACGACTTCCCTACAATTTTATT
>CM052333.1:13036429-13058145 GCA_028455615.1 Lasioglossum zephyrum
CAATGAAAAATCTTTGCTGTTTCAGTAAACAAGATAAAAATATGACTGGTCTGTAAATGATTCTAATGCAATTAATTTAATATTGACGTGCACATAATATTAACTTAATTATTTTATTGTCTCCCCGGATTTATATTTGCTGTAATTGCGTGAAAATTTGTTGTGTATGAATTCCACGTGTCATGTCACATGCTCTTTAATTGCATTTAAATGTTAAAGGAGGAATTGTCAACGAGTACATTGCCATTTACAATACCTATGTTAAAATTGTGATAACAAAAATCAGCTAAACAATTGTGCACTCTCGAAATGAAGCTAACTGAAGTTATTAAGAGTACCAATAATTTTATGTGATCCCCATATCTTACAATATGGGTAATTTATTGGGGAAATAGAATAATTTATGTATTGATTAATGAATAGAATAATTCATATATTAATAAATAGGGTACCGTTTCTGTATAATTTTTACCATATGAGAAGCACATAGAAGAATACTGTGACAACAGCATCCGCAGAAACATTGCGACAGAGATACAAAAGTTAATATCCCAAGCGTTCCGAGCAAAGCGCGTGCTCACTTCTTACGGTTGCTGTGCATTGAGTACCTT
Source organism: Lasioglossum zephyrum (assembly GCA_028455615.1). Lineage (NCBI taxonomy): Eukaryota > Metazoa > Arthropoda > Insecta > Hymenoptera > Halictidae > Lasioglossum > Lasioglossum zephyrum. Next base: position 13,037,041 of record CM052333.1, read on the forward strand.
TTAACGACACGTCGAGAACGAGCGTGCTTTCATAAATTATACATTCGGCTTACCTTGCTGGTTCGTATAATTTTCCATCATTAAATGCTCGCGCGCATAAACTTTATCGCTTTTGAATACGTATCCACGGCCGGATGTTTTACTACCTTCCGAGCCAGGATCATGCTACCAAACAGTATTTGTTTGTTCAAAAGATCCGGCCTGATTGTTGCGCGAAAATAAGGCCAGACATAATACGGAGATCCGTGTTATTACAAAATTGCACGGGAAACGGATCGCAGGAATAACCGTAATTACACGCTACATTGAAAATTATTATCCCGCCATTTCTTCGAGCGTTTGGTGGTTTAGGTAATTGAGGGCACCCCCGACAGGTTGTTTTATTCCTTCCGTTTCTTTGTCCATTTTACTGACGGATAAGTGGCACATTCGAGGATTATGCGATCCAGTTTCTCCTTCTTCCATTTCTTATTTGTACGTGCAATCACTTTCCGACCTTGTTTTCTAAACAGTAGCATTTGTTGTTTGGAATTCATAGAGCCGGATGTTTATTGTTTCGAAATTGATTGAGTCAGATTTGTTCTATCATCAATTGCATCATCAAATTTGTTGTTTTATCTCATTTTCTCAATGTTTCTAGGTAGTAAATAAAACATCGAGACCAATGTTGTTGTTATTCATTATTTTATTTATGGAACTTCCCCAACATATATGCGTGACACTTTTCTGATTAAAATGATACGAAACACGACACAATTCGTATCATATTTATTCATTTAATCCACGGTATAGTAAAACCTCGATTATCCAAACTAACCTAAAAACTGGATGCACTACTAGATTAAATCTAGATGTTGTATACAGATCCGTTTAGGTCGAACTGATTGCATATGAAACACATACGTATTCGGATAAAGACTTCAGAAGTCATCGGTTCGGATACTTGAGGTTCCGTTCTATCGTGAATTTTAACAAGTAAATATATTCCGAAGGGTATCGTGTTTGGTATCATTTTAATCAGAAAAGTGCCACAAATATACTGGAATGAGTTTCTCAAAGAAAAAATTAAAAATGAAACGAAGTTTGTTATGATTTTGGTTTTCCGCGGTCTTCGCCATTTTCATACGTTTCTGACCATAGACTCGACGAACCTTCGCGGGTTGAATGTTCTCGCGGTTCCGGCAAAGCGCATCCGGAATACCGTGATCTAGTCAATCGTGGACCCGACAATTTTATATGGAGGTTTGATCGACACGTTTTTGCAATTTTCCGAGCGGCGACTGCATTTTCGCTGTAACCTGCGGTAAGTGTAATTGGGTCGAGCCTTCTCGCATGAGCAACAGTACAAAGCAATAGTTAATGCGCCGTAATGCGATTATTGTTTCTGATACAGTCTGAAACGTTTGTCATTACGGTGAATTATGAAACCATTCCCTTGTGTGCGGAATTCTTGGAATTGCAGTGCACGCGAATGCGCCCGGCTGCGTCCAATTGAATTTACATTATACATCGTAATCCAGGGATGTTTAGCCGCGTCAGAAAGTACAGTTCACTGGCGGAAGTATGATTAGCTATCAGCCTCACCGAGACTAGCTTTAATATTCAATGCTCGTCAAATATACGCTGTTTCAAGCAGAAATAATTTCACATTTTGATTAATGTTGCCGAAAAATTATGTTTGGGAGTATTTAATATTATGGTTCTAATTATTGCAAGTAATTTTGTTGTTAATTAGAAGATTTTTTTGTAATTTTTTCAATGGCAGTCATATTTTAATCCTGTAGCAGCGTGTTATTTTCAGTAAACCAATACTTTCTTTTAAATTCGATTTTCGTGTAGTATAATGATTGAGAAAATAATAAACGAGATTTATTAAAAACGTTACTTGCAAGATATAAAACGTAAGAGCTCGGTCATTATTTTCGCGCATCTTGATAATATTAAAACATAGGTTTTTTCGCGAGCATATCGGATGTAACAAATTTCAGTAGAAGCGAGTCGGTTTTGTTTTGTGAGCCCAATGAAATCAATATTTCATGTGTGCCAATGCAAATGTCAATGGCTGATTGAAATCGATAGACTATTTGAACCGGGAAAGAGCGTGACATGACACAATATGTATTAAAATAAAAAAGAGAAAAATTTTCTATAAAAATGAAAAACGTAATATTGAACAATACAGAGAAACAATAAAGAGAATTGAAATTTGTTAACGCGATTAAAAGGAAACATGAAATAGATTACAGATTGCCGAAGCATTTGTCGATGTTTTTCGCGTCCGGTTGCGCGATAAATCGATTGGGATGGCGATAAAAGTCAGCGACCGGGAAAGAAGAAGAAGAAGAAGAAGTCCAGTGGCTGGCTTAAATGAGACGATTTAAAGTGTTCGCGAAGGTAATGGAACAGAGGATTTCTTTCTTGCCTTGGCGTTACAGTCTCGATCGTGAGAGCAGGCGCGGAGCACTCGGGAAGTTAACGAGCCCGATATAGATTTCCGGAAACGCGGTGGAGAACTCATTCGGTTGCCGCCGCGAAACGTAAACCAGCGTAATGAGAGCAACAACGACGTTCCTTCCACCCCCTACCGTTAATACGCGTGTGTTTATCTTGCAATTACGTGCATTTGCACGCCACGCGTGTGCAGCGGTACGTGTTTTACCACGTAACGAAGAGCATGCGGCCGGGGGATGCGCATAAGACTTCCCCCCTCCAGCTATTGTCGTCTTGAATCCAAGTAAACTCGTCTTACGATACACGCGTTAATTACGAGCCAGTGTCGCGGAGTTACCAAACATAATTTACAGTCAGAAGCGCTGAAATATAAATTAAATATTAATTATACCCTGGCCCTTTCTCATTACCACATATGCACGAAATATCTGTGTGTATTATTTGTAGACTGTGGATCTTCACGTAAAATAAATAGTGAGAATGATAGCCTTCACAACAAACACATTTCGAAGTCACCAAAATCGGGACCCTTTTCTGTATAATTACAATTACCAAAAGCGAAGAATAAAATTTCATAGTAATTCTAGCAATATCATGAAACAAAACTTGTAAAATGACAAAGATGTAATTTCAAAGTTACACAGCTTCATGTAGGATTAAAAAGTTTCAGTTGTTTCGATTAACTTGTTTGGAGTTTCTACGATTGTTATTTTACTATCACTACGTTAACTTCAATTTTTCCTTTGCGCACATTCGTAAAGCGTGTAGACATTCGTTCGGTAGCATGCAACGTTTTCGGGATTAGATTCATACATTTTCACAATGTTCAACATTTACCAAGATCCTAAAACGGACTCCACGTTCCAGGACGAAGGCTTTTGAATAATTTCGAGTTTACGCAATGTCATTTCGAAAATTTGCTATATAAATTCCAGCGAGGCGGCGGTGCCATTTCCTAGAAAATTTGGCGAGCAGATGTTTTCGGCGCGTTGGTCGGAATTTAGTTAAAATTGGGATGTTTCTTTAGAGTGAAATGACAGTGTCGGGAATGACGTTGAATTTTGTAAATTCTACGGATTCCTGTCACTCCGACGTCACTTACAGAGAACCCCGCGGATTAAATCACCGCCGGATATTTCGGAAAGCTGCCGTCGATATCGAGTTGAAAAGTATGGCAACAGAACTATCCAATATTAACCGGGATAATAACGTTGAAAAATGACCAGTTTCGACACGACCGTTCCCGGGGAAAGTTCCTTTAAAAATCGATGCTTTATGTCCCGTGACTGAAGACAGCGCGGCGGTTTCGCGAAATTCCCCGGAATTCCACGCCGAGGCGTAACTTTTAACGAAGTTACATTTGCCGAAAATTCGTTCGTTCGAAATTGCCCGCGGGGAATTGTCCCTTCGCGCACGGAGAGAAATAAGGTCGATACGGAAACCAAAATTCTTAGAACCCTATGAATTCCAAACTCGATTTTCAGTGCCGAAGACGGTTAACCCATGCGGAAACGAAATTACAATCGGTATCAAAGGAGGTTTAAGACTCGCATCAGCTGTTTGGGATACCTTGATGCAAGGTACGGAAACTCCTAGAGCCCTTCTAACCCTTTAACCCAGGTGCACTATTTGTATGTTCCTATTAACCCTCAGGGTGAAAATTCAGCAATTTGCTATTTTGAAATACGGTAATATATTTTATTTCTGTTTGTATCGAAATACATTTCTTGCCTAGGGCACTTTTAGTATTTGTATGGTTTTTTAATCCTGAGCTCAATCTAGATTATTCAAGCCGGTTACCGTCAACCTAGATTATTCGGAATGAAAATTTATACAAAAATTGTTGAATATTAAAGCTTCAGACTTATTCATGCATTTTGGATGGTCACACAAGAATTAGACGACCGTAGAAATTTCCTTCATGCATTTTAAATCTGTTCATAGAAATTTTAAATAGAATTTTCACAGTAAAGGTGCGAGAAAAATTTCAATTGAGGTTTTGCTATAAAATTAATAGAAAATATCGGTGTCTCTACGCACGGCATCGTTACACTTTAATATAACAGACACCTACAGTACCCTTGCAATCTAGCAATGCAATGAGATTTGGTATGAAAATTATTTATATACTAAATTCATTTTACAATTTCATCTTCAAGTGAAATAAAAATTGTTTAAGAAAATTATTTTCTCAATATGTCCAACAGATTGAATACTATATAATAGTATCTTTTAATTCTCTTAATGTTTTCACAGTTTTAAATTGAATAAAATCCGCTAATAATTAATAAAAGTGCAAAAAATGAAGGTTCAAAACCAGAATATCCTCTTAATCTGTTAAGAGGTTTCTGTCGATGGTTCGCCGGTTAAAAGAATTAGCATTTGCATAAACATTCGCAGTCTGCTAATAAGACCGGGGTCTCGCGAACGTAATTATTCTCTTTTCGTCGTTGCCCCCGTTCTACCGGAACAACAAAAGGCCAGCACCCGGTTCAGTTTAGATATGCAATCGATTTCGAACTGCCCCGGGTCGCTTATCTACTTGGCTGACCAACGGCGTCCTCATTCCACTTATCTGTGGCTCAAAAACATGGCGAACTCTCGAGGCCGACACATCGAATACACTCGAGTCCCCGCCGTAATGCCAGCGAATCGTAATTATGGTTCGCAAAAACATTTGACATAGGGGCCGGCGCGGCGCGATGGTGGCACGAGCGAACAACATGGCGTATGCGAATTTTCCGCGGCCGCGTGTAATCGATGATAATCGGCGGAATATTGCAGCCCCTTTTGCATATCAGTATGACAAACACAGGGAATTTACGGGGAACGGTAAAATATTTCAAAGCAGCGTGTGAAAATTAATTACCACTCGTTCTGCATTATGAATTATTTGTAATCGCATTCCAGTTAATACGGCAGATATAATTGAACGTAACCATGCGGCGCCAGTAATGACTTTAATACCTTCGCGTAATCGAACGTTGTACCGACCATTTTCCGGTTCGTGTTCCACGATATTGTAATGAGTTTAACGCGTACCGTGATCATCGGACGGTTACAGTTTATAACGATTAATGTCAGTACCGTTCGTGTTGTGTGTTTTAAATAAAACTGCGGAGAAAGTGTGTGGAAACGGGAATTACGGAAAGAGTCATGTTCTTCGGCGTGTTCGTTTCCGAGTATGATGTGGAATATATCGCCTAGAAATATTCAAGCATTGCAGGAGAATGTTTAAACATTTTTATGCTACATTTAATATACTGTGACAGACTCATTTCGTTTTTAATAGCAGACTTTTATAATTACAAGACATTTTAATCTGTCCGATAATTCCGATGCTATTTAATAAATATTCTTATGGAGAATATTTTTCAAATTTAATTCAGCATGTATAGTAGATGCATTAGATTCGGATTATACAAATTATTCTCATATGTATTCGCTTGTTCAGCTTGAAATTAATTTGGAGTCTAGTGTATAATTACCTGTAAGTCGTATAAATTTACATACCATGGAATCCTATATATTCCTATACATTTTCTGTTTCGAATCATTTGCATATTGCATGCGAAGTGTCTGCAATAATTATTCGCCGATACAATTGAAAATACAGAAACGGCGGTATATATTATATATTAACTATTCAAATCCAAATATTAACAATAATAATTGTAGAAACATTCAGACTTGAGATTTTACACAGATATTTGTAAAGAGATTCGGCAGAGATTGATTTTTTCACTAATATAAACAAGAAATCAGAGAAAATCGAGTTTAAAAATTCTATGATCACGCGTCTGACCATAACTAACCGATTCTACTTTGTGTAAGCTTAATTATCTCGAAAACGAGGAGTCAAATGAAGAAATATTATTCCTTTCTTTCGACTTATTTTTACACGTACAATCACCCCTGTCGGTTATACTACCTGTCCAGCCGCACTCTGTCGAGTGTAACTCGACATCAGAGAAAGAAAAAATGTACATAAAACGGGTCTTCATACGTACTTGGTTCTTCCTTTATTTATTTAATTGATTTATTTTCTAGTTAACCCCTTCTCGTATTTTGACGAGCCAGACTGGTGACGAAGGTTTTTAACAAAGTCTATCAAATACGAATGTTACGCGATAATGTTAACGTAGATAAGTAAATATAATGTTACTAATCAATATTTAAGCACTACGACATTTTTCGTTCTAATCACTGTAACTTTAAAATAAAAGGTACAGCAAGTGGTTAAAAACAAATATAAATTACAACAAAGTTTGAGAGCCATATTTACTATAATTAGCAAACAAAATTGTTTCGAATATGTACGAGTTAAGGAACCGTCATTTGAAGTAAATTTCAAATGAAACACTGAAAATAGTAGGGAGTTGTTGTCATCAAACTTGAAAAACAATTCAGAGTGCAAAGGGTTAAACGATTTCATACGAGGACTTGCCACACACGTACCACCACATAAAATGTACATATACGGATTTCTTTATCGCGTTAGAGTACGTGGCTCCACTATACATTTTAGCCAAGGGTGTTTGTAAATCGACACGGGGGTCAAGATTCTCCGAATTTCCGGAGCTGAAACGCGCAACAATTTCTTCAGCAACATCGATCCGGAGCGTTGTGTAGCATCCACCGGTTCCGACCTATTTATCCAAACGTCGGGCTGGCGCACACAGACTGTTTCCACTTATCTCGGCCCTCCTCGATCGCTTTTGTTCTTCGCGAGAAAGCGTGCCACAGGGCGGAGGAGGATACACGCGTGCCCAACGGAGAGCCTGCTACATTATCTATGCTAATTAACGTAACGCCGACCCTCCGGGGCTAGGACACGGTGCAACGGATTGCGTAAGAGGTCGAAAGGGTTAAACAGGGTAAACTTGAACGTCGTCGCCAGCGTGCGGTGTAGCGAAGAACACAGCGGGAGGGAAACGCGCGCGTCCGAGGCCCGATAAAGGCCAATTACACCGGTATCTGATTTAGACACGACAGCAGGCCGGGACGTGGCTCGTGCACGTCCCGAGCCCCGCGATTTTTCGACTAGAAAACACGGCCGAGATCTCGATCTGAACCGGCTAGGCTTCGCGTTCCCTTATCTTTTCCGGTATCGGCCTCCGGTGGATTTTGCCGGTCGATTAATATTTCGTGGACGTCGATCGATCGGATCGTCAGATACACCGGAACGTAGCACCGAATTTAAGGGAAACTGGTTTAACACGTTCACACTGCCAGCCTGGCTGCAACCCCCACACCCTCACCTTACTCAAGTAATTTAATTACTATTAGGTTGTTGTACATGAAATGTCCGATTTTCAACAGTGATATTGAACAAACGCAATTTTGTACCTGACGTATTCTATCTACTTTTAAGTTTCTTGATTGTATTGCAGTCAAAATATAATATTATGGTCGTTGTTCGTGTTTTTCATTTACAAAATTGTTATCTTGATTTTGTAGTTCTTTCTTAAAATCAACGAATAAGTTAATATGTAATAATTTAATCAATTAACAGTAAGTTAATTCATCACCACATTTTGACCAAAAATCACATAATGCTATCGTCACCAAGTTATTTTTCCAGACACATATAAAAGTAATACACGACAATCGCGTTAGTTGACGTTGAAACAAACTTTATTTAAAAGTGAAATTATACATTTAAATGAAAATTGAAATGTAATAAGCACATGAACATTAAACGTACCGAGATATAAATGTAACAGGCTCGTGGTTGCCTATAGAAATAACAAGAATTCATTTATTTAGACTTTGCGTGCTTCTTATTATAACATGTTGCTGTAATAAAGATATTTATTAAATCATTTCTTACGAAATAACCTTTATAATTTCATTAATTGTGAAATAAAAAAGTCTAGAACCGGTCATTTGAGCAGTCATGACACGTTAATGTTAACGATTAGCTTTGTACCTCAAAGTTTTAAATGTACAATAATACATAATAATGTTTATATAAGAGTCGCATTCTAAAATGAAACATTTCATATGTAACAGCCTAATACCTACTTTGCAGTTGAAATTGAATATTATCATTTCTTTAATTCTTCTACGTTCTATAAATAATAACGGAATTTAACCTAATAGAATATTTCATATTAAAGATTTATATTTAAATCTGGTTAACACACACGTTGATTGCCGAACTACAGTTCTCCCACACCCCACTACACGTATGCCGACTGCATCCCCTAACAAAATTGTGTTCCCTCGAACAGGACATGGTAAAAATTAATTTCTAAACTTACTTAAATGTGATCTCCTTTTTCAACATTGCGAATGGTCTGAATCAATATTCCTTTAAAAATCTGTGTTCTAATGTTACCATTAAAAAAAGTAAACTTCGAAAGAAAAACTCTTTAAACACGTAGAACGCATTTTCACATGAACCAATATGAGTTTGGAACACACAGAAGCACAATTTATGCCTCGGATTGACGATTCCAAGATTGGATTACAACCAAAAACAAAATTGCATTTCCCCGACGTTTAATATCCACCATGATCAGAAAACAGTATACACGTTCCGCGATAAATGCTTTTGAATAATTTCGGCTTCACGTCATTTCGAAAATTCGCTGCACAAATGTCACTGGTGCCATTTTCTAGAAGAAGTGTCGCGTTGGACTTGGTGTAAGCGAGGACGAGTGGGAATGAATTTTGAAAACAATTAATTTGACCGGTTGTCGGACGCATTTTCGCGTTACGTGTTATGGGAATTAAATTGTTGTTAATAATGAGAGGGAACGCGGCGCGCACAGACGGGCTGAGCGAGCCATGTTCGTTATTCAAAACAGTTGACACGCGCGCGCGCGCGTCCATGTTTAATATCAATAACGAAGCCAACTGCAACTGTTTCGAGCAATATCATTACGAGAAAAGTTAAACGAAAACCGAATGGAGTTTTTCAGCGAGATGAAATCGAGCGACGAGACAACGCCGCGTCGCGTTGCCGCGTAAATAGCTTGAATAAGCTCGCGAAGTGACACCTGGCTAACAGACAGGGTAAATGATGCCGACACGCAATCGCAAATAATTACTTCGTGCAATAATGTGCCCTTTTATACGCTGATGGTGCCGTGGACAGGTCGTTTGTACAGCGATACCACCAGGTACTGGCTCCGTTAATCCAGCGAAATATTGTTAACTAATTCGGATGATTTAAATACCGATTCGCTAGCGCTCTGTGTTTTATTAATTGCGTTTTCGCAGCGGCTACCACCGATCGCGTCTTTTTAGAGCGAGATTGCTAATTCGTATTAGCCGATGCGGTAAGCAGATTATTTCGAATCACAGTAAAATACGAATCGCGCCGACTTAATGCTATTTGAGTTATCACCATTTTCCTACCGCGATTAGACTGCCCACATACAAATTTAAACGGGACGGATTGAAACAGAAACGAGGCTGCACCGTTCATTAGCACAATACAGATTTTATTCACTCATGTCAAAATTAAGTAGCTGTAATTTTCAGGAATAAAAGACATTATTATTTTGCATAAAAATTTAAATGTTCAGTAAAGACGAATATTTCGGGAAAAATTTCTTATCTGATTTACAACAAACTGGAGTGCAATAGAAATTTAGTTTCGTCCCTATTATGTTTAGCAGGTTGAGAATAATGTAATATATATGTAATATGTTTAAATTTTTCTAATATTTTTGCTGTTTTAAATTACGCCTACTAATTTTTGTTATAAATGCATAAAATCCACATTCTAGTGATCATAAATATCAATGTTAAAGCGGTAAAGTGATTCTAGATTACTAATTATAGATTTTCTTTTTCTACAAGAAAATTGTTAAAAATCAAGAAGTACTAAGTATATTATATTCACATTAAGAAAATACTGCACTCAAATATCGCAAAAAGGGTTTTCTCTTTTTGGAATCACAGGGTATTATAAGATCGAGTTGGCACATCCATTTTCCGGTTTTAATGTAGCTGGAGGATCGGCCCGATTGTTTTCTTGTTAATGTCTAGCACCGTGGATCGTCGATCATTACACGCGGTTTCGCCGCGGTGGCTGATGGGCAACCAGAATCTCGCTCCGTTTACGGGGCAGAAATTAATTTCTGAAATAAATGCAAAGCCCTCTCGAGCGAGAGCTTCCGTGCGCGGCTCCACTTATCCGCGTATTTGCGAGCCGATATCTCATCTACAGCGAAACAAACAGTCGCCCGGAGGGAAACGGTGTCTCGAGCGTGGACTTAAAAGCTATCGATTTATTCCGCGCGCGTCTTCATTTACCTTCGAGCGTTTTCCAGCCGCGCCGACTTCGTCGAAATATTTAACGGTTGGAGCCACGGCGTATAATTTGCCGCGTGAAAAGCGGGAAAACGAGCGACCCAGAGCCGCCAGCGTTTCCCCATAGGCCGACGCGGCCGATCGATCCTCGTTGTTATGTCGTTACGCCTCCGACCGACTGACGAACCGACCTCCAACATCGAATATCTCTGCTCTTTTCGACGCAGCGCCCGATATTACCGCGAAACATCGTTCCGCGGAATTTCTTCTACGCCGCCACAGTGAGCCGTGAAATTAATTCGAAAATTTTAACGACATGAACAGCTTCAAGCTAGATCTTTTCGTAACCGAGACCGGGGTACATTTCTAAACGAATATTTTCTTGCTAATTATACATTTTTATAGTACAGGAATTTATCTGTTTCTACCATAGAAAATCACACAAAATAATATTCGATATTCTTTACATTAGACTAAATCATAAAAGTTTTAACTGTTTCGGTATGGTTAGAATTATATCAACATTTTCTCACCAGTACGTTTCGTTTAAAGAGTTGAGAGACCATAATTTTAACCAATGAAGGCAGCAGAGTGGAATAGAATGCAAGAACTAATAACAGTTCATAAACTGAGAAAACCGTAAACATAGCTGGAACAGTTCCTATAGAGTGTTTCAATATAGTTTTGATTCTTACGATGCTTCGTTGAAATTATCAGGCTACTGGGACCCGAATCGCAGTAACAAAATGCTTCGATGTTGTATAAGTGGCTATAGTGTTCACGCCAGGGAATATATGTAGCTACTTCTGACGGTGTAACTAGGTAATAGGGTCTTTTGATTGTACAATATAGGAGTTTCCAATAGCACTGCCAGAAATGTGTGTTTTTATTATTGAGATAAAGTCGAGTAAATATTTGATGCTCGCTTCTATATGAACTTTCTTCCTTATCTCTGTGCACTAAGTCCATGACCAAAGTTAGGCTTGTATGTTATAAACATTTCTTTTTTTTAAATCTTGTAAGCTGCGAGATTGTATGCATGAAATGTCGGTGTATTTCTTACAAAATTTCTTTCCTTTTCGATGCATGTGTGTTAATTTTATCTGATTTATTCTAATTCTGAGTTTTACAGAACTCGAATTAATATTATGTAATTCGAATTATATTATATAACTATTATTATATTATATTATGTAATATAATAATATAAAATCCTATTATATATTATATAAATTTAAATAACTATTATATACATATTATATAATAGTACGAATTGATCGCGTTATAGGAGAGTTGACTATATAGTATACAGGATTTCCCAAATACATTGTCCTTCCTTGAACGGGCTGATTCCTGAGATTGGAACTAACTTTTTCTTTTGCGAAAATATTCTCTGTCGCTTCGTTCAGGAGTTATTAAAGAAAAACACAGATAAATCAGAAAGCGTAGCTACGATGGCTCGCGCTGAGTCTGGGGTTAACATTGGCCGAACCGGAATCCACCCACCGCGCCGTAGCCACGCTCTGATTGATCCGTGTTTTTCGTTAATAACTCCTTAACAAAGCGACGGTGAAAATGTTCGCACAGAGGAAAGTTACTTCAAATGCCTTCCAGATTCACCCCCTTCAGTGTTGTAAAACTTTTTGGCTCAATCTGTATAAACAATTCTAATGGTGCGTACTAGATAATTTTTTTCCGGATCAGCGAGCAATTTTAAAAGACAGATTAATTTGCGTTCTGTTTTCTGCTTCCCAGTACATTACGTGCTTATAAAAAAAATAGCGAATGTCGCTGCACGGTTAATCATTAATCACAAAAAAAGGACATCCATTGGAACGGAGCTTGTCGGTGCGCGGGCCGAATTTATGGTCATGGTAATACAGATGTTTCGAAACAATCCGGTTTTTTCATTAGTCGGCGTAAACAAATTTCCCTGATCCACATGGTCGGCGAAAAATCCAGTGGAAACGGGACGGTCCCGGTTTTCCACGGGCATTCTTCAATTAGCGTTCGCGGCGCGCGTCCGAGAATAATTTCGTTCGTGCGTTAAAGCCCAAACAGATGAATTTAAAATCCACTTTTTCACTGATATTACCGGACTAATTTGAATGCCGGCGAAACGCAACGACTCGCCGAATAATTTCATTCTGCTTTAACGGGTCTCAAATGATTCCAATCATTTTTAAATATACTCCGTGATTCAACATAATTAGCGAATTAACGACACTGTCGCTGTTTCAACGAACCCAGTGATTCGGAAGTGTCGTGCCAATAAGGAACATGATTTCTGGACCGTTTCTGCGAATGTACATTCTTGTCAGCAATTAACGGAGATCTATTGTATAATACATTGATAGTTTCGATGTTTTAAGGGACAGATCGAAAAATCGATTATTTTTATTGTACTGATATTTTCTTTAAATTTTTGTAATTCGTTCCACCTCCCAAAAATATGATTGACTCAGCACTAACGTTCGAAGTTGGAATACTCGTTTCTAATTTTTTTAACCTGTAAAAATATTTAGGCGTTTTGTAATGAATTTCTTTGTTTCAACATATATTCCAAAGCAATATAATTATAATTATAAGCTGGCCAGTTCTACCGTCAACATGCAAAATTAATTGAAAACAGAAAATAGGAAATTTACAGTTGAAAAGTCGTTAATGAGAGTTAGGTGTAGAAGTTAACGGCCGCGTTCGAGGTATGACGCAGTCGAGAGGGCGGAACGATCTTCCTAAAAACAGCGCGATACGTCCGCGCCAATTAATCCATGATTCTCTATGACATTTTCCATCCCCTCGTCGATCTATCGGGTCCAATTTCCCTTTATTAGGTACAAGTACGTCATGCGAATCCAACATTTTCACGGATCGATCGAAAAATCCCGGTCTCTATTCCGGAGTCATTAACGGATCAAATCACTAATCAATTCTCACCTCGCTCGACAGAAACAATGGACTTTGTTCCCTTTCAGTCTCCCCAGGCTGATCCTAACTGTGTTACAGGAAAGGAAGGGTTGGCAGGAGAACAGGGGATCCGGTGGGGGGTTGTGGGTCGAGCGGAGCCGGAGGAAGAGGTATTAAAAGCGCAATTATCGCGAGGCTTAATTACTAGACTCTTGTAACATCAGCGGCTTTTCTTCGTCCCCCTTTTTCCTCCTCGTTCTTTGACAAAAAACCACTTTTTTTGTCCCTCCCACTCCTCCATTCACGACATTGCTCGAATTTTCAAACCTGATAATTGCGAGCTGTGCTCGTTCAACTGGTAACACAAGCAATTGGATAGATTTTTCAGGCTTGTGATCCCGCGTCCTCCGATGACAAGCTTCGCTGTGTACACCGAGTTTCCTGTCGAGCTTGTTCTCCAGATTATTCGATTGGCCGAGTTGTTGCTGCTCGGCCGTGTCGCTTCTGTAAGATTAGTTTAAAATAGAAATTCCCAGTGTAACTTGATCGATTTTGACATTGCGGGGACGGAGGTCCTCTCTGAACCGCAGGATAAATCTACAAGATTGTTTTTATGTCAATATTACCTAGAGAAACAATCTTTTATAACGCGTACTGTTAGGAGAATTTGCATTAAAATGTTCGTATTCCAGATTTATATTGTCTTAAAAAAGTGAATATGTAAGATGACAAATGAATGCGAGATACAAAAAAGAAAATTAAAATATCTAAAATATGACACTGTAATAAAAGAAATTGAAATGCCAATTATAAATTTTAATTGAGTATTTTGATTGAGGAAATACGGTTTTCATATGAAATGGGATACTTGAATCTGTGGATTTTCACGTTATATATTATTCGAGATAATGATGTTCTAATATGTACCACCCTATGTAAGAAACCTGTAGATTATGGTAATTCTTGATTAATCTTCACAAAGTTTCCATATTGAAATCGGTCATACATTGAATCTTATTAATACTTTGACACTCGTAAGAAGACGACAACTTTTTAATATTGGACCATACGACTGGTGTCTTGTTGAGGAGATAGAGTAATTAGTTTACTACATGCAGTGAAAAAAATCTTTAAAAAAATTACAATTGGTTGGAATTACAGAGAAAATGCTAAAAGTTGTTTTTTACAACTTTTTATCTATACCTATATTATCGTCTTCTTGCGAGTACCAAAATATTAATAAGAATCACCGTATCATATGGAGCGACCAAATAGTTCGGAAATGGGGGGATCTAGTATCATTTCGGTCACAAAATCCACCGAACGAAGTACAACCCTGGATCGCGTTTTCCTCCGGAAGCGACGCAGACTAGGTTTCCGGAAGGGAACTGGGTCGCGGCTCATGATTCGTCGGCGCGCGATAGAACTCCGGACAGCCGATACAAATGTCATCCACCGGAAACCGATCTTTTTCATTTCGGTGGGGAGTCGTCAACCGGTCGTGGCCGCTATTAATCAATCGTGCCCGATAGCGAGTCGTTAATCTCGCTGCGCAGAGACGTTCCGGGGGTCAGCCGTAAATTTGCGTGGCTCGATTCGCTGGGCCTAAACGGGAACCGAAGACGCCAGAAAACAAATTATTCCCTGCAAACGAGCTAGAACGCGGATCGGTTACCGCTCAGATCGGCACAAACGAGATCGAAGGAGAGAATCCTACTATCGTGATTAACGAGGGAGTTTCGGTTGTCGGTCGGACGTATCCATGCCTGTAAGCGGATACGGGTTGTTCGAACAGCGAAAATTGAGCGCAGCGCGGGTGCGCTCTCGCCTCCACCAAAGGCATCAGATTGAATTCGGGATTGGGCCGGTTGCGTGAAAGGATCGAAGGGATGACGGGTTCCGACGTGGTCTTGATAAGGCGCTGTGAAATTATGTGAACGCGTTCCCTGGCCGACTTCTATTTTCCTGTGGCCGGCGCGCGGCGATAATGCGATTTCACTGCGAGAATTCGAACAACCAGCCGATTCAAGAATTCATTAACAAAAATCATTAAAAATTCCTATTATCGTCCCTTTAAAAGTGTCCGAATATTACTGTGGTGCACTGTAGTCGGCGTATGTATAAAGAATTCGTACGCCTTCTGAAAAGGAATCATTTTTTAGTTTTTTTAAGATGTTAGAAGGATTATTTCACTATCGAATATGTAAATAAAAAAAACAAATAATAGTTACTGATAAAGAGTTCGGGCGATTTTCTTGCAATAAATTAATTTTAATCTTCTCAAGGAATAATTGCAGTCCACAATGCAGTCCCATTATAAGAAATACAAATTAGATTTGTCTTATGGATGACTCGTTCTACTAGTAAAGAAAGTTTAATATTTTAGAACAAACAGTAAAGATAAAAATTCTCTGGTTAACAAAACCTCGCGCAGCTCTGCAATAAAGTCACAGTATTGGTATTTCCAGATTAATGAATTTAACTTGTGAACCGCCTGGGTCGTCAGTGGTAGTTCTTTAAATGCTTAAAACCTAAACGTAGACATATAACATGGCTGCCGCTACGGAGTTCAACCACTCACAGTAAGAATAATATTAGTAGAGTTATACGAAGTAGAGTCGACGTCCGCAGTGCGCATGGTTCAGGAGAAAAGATAAATGTGCGGTCTTCTCAGCCCCCGTTGTCGTGCATCGACTGTAGAACGATTCTTCAGTCAAGGCAAATAGCCTATCCTCACGGTAACTAATGTTTTTCTGTGATGTTATACTAATAACTTCAGCAATTTTACTTTTCGTTTCCTTTAATGAATGATTCAGACTTTTCTAAAATGGGGCATGTCTGTAGTTGTACGTTCTAGTTATTAAATGAATGTTGAAGTTAAAAATGAAACTGTTCTAAATCGAGAGTGAGAAATTAGATATTTCTTCTTTCGACAATGTCAACTTGTTGAAAATAATTCAACAACGTCCTTAAATTCTTCTAATATCTTTATAGTTTTGTGTTTCACTCGTACATTCTAAGACGTGAACACAAACAGAAGTACGTGGAAGTAAAAATAATAGAAAGAAAATCGAAAGAATTTTATAATGGAGACGTATAATTTTCAACTTATTAATCTTTCAGTGAAGAAAAAATTTCGATTTAGTATTCTACCTTATGCATTACTAACACGAAAGCAATTCTCAGCAGCTTGATACAGTATAATAATAAATTATTAGTATAATAATTTTTAAACTAAAGAAGAAATACGTGTATAAGGATCCGGCCGACAGGTGAGATGTTAAAGGGAAGGATTAAAGTAAAAGGATATTGCGGGTGATCCGACCTATCCCGAACTTGCCAACAGCCCTCACATTAATTACCAACAGGGCACCATTAGTCGCAGTTAGCTTCCCAAAAAAGTGAACAGCCCGTACGCATCAGCCGCACGCGTAAACGTAGATTAATGGATGGCTCCGTTTCGAGGCGGTCAGGTTGTTAGATAAGGTGGGCCAAGTAGAGAAGGGTCGAATTCTTCTCCTCTAAACGATTGCTCGTCGTGATTCACTCGCAGAGTCCACTTCTCCATTTCCGTGTCGGATAATACTCGACCGGTTCTCAAACTTTGCCTAATGAGGCTTACTCGGGAAGGGCAGACTATGCGGTTCTCCCCTCGATCCCATTATTCCCCACTCTCAGGCCCTCACCCCCGTCACCTTCCAGACCGTTATCTGCCGATATGTTCTAACCCATAGTGGCCCACGTACACTTCAATAATACCTCACTAATTGGCAACCATTAGACATAAGCTGGAAATTTCGGTTGCGATCGAAATCGCCTCAATCATTCGTCGATACGCAAAACGATGCATAACTAGAACTCGTTGCACCTCTAGCGATTTACGACATTCACTTTTATTAACGATCGTTAGATATGATTAGATTTTATTGCAAGGACGCGAATCTATTGTACCGTCCAGTAGGTTGTAAAACAATTTATATATATCCTTGATTTTGTTTTCATGTTTCTATTAATTTTCTATATTATTATATATACCTGTTTTCTGACACCAGTTCGGATGATTTTCATAAATATGCATTAACCCTTACACAGTTTACGAGGTATAAATTGGACACGTTTTTCGATTTAAAAAATAAAACATACTATGGTGAAGTATCAGCCCAGAGTGTCTTGTGTAACTATTTGTTATGAATATGTAACTGTTCATTATATGTCTCTGTAATCAAGTATGTTAAATTGAATTTGTTATTAACCAGTCACATTTTGTAATAAGGGTAATAAGGGAGGCCATTTTTACTTAATATAGTATCACATAATCGATCTTAAAATTCATATACCACACTTTCTTTGTACAATGACACTAAACGCGTTGTCATCGGTGAAAGCACTGTACTTGCAAATTCCATTTTCCCAATTCTATGTAACTTTCCATTGCGAGAGGTCACGTTAACATCCGAAAAAAGTGCCCATCCTCTGAGCATTTAATACGGAATGACTAACGGTATATTTACGCAGATTCGTAACTTTGAGAACTAATCTAAAAAAGACTTGAATAGAACAGGAATTCCCTTTTCCTACCAAAGAACTTTTTATTCGGGCGAAATGCTTATTAACAGACTGCGGATCTTTATGCAAATTCCCATTTTCGTAGATTATTCCGTAACGACCGGTATGCGAAAAAAATTTATCGCGCCGCGGCCAAAGGGATTATTAACTTAAAAATAAAATACGAAGCACAATGGTACATTGTTCACGCTTTTGATTCATTACGTCTAAAGGTGCGATCTCCTTTGCGCGTCTGGACGCAGCGTTTTGCGATCCATACTCAATTCATCGTAGCTCTCTGCTGTGCCTCTGGATGTGCACAGGTTTGCGTTCCTATATAAAAATGTGAATTCAAACATGAATTGAGTAAATGAAAAATGGTGTGAGAATAATAATAGTAAGAAGTGTCTGTTGGCGAATGGACGACCACATTAATTCACCTAATCTAAAGGAAGAAATGTTTGCAGCAGGTTTCGCCTCAATTATGAGAGCGGTTCGGTATACACCGTCGAAATCTGCAAGCATTAACCGGATAAATTATTTGCGCGTCCGAGTAATAAACGTATCGCTGATGGAACGGTGCACAAAACGGGGCGCGAGATGCCATCGACAGTTGACAGACGTTTCGACGAGCATTAACGAAGAACCGGCCGTCAGTATAGGAGTAATGCGGTGCTCGCCTATAATAAATTATCCGTGAGCGGTAAGCGGTGGACTGCGACGGTCAGGTGCACCGGCAAAAACCAGCAAAATGGATTATTAATTACGATATCACGTCGACGCGCCCCCTCCGCCGAAGGGATGAACCGAAAGGGCTGCGTTTCGGCGAGGGTGGAACTTTCATGGGCTTTTTCTCCGCTCGAGAACCTGCTCAAATTAAATTGGACCAACTCGTTTAATAGGGATGTTGCGGTGCGTTCAATTTTTAATCGTTCCGGTTTGTCATTTCCAAAACATCGATATATTTTTAATTTTCTTTCAGTAGAAGTAAAGTTCAAAATGTCGCGATTTTGTAAACCACCACGATTTATCATTTCTTTTGGTTTTATTCCTGATTAAAGATATATAATTTATTTCTTTTTCGATTTATTTTTATATGTAGAATCACGTTGTATAGATACAGTTTTGGTGTTTTCTTAAGGTACTGTAAAATAGTTTTCTGTTAATCCTTTGCAGTCGGAGATATTTTAACTTGAAAATTACTCATTTCCTCTGACCTAGAATAATTCTATTGTATATATACCTCATACAGCACCTAACTGTGTTGTAATTGATTAGATACCAATAATTTTAATAATGTACGATAATGTTTAATAATAATAATAATGTTTAATAATGTAACTAAGGGGTACAACAAAGTATAAGAAGATTTGCAGACCTGCAAATAACACTGAACAAATTCCTCAGTTACAACGAGTTGGTAGAAATAACTACATTGCAGTAGAATCAGAAAATATGATACGAAAGATGGAAACAGAGGATGGGCAGGACGAGTTGAAAGTTACATAGCGTCATAAAGAATTAGCAGGGTTTGTTTTCCTTTTATCGAAGCAATATATTCTTTCTCGTCTGAATCATCCGTTCAATCGCTTGTAAATTTCGAGTTTTGTTAAATCTACAGAACGAATATTTAACTGGTGATCTCGTTCAGCGTCGATCCATTGTTCCTGTAACGAGTTGGTCCGGAGTCGATCCTCTTAGCGATACTTTTCGACGTTTGATTCGATCATTCAATTTTCTGCGAGCATGGAACACGCAACGTTTGCGCAAGATTGGCCCGCGAGCTCGATTAAGCTGGCTTTTCGATTCCATTCCGCGTGCGACTAACTGATATCCGCTGTTATTTCGTCCGTCGAATAAAGACGGGGACCGTTTCACAGAAAATGTTAATCCCTTCCGATAGGTAAATGAAAGAACCGGTTGAATTAAAAATTTCCAATCGGAACACTGGACGCCTTAGCAGATATTCCCATTCAGAGCTGTCAATTTTAAGTTATTATTATATGAAAAGTCGTTCATTCAAAACTAAAATATTTCCAATTTTTTTATTGTATATAATCAATTTAAAAATGTAAAAGAATATCTTCTTATCTAGATACTCGATTAATTGTTATTTAGATTAGTTATAAAGTACACCACAATATATATATTTATTATTATACTTGTTTTAGAAATACATTTTGAGTTTTGTCACTTTTCTTATGAATGAACGAAGTGTTGTAAAATTTTCAAGTTCGTACAATTAGTTGTACGATAAATTGTATCGTCTGTAGGTCGTTTTATTGTCGGTGCCCGTGGAAAAAAAAATTTCGTATGAATGGATACGCTCCGGATATTTTTTTTGTTTTCATGATCGATTATAAGCCGGAAAATAGGTTTCGTATACACGTTTCTGGCATTTCAGGCCAGATAATTACGGTACGGTTCACCTCCGTTCACCGCTCTCGACCTACATATTTTCCATTTACAGTAAATTATTCCACAACGGCGTTTTCAATTTATTTCAGAGAGCCGGTAACTGAATTTCAGGATTCAAAGGGTTCACATAATTACGTGAAAATTAGCGAACCATCTTCATTTATATTTACCCTTGGTAGAGACTGCCAGAATTTTGAATTTTCAGGTTAATGAAACGCTCCTTATTTGATCTTAGTAAAATCAGTTCACAGCAGAAGCATTTCGTTTAAACACCGATGGGAGCTGGTTCCAAGGAAATAAAAATTTCTTGTCCGGGGTCGTAGCAAGAAAAAAGGAAATAATGTGAAAGGCTTTTAAAAAATGCTGTAGACGTTACTTCAGTAGAATTATCGATAAATATTTGCAAAAGGGGTCGCAGCTCCGATCGGGTTGACCTTGAAAAGGCAAAAATTTCTTGTGTCAAGTGAATCTTTGCCTGCGTTTTTGCAAATATCTCGGAAACTAAAGGGGCCTATT